>OY756209.1:32457363-32903885 GCA_963576795.1 Metopia argyrocephala
GTTGTCGACGAGTAGGGACGTTGATCGTATCGGCTCCCAGGTTACAGCCGGCAACTATACATTCGATGTGGTCAAGGAGTTCATCTACCTTGGCACCGCCATTACCAGCAAGAATGATGTCAGTCTGGAGATCAAGCGAAGAATTACACTGGCCAACAGGTGCTACTACGGTCTCGGTAGGCAGTTTAGTAACAGAGACCTCTCTCGTGCGACGAAGTTAACACTCTACAAGTCGCTTATTCTTCCGGTGCTTCTCTATGGTGCGGAAGCATGGACGCTGTCTTGTGCCGATGCAGCGGTCCTGGGAGTGTTTGAGAGAAAAATTCTTCGCAAGATCTTTGGTCCACTGAAGCAAGGCGATGAGTTTCGCATTAGGACCAACTATGAGCTGTATGAGCTCCTCGGCGACGTAGATGTTGTCCAGCGCATTAACATCCAGCGGCTGCGCTGGCTCGGCCATGTTGTTCGGATGGAAGAATCTGCTCCAGCGAAAAAGGTTTTCGATGCGAAGGTCACTGGACGTCGGCGTAGAGGACGTCCATGTTTACGTTGAAAAGACTAGGTAGATGCAGCCCCGTCATCAATTGGTGTCACCAACTGAAGAAGGCGTGCGCTTAGCAGAGACGCCTGGAGACTAGTGTTGAAGCAGGCCGAAACCCGTTAACGGGTTGTTATGGCCAGCTAAGTAAGTAAGAAAATAAATCTGTATGTATAAGAATTTAATCGAGATTTTCCTAATTAAGGACTTTTGGAATGAAAAGAATATAGTTTTGGGGCTTTGTGGTGACAAAAATTGGAAGATCAAATATAGCATTTAAAAAAACTTGAGACCGTGCCATAAATACAAATTTATACTTCGTAAGATATTGTACCCTCTGAATTTTTCCTTTTCAATGAAATAAAAGCACTAAGTCCGGCTGAAAACCCTTAATCTGGCTTCGTTAAGAATTACTAATTGAAAAAAATTGTAAAGCTCTCACTAAATAGGTGATAATTTTTATAAAACAAGAAGGGTGCCCCAGTTGTCTAATAAGAAGTGTGCTGGACTGTTAGTGTGAGGTTACGGCTTCCATTCTCAGCATATACCCTGTCTGCGACACTAAACCGAGCATAAGATCACAGTCACTTCATCACGTTCGTAATAATTAGTAGAGAAAAATTTAATATTGTATTGTAATTTAGTAAAAACATACATAAATAAATAATAAAACAAAAAAAGGCTGGGGGCAAATTACGGCATTCGATATCGAACGAAATTTATATGAAATTTGTTTTTGAATTTTATGAAATTTCGCTCGATATCGAATGCCGTAATTTGCCCCCTGATAATTTCTACAGGGTTTTTAATAAATTTTCAATTTTTACGCAAACTAGCGAACAAACAAAACTCTTGCAAACACTCATACACACACAGGCATTCGTACATACATTTATGCACTCCCAAATATCCAGATATTCCCTGTAATGCTTAAAACAAAAAACAAGAAAAAAGTAACAACAAATAAATACTAAACAACAAATAACAGCAACAACAATGAAAGGGAACATGAATAATAATAACAAGAACAACAACAACAACAACAATAATAATAATAATAAAAATGAAAATAGAATAACAGTCAGTCAGCTTTTGTCGAATTTATGCAGTTTGTGTGTAGCATCAGCAAAGGGTAGAGGAGGACTACTCGTACATGTTTACAAGAGTTTGTGTTTAAACAACAACTACACAGAAATAAATATAAAATACACAGTTACGTATGCATGAATGTGTTTGTGTGTGTTAAACAGAGAGCAAGTAGTACACAAGTATGAGAGTAAGTATTTGCAATATTTATTTATAAATGCGAGTTGGGATATGTATGCGTATGTGTGTGTATGGTTTGGTAAATATTGTATAAAATATATATGTGTGTATGTGTTTGTATGTGTGTGTGTATATATAAGTAGAATAGTTATTTTGTTGTTTAAACATTTCAAGTTTTATTTTCATTTCTGTTGTTATTTTTTCGTTTTATTTGTTTTATGTTTTATTTTCTATATCTTTTTTGTTTTTTATTAAATTTTTTCAACTTTTTTCATGCACCCACACTGGTACACACGGTAGAACACATTTAAATGTGTGTAGAAATAGATGGTAAAGAGCATATTTGTAAATATACATACAAGCCCAGAGTTCTGCTAAGCTGAGTTGCCTTGCATGTGTTTGTATTTCTAAACACACAAACTCACATACACACACTCCCACGCTCACTCATACATTTAAAATGTATTGTATTTGTAGATATTTTGTATACTTTTGTGTACTTGTGTTTTAGATGAATAAACGAGCTGGTATATATTTATATTTATTTGTATGTGTGTATATAGGTTTAGTTGTTAGAAAACAACAGTCTGTCTGAAACAAAAAAATAAGAAAAAAAAATTAAAATAAAAACTCTCTGTGAATGAAAGCAAATGTTTGTTTAGCTTCGTTTATTCGTTTGTTTTTGTTTGTTTTGGTTTATATTTGTTTTGTTTCTTTTATATTTAAAAAAATAAAATAAAACGAAATAAAATAAAACAAAAGTAAAGAGAAGAATAAAACAACAAAATTAAATATCAAAAAATATTAAATAATTCTAAACAAGAGATGGATTTCTATTTTTGATGAAATGCATATTTGGTTTGGCGGTGAGTTAGTTGTATAGAAACAAGGAGATGTACCTGTTTCTCTACTGATTATTGTGTTAATTTATAATTTTTTGTATACAACACCTTAATAAATACCCCGCAAAAATTATTTTTTTTACATTGAAATTAGTAAAAACCTCGTTAAAACTTTTTTTGTGATATTAGTGACACTCTGCATTACTGGGCCATGATTAAGCAGTAACTTCAATAAACTTTTTTATATTACATACATACATAATTGGTCATTACAACCCTGTGTCATGATTACGGCCTAACTTCTCACAGCACTCATGTTGTGTGTGTTAATTTTTATCCATGAGTACCGGGACTTGCAGTTTAAAGTAGACTCCGAACTACAGATTTGAGAAGCTTTTTCATGGCAATTAATTACTCTCAGAGCTTTTGCCAGAAGACTGCTGAGAGGTAGTCGCCGAAAGAAATATTTTTTTCATATTTCTTTTTTCAAGCTGTCAGAGTTGAGATTTGAACCCGGCGCTATGGTCTTAGTAAGCAAACGCACTAACCGCTAGACCACGGCGACAATATATGGGCAATTTCAAAAATTTTCGACATTTTGATATTTTTTTTTTCGAAATTTTTTTTTTGGATGACACGAATGACGCTTTGGTCACGTGAAGGGTGATATTTTAGCATACCAAAACAGTTCGCGTTAATCATTTATTGCAAACGGCGCGAAAGTTATGGAGGTTTTAAGTTAAAATCTCTTTAAAAAAAATTTAAAGGTAAATTTATTGGTTTATTTCAATAAATGTTGTATGGATGCATGAAACTCATTCCAAATTCATCAGTGCAGTCAAAATTCATCAATGCACTGATAAAAAACACAAAAAAATAATACATATAATTAAATTTCCTTAACATTAAAAAACGCGAATTTTTGCAAAAATATGAATGTTTCACCGATTGTTATAATATGTGTTTATATAACGCATAACTGATTTACAAAAAAACAATGTTTTAACTTGCAAATTTAAAAAATAAAAAAATTATATAAGAATTATTTTTGAGGTTAGGATTTTTTTTTTTTTGATCTGTAAAATTTAAAATCATGAAAATTTTTTAATGCCTATTCGGTTTTATTATCAAGCTTAAAAAAACCTTTCATTTGGTGTCAATCGCGGCGGAATCTATACATAACTGCAGATGTCACAAAGCAAAATGTGTTTGAAGAAAAATGCCACTGTACCCTCTAAATATGGACCGAATTCGACCGTATTTATATATGATCTTTAGTTCACCGCCGCACTTCATCTCCAATACTTTACATTGATTTTAAACCACGGATTAATTAAAAAAAACGCGAAACAAAATCATGAAATTTCGCAAAATTTTTATTTTCTTTATAAAATTTTTGCGTTTCAAAATATTTTAACGCCTTCTTGACGTTGAGGTGCCATTTATTAAGAAGTTTAGATCACGCAATACATAAACCAGTTTTAAATAAGATTGCAAATGTCAGGCGTGAAAAACTGTCATTTTTGAAAAATTTACGCCAATTCTATAAAAGTTTGAGGTCATCGTTCTCAGCAACTAGCAGCCTGACATCGACGTGATATGGCGCAAATTTTAGCAAATTATACCATCTTTCAAATACTGTTGACGAAATGCAATTTTCTTGAACGGCGCAAAAACGCTATAGAAAAAACTGCGAAAATTGAAAAATCGGAAAATTTTGGTTTCAAAAATGAACCGCTGTAAACTTTGTCCCAAATAGTAGTATCTGCGTAACTTTTATAGTGTAAATATCTAGTAAGTCTAGTGACTTTATTTTATATCAGTGGGCATCGGAAGTTTAAAACGAAAAGTAGAAAAGTGATGAAATATGAAAAAACTCTTGTAAATTTCAAGCCTGTTTTTGAGTTTTTCAATATTTGAGTGCCCATAACTTTAAGAGATAAAGAACTGATGGTCTGAAATTTTGAATTTCCCTGTTTTCTAGTGTGGCCTACAATTCCCTTTTGACCGTTTTGGTCAATTCGAAAAACTGGAGAAATAATAAGCATCTGAACTCAGTTTCAACAAATGTTGAAAATTTTTGAAATTGCCCATATACATATATACAGTAGTGATAATATATGAGTATTGATAATAAAATAGTTTACAGCAATTAAAAATATTAGCGCTAATTACTCATTGTTGCAAACATCCTTGCAATTGTGGAAAACCCAGCAAACCATATAAAACAATAACAAAATGTAGAAATACGTATATGCTACGATTGCTTGTTTTCAAAGTTTGCAAGTGCATTTCCAACGAAGTGTTATTACCGCTTTTTTTTAATTTCAAAACATATCACATAATAGTTTTAAACCAACAAATCTTATTTTCAGAGATAAAGGTTTAATATTTCCAGAACCCAACAAGGACGTAAATATACTTAGTTTATATTATCAATATTATTTTCATATTTAACTCAATTTCATAGTCCATACCACACTCACAGGCAGTGCGTTAGACCAACACGGACTCCCTGCCCCGGACATAACATGCTACGGGGTGAAATATAATGCGTTAGACCAACGCGGACCAGTGCAGAGACTCCCAGCCCACCCAGTGCTAAGCCGCTCACACCAAGAGCTCTAACAAAGGTTTAACAATTCTTGTAATACTCTTGCCTGGAAAGTAGCACCCTCCTTGCTTAAGAGATAACAATGTATGCAGCACTACCACAACCACTACAAGTGGCCGCATTCAACCAATAAGTAAGAATCTGTGGTCTCACCTGATGCCCGTAGTACCAGATTAAGGCTTCTCTGGTTCGTCCATGAGAGCGCCAGCCAGTTTCATAGACCAACAACTCTTCCTATATGAAGCGTCAGGCCACCCAGAACCAGGTAAACACCATAAACCCCGAAAACCCCCCCGGGGGGCGGCTACTCCGTTATGAGTGGCTATATTTGCACACAAATATCGTATTTCTTCTGAAAGG
Source organism: Metopia argyrocephala (assembly GCA_963576795.1). Classification (NCBI taxonomy): domain Eukaryota; kingdom Metazoa; phylum Arthropoda; class Insecta; order Diptera; family Sarcophagidae; genus Metopia; species Metopia argyrocephala. Next base: position 32,462,984 of record OY756209.1, read on the forward strand.
CAACCTATAAAAACGAATTTCTAATTTTAATACCTCTACTATGTTAGCACCTTGAGCGACGATCTGTATCACTTGCAAAATATCATCCCATTTCTCAGTAACTGGCCAATTGAAATTGTCTTTCAAAGTTCGTTCGTCACCCTTAATTTTCTTATCTGAGCCTTACAAATATTTCGGCATTTTTTTTTTTACTTTTTTATAGTAAAAAAGCATCACATGGAATAAATTAAGTTACAGGTATAATTTGTTGATGCTGTTAATTAATCTTTTACTTAGTTTTCTGTAATATGTTTTATTAAAAAACTAATATGTCAACAGATCACTATATTGGATCATTGCCAAAAAAATAAATCATTAACTGTATTGAAAACTTCGTCTGTTTTCTATGAAAAATAATTGTAAACAAATACAAACAAAACATTCAGAGAAAGAGAGAGAGAGAGAGAAATTTTATTTATAAGTTATACAAATTTTTTAAAAAAATTCGGCATATTTATTTAACAATATAAATAACAACTATTCAACACATACATTCTCATACACACTCAGGCATATGTATATCCAATATAAAATAATATACAATCATGCTTAAATTAGAATGAAACTCTTAACAACAACACATACAATACACACCATATGCTGTATAAGAGTATTGTATACTCTTAAAATACTCACAACAAAAAATAAAAAACAAATAAAAAATATTTTTAAATCAGTGTTTGTGTTTACAAAATTGCACAAATTTAACTGCATGCTGCATGCAATATACCAGTTGACACAATCGCTTCATTAACGATGCATTGAAGAAATTATTACAACTTGTCATTTACTATTCTTGTCGGGTATAATTTCTTTACTTCAAGCTATTGTATTATATACATTATTATGTGAAAATTTCCCTCAAATTTGTAAGACATAAAATAACATAGACGACGAGTTAAGCGATATTGTCTTGCATGTTGTCCTTAGTTAATCAAAGTACTCTATACGAAAAATTAATCGATCAAGTCTTGTATGTTTTTAGCCTATTAAAGATAAGGTAATAAAAATTCTTTATACTTCTTTATTAGGATTTAAACTTCCTTGTTATCATCTGAACACTTCCAACATGACATGTTTACTTCCATAAAAGTGACTGCAATATATTTTGTCGTTATATTCCGATCAAAATGGTGTACACTAAGGTTTATTCGAAACCGTTTTTATTAAAATACATATTATTCGAAATTTATGTATACCGTACATGAGTGGGGGGCGAATTACGGCATTCGATATCGACCGAAATGTCATAAAATTTAAAAAATAATGTACATAACACGTACTGTTTACTTCACAGACAATTATGTAGAATGTCTTTCATGACATCTGTCGTTCAAGGAGATATTGTCTTTTCTATAGTCACTAATTGTAACATAAGAGGAAATTGTTTAAATCAAGTCTATTAAGTCTGCAACACTATTTGTGAAAAATCATTGATAATTTTTAATTCTTTACATAACGGGTAGCATTTTCAATTTGTAATGCACCCATCTTTAAGGATGTCTTGTAAACAAGGCCAATTGGGATAATTCAGGTCAGACATCATGCAATTGGTCATACAACTTTCTTCTATTTTAAAAAGTTGTTTTAATTTTTTGCCCAACTAACGCAGCAGTATTGTGATGTGTGTTTGGGATGCATAAGAGTATTGTTAAATAGAATATGTTTAATAAATATGGTTTAAACTAAAAACAAGAACAAACAACTACTTATACAATAGATTTAATAATATGTTGGTAAACAAAAGACTTGGGAGACTTGATTTACTTTTTCGTTCATTGCAAAATTAAAAGAATTCAAAGAAAAAGTACAATACAGTATATGAGCCGAAGGGGTCATTCCCTGAGTATAGATTTCTATAGAAAAAAAAATTATTTTTATTGTAGACACCTAGAACTATTACTAACCTTATGTAATATGTATACATACATTCATTTTTTAACCAAAATCTGTAATAGTATTTAAATATCATTAAATGTAATGTAATTAATGAAAGAAATTTACTTTTCTAGTTAGCATTAACCAATAATTTCAACTTATAATGAGTGTTGCTACATTATAATTTTTTTTCTATATTTAGAATTTAGTAAAATCATTTAGCACAAAAAATTCGATTTAGCATTTAGCATAATTTTTAGCTTTTTTTAGCTTTTTGTAGATTTTAATATTGTTACGAATTGTCCTTTTTAATTCATTTTGTATCCAAGAGTTCGATATTTGTAAAATAAAACACCGATACTTTTCGATTTAAAGCCTTATTTACACTCAGTAAAGAATTTTTTTTATTTTTTTTTTGTTTAATTGAGACCAATACTCAGGGGTAAACCCCTACTAAATGCTGTGCATTGTATTGGAATTTTTAGAAAGGACAGTACACACATATATTATTATTAAGTATATTATTATTAAGCGCCTTAGGAATGAGACAAATTGCGGTGAATTGATCATTCAAAGGCCACTGTAATTTATACCTTCACCCTTGAATGATCAACATCATTCCTCTTACTCTTACTTACCTCTTACTTTTAAACAGAGTAGGAAAATAAACAAAACGAAACGTTTGATCTCATTTTGTTTTGTTCTTTACAATGAATAAAACAAAACAAAAACAGTGAGAGCGATTGTCCCATTTAGTTTTGTATATTGTTTTTGTTTTGAGCACTACAAATGCACTAACTCAAATGTGCGTAGGTACAACAAAAAATTAATGAGAAGAAAAAGAAAAGAAGAAGAGAAAAAGAGCAAATTATACGAATTTAACATAATAACAAAAAAGGCACAAGAGCAAAAAGCGAATTTTTTTCGTTTGCACGGTCGTGGCATAGTGATAGAGCGCTCGCACAGAAACTCACACGACCCAGGTTCGATCCCAGCGAAGAACAAAATTATAAAAATAAAAATTTGCGGTTTTCTAAAAATTACAAATTAAATTAAAAATTAAATTTAAGAAAAAAAGAAGTTCCCCCTCCCTCCAGCAAGACCATCTGCAAGAAACCGCCCGCTGACATTTCTAATCCATTCCACCAAAAACCAATGATCAGGAGTACAGCGCCACCTTCTGGGAAGATAACAGCTAATCTACTGAAGACGCTCACCACTCACATCCACCGACAGATGAGGCAATTGCTGTTTGATCATTCGAGGGTGAAGGTATAACACTGGCTCTTGAGTGGACAAATTTACAGCAACTTGTTTCATCAACAATAAAAGGCGCAAAATATACAAAAAAAAAACCTATCAACCATCTTCACATTCCAAAACAATGCACTGCATGAGTAGGGGTTTGCCCCTGAGTATTGGTCTTAATAAAAAAAAAAAAATGTAGAAAGTATTTGTTTTGGTTTTGCTCATGTACAATACGATTAAAAAAAATTTTAAAAGTTTATGACTTTGTGGTAACGTTTGCGAAATGTTTTGTTTGTTTGCCCACTCTGCTTTTAAAATATAATTTTGAAAAACCGCAAACTAACTTTTTCATTTTTCACCTTTGCTAGGACTTAAAACTGGGCCGTTTGAGTTCTGGTGCGAGCGCTCTAACTAATATGTATACCACGCACCCCACAAGTATATACAACTAACTGAAAATATTAATGTATAGCCCAATTTATACTTCTAATGTTTTGGTCTAGTAATTTCTATTGTTCCTATGTATTATTTTTAAATTCTTAATAGAATTTAGTTTCTGATCTAATTAAGGGGTTTGAAGAGGAAACTAAAAAGTTTAATTTAATCATTATTATATTAAAATAAATTTTTTTATTTATTATTATTTTATAATAGAACTAAAGGATCTAATAAAAAAATAATTTTCTATATTTCTAATACATATATTCCCTTACTTTTTTTTAATTATTCTAGCATTAAATACTTCGGATAAAGGCATTTGATTGACTACTTGTTACATGGTATAACCCCAAATTTCTATAAAAGTTATTCGATATCGAATGCCGATCTATATAGTCCATAATAAAAAAGTATGCACTAAACGTCCTAAAGTTATAATTCAATGAACTTGAACTTGAATTGATTAAATGGTATGCAGAAAAGATTAATTCATTACTTTATTTCATGCACTACTCCCAGGTCTGGCAAACAACACCATAAGTACGAGTACAAAACAAAACAATATATTTAAAAATTATAGTGATATGATAAGAGTACACACATGGTATAGCACTTGTGCGGAGAGCACAAAGATTCGTTGTCATAATTAAACAATGCGGCGTATGATGAATATGTATTTGGAAAAATAAAAATATTGTACAATAAAACAAAAAGAGAAAGAATTTGATTTTCATTGAAATGTGAATTATTATTTTGAATAAATATGTTTAAACAACATTTTATTTACAAAAATAAATAAAAAATAAATTAAAATTTTGTAAACAGTGTACACTGTTTAGAAATACTGTTTTCTTTCTCAAAAAAAAATATAATAACATGCAGCTTAAGCGTGTGAATATTTGTTTAATTTTAAACCTTAAACGTAGTGTTGAAACGAGGGAAATATTGTGAATCTATATATGTATATTGTTTTATAATTTTTTATAGAGAAAACTAATGCTTGTATTCATAAAAAATAAAACAGTTTTATTAATTCCTTATTTGACAAATATGTGAAATAAGCACTCTATAAACCAATTTTATTTTTTATGAATACGGGCATAAAACTTTAATATTTTGGGTTTATTGAGGGTTTTTTTTTTGACAAGTAATGCATAGAAATTTGCAAATAGACTTTCAATAAACCTATAATTTTTTTTATGAATACGAGCATAAAACTTTAAAACTATAAGTATACAAATTAAATAAAAGAGCACCAATAGTCAGTATAATTTTGAACTCTTTTTTGTCCCAAAATATACCTCTGAATGGAAGCTTTAAAGAAAAGATTTAAAACGACAACATTTTCGAAGCATACTTTTTATATAATCTATAAGTAATAAATCGTAGGAGTGATGAGACAGAAACTAAAATTATTATGGCGGATCGGTAAGTCTTCATGTTAATGTGCATCCTAAAGCCTGTAGTCATAAACAACAAACCTAGCTAAGGTCAAACAAAGCATAGTTTTACTTCAAGTTTTTTTTTTTTTTTTTTGTCCGACTACCGTAGAAAAGAAAATATATATAAAAAATTGATCTTTGACATCTTGAAAAATAGATATACAAAAAAAAATTCTTTAGACGACCACCCTTTAGCAGTCTTCTGGCAAAAACTATGAGAGTAACTGATTGCCATGAACAAGCTCACACGGTCCCTTTACCCATGGATAAAAATTATTGCATACAATACGAGTGTTGTGAGAAGCTAAGCTGTAATTTTTAAAAACGGCTATAAAGATAAACTAAGTACAGTGCACTCGCGTTAACAAGCTTTTGTTTACATTGACTACTCTGTTTCGTGAACAAACTCAGAAAGCTCTATAATGTGAACCATTTTGTTTATTGAATATGATTCCTGACATCACGATTAAAGCATTGTTTTAATAACTTAGATGGGGTGCTTAGCTTGCCAATGTTTCTTGTATTGATGATGGCACTGAAATCCATGACATTTAGCAAAAAGTAAAATTAACTCTAGACCATTATTTTCTCGTGATCTCGTTTTGTTCTAGTTTTATATTTTAATAATTCAAATAACACAATTTTATACTTTTGCCATGAAATTCAACAATCGCTAAAGTGGAGAATATCGCTAATATGAACTCCCTTAGTTTTAATTATTTCACGTTACCGCGAGTGCAATGTATATATGTATCGGTAAGTTCACCAGTTTAATTGATCAAAAATCATGTTATTTTACAAGGTGAGGTCAGAAATAAAATATTACGATGTAATTCCATTACAACCAGACAAGAATGTTTATTTTTTTACTGACGCTTGAAGAACCAATAATTCAGAGTGTTATGAAAGTTTGAGAATCGTCTTTTTTATTAATTTCTTTATAGATTATGAACTGTACGATGTGCCAAGAGCCACCCAACACTATCGATTCAGGTTTTATTGAATAAGAAATTTCCCGTTTGCGTAACTTCTTGATTTTGCGATCTCAATTGGCCGCTATGATTATATGATTTGACGTGTCTGAAAATTTTTTTGTTGAGCTACGACCACAGTGAATACAGTGACGAAACTCCAACAACAACCAAGATCAACACAGCAAGATAGCCACAACAAAATTGTTAGCATACACACAACATTACAGGGTGTAACAAATTAGCCACAGCAAAATTCCACACACAACAAAATAGTGTATAATAAGATAGCCACAACAGAAGATAGCTGATTTTAAACTTTTTGAGCTGTCATTTCCTTCATTACTGTATACACTATGCTACGACTGACAATAACGCTCGCGTCGAGTTATTGTCCAGAAGAAGTGAGAAAAAGAGCTAGAAGACTACCTCAGAAGTAGCAACTGCTGCAACTAATCCGATTATTTAAACGAAATTAAAGTGTCCTCAACATTATAGCTTCATGTGGGTTCTATTCAATTTTACTTTAAATCAAAAAAAAAAAAAAAATTATAACCCGGTGCTCATGTTTGTTTCCTTAAAAAATAGCATCACTGGAACTCATCAATTTATCACTTTGCTACGTGATTTACATACAGCGATTCTTAATCAACTTATGAAAAATAAATTCATTATAAAAATTGTCTGTCATTTTTGTTTTATTCCATTCGTTTCTTGATTTTTTACCACGAATATTTAAAATCAAATACAAATATCGTATCGAAGTTTAAAAATTTATATTTATTTTAAAAAACTTTGTTAAATATTACACCGCGTTACACACATTCTGTCCTATGAACCAAATATACTTTTTCGGAAAGGGGAGAAAAATAAAAATACACGTGTATCGGCGATTTTCATGTACACCTCCATATTTTTTTAAATGTATAAAGTATTAAACTCGTAGAGTCCGTTTGTCCGCCTGTGTGAAAGACTTTGAATCAATTTTTAACCCTTTTTCCGTGATCCAATCGATCAGGCAGGCAGACTCGTGGAAATGTCTGTATCACATCAAATTAAAAAAAAAAATAAATTTTTATCAATTCTCATATTTTCCTGAACTTTTTTTTTTGATAAAATGGTTATCGCCGTGGTGTAGTGGTTAGTGTGTTGGCTTACTAAGACATGGGGCCCTGGGTTCGACTCCAGTCTCTGACATCTTCAAAAAAAGAAATATGAGAAAAATATTTCTTTCGGCGACTACCTCTCAGCAGTCTTCTGGCAAAAGCTCTGAGAGTAACTATTTGCCATGAACAAGCTTCTCAAGTCTGTCGTTCGGAGTCGACATTAAACTGTAGGTCCCGGTACTCATGGATAAAAATTGACACACACAACATGAGTGCTGCGAGAAGCTATTCCGTAATCCTGACACAGGGTTGTAAAGGCCAGTTATATATGTATGTATGGTTATCGTTAAACAAAATTTCATTTAAATAATCGTTTTTGCAACGCGGTGCTATGTTCAAAATACATCTCTTTGTGTTGTTATTTTATATGTAAAGGCTTGGAAGAAGAACGAAATTGCTAAAATATTTACATTTATGTTCTCCTTGTTTTTGTTTTTTAAAGTGCTGCAAATTATACCATCTTATAAAAACGACTAATTTCTTACATCTTGTAAATCAAGAAATGTTTAAAAGCGTTTATTAGAATATAAGTATGTACATCTCTTACTTGAAATTAATTAATTTTATATTAATTTAATGTTATAGTATGTGAATATATTAAATGAAATGTTTTAATAAAGTAATAAAATTATTAAACAAATACATAAATAAGCAAAGCAATATTGTTTAAAGTGTATAACACTGGTTAGATATCATCGACTATTTGTTTGTGATACAATATATAGCGTATGAAAAAAATTTACAGATAAATTTCCTAAAACTTGAAATTAGAATCGCATTTTTTGTGCAACAGAAACAATTTTTTTCATTTTGCTTTTTCGTAGAAACAGAATCTACCCCCTGGCTGTTATCGCTGTGCTTGATATCTTATCACTGTATTTGATATGCCATGTAAGAACATTCACATGTGTGTATGTGAAGGAAAAATCATATTTTCATGAGAATATTAAAAAAAACTTTTTTTTTTGTTTGAAGGTATCTGTATACACATACGTAATTGTTTTATTATTACATATAAAACTACAACTACAATTTTTATGCAATTCACTCTCCCATGCATATCTACAAGATCATGGCAATGCAATACAGGCAACGCTTAGGCATCTTATGACGTGCATATGGAAGAAAAACAAAAGCAATGTATTGTTTAAAAGTAGAAAGAAAACTCCTTCTTAATATCCATTACGTTTTCTCTCTCCTTGGTTGTGGTGAACGTCTCAAAAATACTTTTTGTAGTTTCTTAAGCTTCTTTACTATGATAGTTCTACTCCTTTAACTATTACACACACACACATACACCACACACTACATACCATCGCATAAACAAACACAACAATTGTATTTGTGCATTCGTACTCTTATTACTGCTAATACACGCATACAATGACTCTTTGTTGATTTGTTTATTTACTGACTTGTTTTATATTTTATAGTACCAAAGCAATTGCGTCCAGTCCATATGCACAATGTGCAGGGTTCTACAAAACAGCTTTTTATGGTTTTACACAGACGATAAGGCTATAGTTAATCTGATTTCGTTGGATTACTTGGCAAAGAAAACACTATCAGTCATTTTGAAAGAAAAGACCTAATTAGTCAAATCAGCTGATTTTTTCTAACTACTGGTCGTATTATTGTAGTCGCCGTGATTTAGTAGTTTGTGTATTGGCTTAATAAGATGATAGCGCCGGGTTCAAATCTCAGCTCTGACATCTTGAAAAAAAGAAATATGAAAAAATTATTCCTTTCGGCAACTACCTCTCAGCAGTCTTCTGGCAAAAACTCTGGGAGTAATTGATTGCCATGAAAACACTTCTCAAATCTGCCGTTCGGAGTCGACTTTAAAGTTTAAACTATAGGTCCCGGACGAACTGATTGAAATTAGAATTTGTTGTACAGAACGTTAATTGATAGTTTGTATTAATAGCTGCCTAAGAGCTTTCAAAGCTATCTACTACTAATGCAAGCTTAAAAAAATATATGTTGGACGCAACTGGTTGTATTGTTTGTAATTCTTATTTTGGTTGGTGTTGTTTTCGAATATTTTCTTTTTAAAGCTTTTCATTTACCATCATCATCATCATTCCAATTTTATAATTTACAACAGTATTAAAGAGAGCTTTAAATTATTGCAATCGTTACAAGAAAGTTGATGAAAAATTGATAATAATTTTATTACTGGCAATTGTTGTAGAATTAGAAAATGAGTTACATTGTGATATTAAGTTCTATTTAAAGCCCATCTAGCATTCAAAATTATAGTTTACTGTCACCGATTCCACACTATCGTCCTTCCCGAAGATCCTGATGGAAGGATTGTTAGCGCTTATAGCAATATAATTTTCGTGTTTACTCAGAGTCTAGTTCTACAGCTTTTAAGATGTTCTTCCTCGATTAAGGCACCAAATTTTTATCTAACGAGTGGACTTCTTTAGTATATTGTGCTAGTCTAGGAAAATATGTTGTGAGAAGAGAGAAGGAGTAGTATTTACTAATATCGTAATTGATAGGAAAAACTTTCGGAGGGAAAATTGTTCCACAAAGGAACGGTGCGGGTAAAGAACGAATTATCGTTATAATGCGATTCACTGGGTAATCAACTACAAATGCATGTTCTCTGAGAGAGATACGAGTGTATGATGACTCGTTTGGAAATATGACCAGCAGCAAAAAGGTTTCTCTACCTAAACAAGGAATAGAATATAGACCATAGATGCTCAGTAGTGGCTGATATCAGCAAATTAAACTCACACGTATACTTACGCTCTTTTGTTTGATCGTCAATCAACCAATAGGAAATCAGCATGTTGAGTGGGAGAGACAAACTACACTTGCAGAACTTTTGTGTCTTATTTTCGTCACTCTCACCAATATTACTACCTTGGGCATCAATGATATAGACATACTGAATGATAGTCAAGCTGCTAGCAAATTGAATCGAAGATAGTATGGCCTGAACAGGCTTACCAGTGTTATCCTGTGCTGATTGCTGAGTCATGTAAGTATACAGGGAAGTGGAAGCTTCCCGGACACTGATGGCGTCATAACCGTTCTGTGGAATGTGAAGAGGATTTTGGAAGGGAATGCTGAGATAAAGACAGAATAAGGAAAGACTGTTGTTGCTCTTATTAGGCCATACAGGTCTTAAACTTTCTGTACGATAACTATGAGAAATTCGATTCATAAATTAGATTGCCTTGGGATAGCTCACCGGCCAGTTTTGCAGTTTGTCAGAGCGACAAGAGATTGTACAACAGATCTCGAGTCAAAGGACGTAAATGAAAAAAAAATCTCTTAATATTTTCCCAAAAAAGTGAGTGGTACTAAAATAATTAAGTTGTAGTAAATCAAATCTTTTGTCTATATGAATATTGAGGCCAGCACTTTGCCGATGATCTGTATTTATGGTCTAGAAAGGGCAAGATAGGGGAAAAAGGGAGTAGTGTTTGTGAAAATATGATTTAAACTCATTAACATCTTAATTGTCGGGAAAAACTTTCGTGGGAAGATTATTCAATAAATCAACCATACGTCTAAAGAACTAATTCTCTCTATAATGTATTGTGTGATTCACTTGACAATCAGCTAAAAAAGGATATGCCCTAAGAGAGTTTTAAAAACATTTCATCATTTTACTTTTAACCTGTAACTAATTCAATGGCAACCATTCCACATTTATTGAGCTGCCGTAGTTTAACGTTTGTCGCTGTAGTTGTTTTATTGGGTGTCGTTGTGTTATTTGTTTATAAAGTTTCAGTTTTATAAAATTGTTTCTTTTACTTACTCGGTCTGTTTTTCGGTGTCTCCTCTCTCTCTCTCTACCCTTTCTTTTTACAATACGATTTGCTTTGTAATGATTTGGTTTATTTTGTTTAAGTTTGTAGTGGTTTTATTGGTGTTGTAAATTCACGTGTTTGTGTTTTTTTGTGTATTTTGGTGTGTCATCATCAAACTTAAAAGCAAAACCTTTTGTTTTTTTGCTCCTACTTACAGATGTGTATGTTCTTATACTTTATGTGTGAATGCATACGTGTGTGTGTGTGTGTGTGTGTTATTGTTGTTTTTCTTTGTTCTCTGCATGTTGTGTTATTGTTTTAAAAGTTTTGTTGTGCCATTATTTGCTTTTTGCAATACTCTTTTTTGCTTTACTATAAGAAATACCGTTATTATTACTCATGGTTGTCTTCTCTGCTGCTAAAGTCTTAACACAGTTATTTTGGAGGATTTTAAGGTAATGATGTTGTTGATGCCTTTAATGATGTTTATGGATGGCAAAGATGAAAAATACAATAATGAAAATATTGTTATTGTTGTTGGCGTTGGTGGTGTTGTTGTTGTTAATAGAAAGAAAAGATGAAATTGTTAATGTGTGTTAGTGAGAAAAAAAAGGAGAGAATTTTTGTAATTTTTTTTTGTTTTTTACTTTTTCTCTCTGTTTATGTGTAGTTTTCTGTTCGTTGTCGTCTGTTATAGAAATGAATTGTAAATAAAAGTTGTTGTTGTAGTTGTTATTGTTGAAGTTGTATTTAAATAAGTCTTATTTGAATTGGTTGGTACATTTTTGTTACTTTTCTTGTTGTTGTTGTTTTTTTATTATTATTTATAAGGGTTAACAAACTGTAAAATCATGTTTTTCTATTGTTATTTGTTTGCTATTCAATATGTTTTTGTTATTGTTATTTGTCTTTTAATAATTGTTTTGGAAAATAATGAAAAATCGAAGTAAAAGAAAATTTATATTTACAAAACTACCAATTTTAATTACAAACTATGGATTACGACAATATTTGTTTGATTTCATTGGAGCTTGAATTTCATAACTTTGGCAAAGAAATGGAAATTTTAATTTAAAAAATATGGGTATTGTGAGCAAAACTTTAATCATAAATGACTTGATTGTAATTTTAAGCATCTGGGGATCGATTCTGTTTCTGCGAAATAGCAAAGTGAGAAGTATTGTTACACAAAAACTGTGAAAACTACATGAGAAATTTCGTTCATATGATACATTTTTTTTAGCAAACAGGTAATTGACAATATCTAATCAGTGTTATACAGTTCAAATAAAACTGCATTGCTTTTAAGTATACGTATACATGAATTTCTTTTAGTAATTTTCTGAAAACATTTACATTTTTCTAAACATTTACTGACTGACAAGAAGTAAGTAAGAGTATATTCACTTTTAAATGATAAAACAACTTGCTCTTTTCAACGAGTACAGGCTAAATTCGGGGGTATCGCAAGGCTCTGTTCTGTCTTCTACACTATTTCTTATTTTTCTAAACAATATTTTTCCAATCCCATCTCCTCTTTTGCAAAAGACGGCAACATTTGTCATTCATATTCATTTGATGGTAGGCCAAGCCTTTTGGAGATTGAGGTGAGGAGGCAGAGTATAAATGACACACTCACAAATCTGTCTAGTTAACCAAGGCATTTAATTACAATTATCAGTAAATTCTATATTGATACCCTTACATGAAGAAATAAATTCCAGCTACCCTGAGCTATATAAACAGTGAATGAAACATTAACAAATGACCTACACATTATCTCTGAGTGGGGACGCGCAAACAGGGTCGCATTTAATTTGCGCAAGACTCAATGTTGTTTTATCATGCATAAGCGTGGTTGTATTTGAGCAATCTTATCATCTGTAACTATGGGTAATGTAAATATTGAGGTGGGGGACGATCTTGAAATCACATATTAGGTGTATCGAAAGAAGTCTTCAAGTGCCTCGGATGCTTAAAACGCTGCAAGAAATACTTCACTCCATCTGACCTTCTCAATGCCGCCTAGGATGGAATACAACTCTCATGTATGGAATGGTGCTTCAAATTGTATTTTGGGACTTCTCAACCGTGTACAGAAAAGGGCTAAGGCGCCTATCAGCGTCAGTAGAGTATCTAACTCTACCGATTTGTTGGAGCATCGGCTCCATATGTCGTGGGTTTCAGTGTTCTATCTGTACGTCATTTAGGCGACAAGTAAAAAGGAATTCAAAATCTTTTCAACGTGAAATTTTAATCGATTTCAGTTTAGATCAAAGACGGTTTTCGTCAAATACATATGTACCAGTTTATTTTTTTACTTAATTTAGAGGCCCAGTACAATTGAAGGACACGGGAACTATAAGATCTCTTGTATTGATTTTAGTTTATCGTTTGTTCAGCAGACCTAATGAACGCCAACACGTTTCGAATTTTAGTGGTCGATATACTTTCCAGCAAAACTATGTATCTCCCTAAACATTTTTATATACACCCATCAAGAATCTCATATACCCAGAAAATATATTCTGCTGTTACTGATGCCTTTAAGAGCAATCTAAAAACATCTACATTTTTGATCGCCATTTTCTATAAATTTGTTCTGACACAATAATAACTCTTTAGAAAGTCCATTAGAAGTTTCAGATCCGGGCTGTTTCAGAACGCCTTTAGAACATCAGCTAGTCAAAAATTTTTTATAAATATTTTAGTAATTTTTTTTAAAAAAACTTTAAAAGAAACTTTAAAAAAAATAAATTTAAAATTGCGATCTTGAAATATTCGTACATGAACATGATTATGTGTTCTTCTGCTAATAGAAAACTTTAATACTCTAAATACGAGCGGTCATAAGTCATATAAAAAAAATATGTATATATTTTTCTTTATATGTATATATATGTATGTATGTATGTATATACTTATGCCCGTATTCAAAATAATAATAATAAAATAATAATAATAAAAATAATAAAAATAAAAAAAAGTTTTATTAATTGCTTTTTTGACAATTACTCCATAGAAATATGTCAAATAAGCACTGTTGAAATCAATTTTATTTCTTATGAATTATATGTATTATATTATAACTACCGTATTCAAAAAATAAAATTAGTTTATAGAGTGTTTATTTGACATATTTCTATGAAGCAATTGTTAAATAAGCAATTAATAAATTTTTATATATACGGGCAGAAATATTAATGGACATATGCATAGTAATTAATTCTGGTTTATAACAGACTTATAAAATGAATTTTCATACAAACTCTTATTTATAAATCTGTGTGAACCGAAAAGTAGTGTTATGTATAAAAGGATTATTGGTTCATTATTAAATTGACACTATGAAACACTGGAATTTTTTTTTTTTTTCAATTATTTAAAAGAACAATTTTTCTTTTCTATTTTAAACAAAAGTAAACAATTTTAACGGCCAAGTGCATTGAAATAAACATACCATGGGGCACTTAAAGTATTAAAATACTTCCGCTTCCTTAATGGAAAAAACACAAGTGAAACAACAACAAAATTATTAAAAGAGAGTAAATTAAACAAACACATGTATTCAAAAAAAAAAAATAGCAACGATACACACTCTCTCTTGAATTGCTAATTTTTAAGAGCATTATTTTATTCAAAAGTTTAATCGCATGTTTAAGGGAGAGAGAGAGAGAAAGCGGCAAAATGTGTTCTTTGTTTACATTTGTGCATCGGCATTTCCGTTATTAAAAGATGGCGTCGTTTATTTTGTCTGTGAAACGGACAAACAGATAATGATGTTTGTTTGTTTTACTGATAAAAACAAAAAGAAGAAAAACGAACTCGTGATATTGTTAGAATTATTAAATACAGACATAAATCGAGTGATCAAAAAAAACAACACAGAAGCATGAAAACTAAAAAGAATTTAAACGTTTTAAGGTTTTTTTAGTTAAATAAATATTTATTCAAGGTGTGTTTCTTTATATAAATGTTTTTTTTTTATATTTTTTTTTTTACGTTATTTTGTTATTTATAGCCAGACATAAAATACATATTTAATTTTTTTTAAACAAGTGTTTGGTTTTATTTTTTAATATATTTAAACTACTTATACATAATAGACGTACATACATACTATGTAAATAATGTAATATAAAAGTTTAATATAAAAAAAAATTGTTTTTTAATTTACGCGTTTCAGAAGAGCACGTGAAGAATATTTTAACTGTGCGACGTTTAGAAAAAAACAATTTAATAACAGCAATGCCTAATAACCAATTTAAAAATCTTAATACTACGCTTGTACGTAATTATAAACCTCTCTGTTCATTATTTAAATTGAAATATCTGCGTTTCAAAAGTATTTCTTATTTTTATCGCCAGAATTATTATAAATAACATATAAACTTTAGTCATAAATGAAGCGTATCTTAAAGCACCCTTACACGGCCTGTTTTTTACATACATACATGCATTACAACCCTGTGTCAGTGTTACGGCCTAGCTTCTCGCAGCACCCATGTTGTGTTTGTTAATTGTTATCCATGAGTACCAGAACCTACAGTTTAAAGTCGACTTGGATCGACAGACTTGAAAAGCTTGTTAATGGCAATCGGTTACTCTCTGAGCTGTTGCCAGAAGACTGCTATGAGGTAAAAAATTCTTTTTAATTTACATACACACATAGGAATGTGTGGCAGATATTTACTAAATCTATTTAAATCTATTTAAATTATATTTTCTTTTCTCGTCAGATCAAAACAAATTATCACTCTCGCTGGGATTCGATTTTGTATTTCCAGATCATATAACAACAGATTAGAATGCTATTGTGATTTACATACGTACATATGTATGTATATGTACATACATACATGCATCTGTTTTTGTCAAACAGTGAAACAAAATAAGTTTTAAAAACAAAATGAAGTTTCTTCATTTTCTTGTGCTCTTAATTATTTAATTTCATACAATAAACAACTAAAAATATACACAAAACATTAAAAATTTGCAGTAAATAATAGAACCTGTACTTGTATTGTATAAAAAACCCGAAAGAGAAGCAAATAAACAAGAAAATAAAAACAATTAGAAAAACTTATAAATAAGGACTGTTTGGACAGACCTACTGGACTTATTGCTGCAAAGCATTGGCACTCTGATGAAAAGTAAAAATAAACAAAACCATCAAAAACAAAATCAGAGCAAAAACGGTATTTAAAATATAAAAAAAAACAAAAAAATTCTACAAAATGCCAAATACACTGTTAAACGCATGGACACACACTCGCACACACACCCCCAC
Organism: Metopia argyrocephala; assembly: GCA_963576795.1. Taxonomy (NCBI): domain Eukaryota; kingdom Metazoa; phylum Arthropoda; class Insecta; order Diptera; family Sarcophagidae; genus Metopia; species Metopia argyrocephala. The sequence continues at coordinate 32,479,232 of OY756209.1, forward strand.
GCCTAATAAAAATTCATAGCAGTTTCTTCATCTTGAACAAAACAGCAACAGCAACAATAACAACTACCACTTCCACATACAAATGTAAGTACTTCAGAAAAATATCAACATCAAGAGCTACAAACGCCTTCAACATCATTATGATTAACAGCAGTTAGTAAGAACGGCAAAAAAAAACACAAAAATAGCAACCTTTAACTGTAAAAAAACACACAAATAATACATGCATGCCAACAAATGTGCGTGTTTGTGTGTGTATGTTTAAGTATTTATAGAACGCCATGTTTCATACACGTCAATTGCAAAAAATGAAGACAGACAAAAATAAAAAAACAACGACAACAGAACAAAAACAAACACCGCACAGCATACAGCCTTCATTAACATATTTTTTCTTATTGTTTCGGGGTGTAAGAGTGCATGTGTGTGTTTGTTTTGTTTACAATCTAGATTTACTCTTAAGAAAGTTGGCTCTAGCTACCCACCGTTTATGCTCTCTTTTCTTCTTGCCACCATAAGTGCTCCACTTTTAATGCTTAATTCGTATGTACATGTGTGTGTGTGTATGTATGAATGTAGGTATGCGTGTACATTTATAGCATTGCGTACATCGGTATGTGCATTTGATATTTAAAACCATATTCTGGTAGGAAAATAAAACAATAATAATAATATATTGTTGTAATCACTCTCTCTCTCTCTCTCTCTCCCTCACAGTACTGTTTATTGGAAGTGGAACTAAAATATCAACTGTTCTGTGTTATTTTGCAAATTTCAACGCAATTGTCAACGGTTCTTTATTTGTGCTGTTATATTTTTGTTTATTCTTTGTTGTGTTTTGTTGTTTCCTTAATTAACGGTGGGTTATTTTATTTAAAAAAATATAAAAAAAACTAAAATTATATAAATTTTTTTTATTTTGTATAAAAATAAATATTTGATTGAGAAATATTTTTAGGTATAGTCTGAATTAATTTAAGGCGTTTTATGACGAAACAAAAATGATCAACAATCTAACTGGAATTCAAACCTGGATTTCATTAAAGAAAAAGTTATTTGCCTTCTAACCACCTCAATGACGATTAATGGCGATAAATGGAAAAAACTGTTGTTTTAATTATTCGGAATGGATATGGAAATGGAAGACATAATGAAGGGAAAAGAAAAATGTGACCTAAATTATCTCAGCGTATCTCATCTACTGTCATTAAAATACTTACCAATTGGCAGCAATCATACGAGTATACATACCAGTGTAGGAAAATAAACAAAACGAAACCTTGGATCACATTTTGTTTTGTTCTTTACAATGAGTAAAACAAAACAAAACCAGTGAGAGCGACTGGACCATTTAGTTTTGTATATTGTTTTTGTTTTGAGTACTACAAATACACTAACTCAAATGTGCGTAGGTAGAACAAAAAATTAATTAGAAAAAAAAAGAAAAGAAGAAGAGTAAAAGAGCAAATTATACGAATGTAACGGAATAACAAAGTAAGCACAAGAGCGAAAAGCGAATTGTTTCGTTTGCGCTGTTTCTCATTTAGAAAGTATTTGTTTTGGTTTTGCTCATGTAAAGTACGATTAAAAAAATATGAAAAGTTTATGACTTTGTTGTAACGTTTACGAAATGGTTTGTTTGTTTGCTCACTCTGATACATACATACATATGTCTGCGTTACAAGGCCGTTATATGTTAACTATCTGTCATCGGAAGAGTTAATTATTTATTTTAAAGTTAGATATTTACGAATATGGTAAGTTTGATAACCAAAGTAACCGTAAAAATAGGTAAAATATGCCGAATATACCACTTCTGTTACACATGTGGTGCATTGTTCTGGTCTTGGAAAATATATTATAAGAAGGAGGAAAGAGGGCATAGTATTTATGAGCACTTGATTTAAATATTTTAATATTGTAATTGAAAAATTATTAAAAAGTTTAGCTGGTAGATTATTTCAGAAACGAGCAATGCGGCTTTATTCTATAATGGATTATCCATTTTTTGGGCAATCAAATACAAAAAAACTCTCCTATTATATTTTAACCAACTTTTTTTTACCTGTAATTAAATATGATGAACTGGACGATATGTGTCTTTAAGAAAGCAGTGCAACGAACACGCCTGATTCCAGCTTTATTCCATGAAAAATTTTTCGTGCCGTAATTTTTAAATTCACCAACAAGATCATGCGTTTTGATGCCGTTAAAGACCATGATACACTATCCTAATGAGTCGTACGATTTGTCAAAAAAATCGTGTGTGTTAGAAAAGTTTGACAGCGTAGCATAAAAATGCATCTGTATGACAGATTTTTGGACAAGTCTGTCCGACTTCATAATTTTTTGAAAAACCTCATAAACATTTTTTTCTCCATGCGATCAGGGTTGCATTTTATAAGATTTGAGCAAAAAGCAACTCTACATATGCTTTGCATCTTACTTTGTATGATGGTGTTGCACTAATGTTGCCATTTTGATGCGACTTTTAAAAGTGTGACAGAAATCGATAAGATTTTCTTGTGAATGAATCGTACGACTGTGTATGATAGTGTATCCGCATTTGAAGTGCAGAATATTTGTTTAACAAAAAAAAGAAAATCAAAGCAAATTGGAGTTTTGCAATTGAATGCTGAATCCATAGTAATTGCGACAGTTCCAATACAACATCAATTGCTTAAATTGAATTTAAATTTGTAAGAAAATATACAAGAGTTATGAATTCTAAAAGAGAATGGGGTGTTTTTTTCTCTGAAGAAACAGTTAATAAATTTAAATAAGATTTCATGAAATTGGATTTAGAAGTTGAAATATTTATTTTGTAATACAAATAAATACACCAATACCCCGATTTGCGCCGCTTCAGTTTGCGTCGCTTCGAAGTTGCGTCTTTTTTTAAGTTTCTGGAATTTCAATGTTGCGTCGTTTTTGTTTCAGTTTGCGTCGCATGGCTTCGAAGTTGCGTCGTAAATGCTTCGATTTGCGTCGTTGATATGAAAATGTTTTTACAAAGCTAAAGCAGATAAAGGGGATTTCCCGTATAGTAGAAAGCAAATTTGCAGTTGTGCGTTGTTTACATGTTAAGCGTAGTTATTAGTTTCGAATTATATGACGTGGAGTGAAATTCAGTCTGAAAGTTAAAAAAAAATGAGCCAAAAAAGAAAGCAAATAACTTTAGAACAAAATTTTTGATTTAAAAACCCTTTTTCTAAGCTAAAATGTTTAAAACCTGTATTGACTAAACGAAAATCAAATACGTAAACAATTGAAAATTCTGCTTCAGTTTGCGTCGTTTCGGTTTGCGTCTCATTTTTTCAGTCCCAATTAGCGACGCAAACCGGAGTATTGGCGTATACGTGATAAAAGACCAAAAAAAACGTGTCTCTCAGTCTTGCCAAAAGTCATAAAATTTTCTTTATGGGCTCCCAAACATTTGGGATTTTGGTGTCATTTTTGCAAAAAAAATTATCGTTTTCTCAGACAAACTGTCCGGAATTTTGATTTATTTTCAAGAAATCAAACCATTTTTAAACAAAATTGTAACAGCTGGTGTTCCTTCTTTATTAACAACTTACAATCCTGTATAGACCACAAACAAAAAAAGGGAATAAGAAAAAATTAAAAGAAATTGCAACTGTTATCTTAACAAATTTTCTTAGAATTTTTCTTTTTATCCCCAATATACCCACTGTATCACATTAAAAGATCGCCGCCAAGTGCGGACAATAAGTATTACTGCTGTATATACATAAGTTGTGTGGTGTGTGTGGTCTTGTATTGTTTTGACTCGCATTGCGTTGACAACATTCGCTTCTCTTCTCTTCTCTTTTTTAATTTTGTGCATTTCTTTTTAATGTTATTATTGTCGTTGTAGTTTTGTTTGGCTTTTTGCTCACATTGTATTGAAATTCTTTATGTAGTTCTTGCGTATCAGTGCTTAATAGACGGCGCGCGGTTAGTTATGTATGAATCTGAACGGGCGCAAATTATTTTTCTACGCTTTTACCGCCTTAGTTTCATTGTTGTTTATTTAAAGAAGAAAAAGAAAATCTAAAAGTAGGTATTAATAAAACGAAATAAATGAAAAAAGTGCAAGTTTATAATAAAATACATTGTGATTAAAAATAGTGTGAGTGATTTGGTGATATTTCTGTTTACGCCGTAAACAAAATTTCAGAATATTGCAACAAGAAACGGTAATTATAGGTGAGTAGTAGAATTGCAAAACAATAAAAAAAAACCCATGTTTTCTATTTTTTGTTTTTTTTTTTTTCTGTGAGTAATACTTCTTACACTGCCTCTCTCACCCATGTTTAGTGTAAGGCGTAGTAGGTATTAAACTTTCAATCAGCGTGGTCAACTTACAAATTTCAAAACGCACTAAAGTCGGGAGAAAAAAACGCTTATTTTTCAAACAACTAAAAAACGTAAAATTTTACTTTGATGTTGTACGAGTATTATTCAAGTTCACTAATAATAATTAGTAGTCTAGGGCTGGGCTCTGGTGTTTGCTGACAACAAATATTTTAAAAATTTTATTTTTTCAAATAAAAAAACTTTTCCCACTATGCAAATACTTTTTTTATAATTTCCAATTTTATGGTTTAAACAAACATACTATGTTCAGAGATCAACTAAAAGAATAAAGTTTCCTAATTAATCAACAGGGTAGGCAAATTTGACGTTAGGAAAGAATATTGGCTGTCAAATGATGAAATTTCAAGAATTGAGCTGTCATCCTTTGACATTTATCAAGTAAAAGTTGAGAAATTTTAACAATGCAACGCTACACTTCCATTGCTTGCGTCGAACGTGTGTGAATTGGCTGTTTGAAAAACTGAACAAAAAGAACGCATTTTTCAACAAAATCATCTTTAGTGAAGAATATTTGTGACCGCAACTGGCTAATGTTGGCATCAGCAACCTATGGTTTCAGCAGAATGGTGCCACAAACCACCCAGCCAGTCAAGCAATTCAGTTATTGCATGAGAAATTTCCTGATTGGGCGATGGCAATTGCGTTATTTGCTTAATTGCCAAATTATCAAAGCTTCTCTTCAAAGATAAACCCCTCTAATAAAGAACAGTTGTGGGAGTTTGTTGAAGATGCGTAGAAGAACATTCCAATCGAAACGTTTTAAAGACTTGTGGAGTAAATGTCAAAACGCTGTTTGAACTTTATTAAAAATAAGGGTAATTCCACTAAGTATAGAGGTAAATGGTAAAGGTGATTGATAGGAATAATTTGGTTTAAAAAAAATTGTAAATTTATTTTATATTTTGTTCCGTCAAAAACGCTTTAATTAGATCAAAGTTAACTGCAATGAATGTTTTTTGGTAATCAAAGGAAAAATGATGTCCGTGAAGGAATAGTACACTAGCCAAACTAAACAATTGTTTTCGACTCCAGCTACGGCAGTCTCATCAGAGTTTTTTGTGTCCTTTTTTCAAGAAATCACATACTGAAATTATTCTGCCTTATTCCGGTTGGCGACGTCGACATTTTTGTAGCAGAATAAAGAAAAAATGTTTCTCTTGCCTTTAATCTATTACAAAAATGTCGTTACACGCCGACGACGTCGCCAATTGGAATATGGCCTATTTTCTTCCGTATGTATGTACACACATGTATGTATGAGTTAGTCGAAGTAAAGTCACACATGGAAGAAAATAATTTCAGTATGTGATTTCTGTTCGAAACTGTTCACTTTAGCGATTGTTGAATTTCATGAAAACAGTTTAAAAGTTAACAATTTAAACCTGTGTTTTACACGATTGTAAGTGAAATTATTTTGTTATTTGAATTATAAAAAATATAAAACTAAAACAAAACGAGATCACGAGAAAATAATGGTCGTGATTTATTTTTTTTTTTCTTTTTGTTTTCCAAAAGTCATGGATTTCAGTGGTATAATCAACACAAGAAACATTGGCAAGCTAAGCACACCATAAACAATAGTAAAACAATGCTTTAATTTAATTGTGATATCACATGCAATAAAAAAATGATTCACGTTATAGAGCTTTCCGAGTTTGTTCACGTTACAGAGTAGTCAAAGCTTGATCAAGTTAGGCGATTTTCACGTTACACGGTGTTCACGTTACAGCGAGTGCACTGTATTTGTAAAAATATTGTTTTATTGATTACAAACAAGCTTGAAAATAATTACTTTAGATTTAAAAGAATTGGTATCACCAAAACTAAAAAAGCACTAAATTTAAAAGTAAAAAGCACCAGAAATAAACTCGAAAATTTTTCGCGTAGAAAAGCTCTAAATTGACAACGCTGTTTTCAATATTTGTTTAGTTTTGTTTTTTTTTTCAATAGAATGAGAAAAGTGTAAATTAAATGCGACTTGTTTAGTTGGGTTTATTCTTGCAAAGCATAAACTACTACGAAAAATAATCACAAACGGTAACAATCACTACAGAACAATTTTTTGTTTTAAATCACACACAAAAACAAAACGTAAAGTTATAGCAACAACAATAATAATGTTAACGTCATCATTGGATGTCGTTATTATCGTTGTCGTTTTTATTATTATTATTATTATTATTATTATTACCTTTCAAAGCCGACGTCAACAACAACAAATAACTAGCAAATAGTACTACTGCTACTACTACGTATGATGAATAAATATAAAAAAATTAAAAAAAAACTTGCATACGCGTAAGCATTGTATGCGTATTTGTGTTTGCTTGCCTGTGTGCTATTCTATATTTACATATTTCTATACAATAACAACACAATGCGCAAAAACATGAAACCAAATTAAAGAACAAAACAAAAATAAATTAAAAGCAAAAACAAAAACAAAACAAAATCAAAACAACAACGCTGTATAATGACCTTCAGTCAGCGACGCTGACTGATTGTTCAGCTAATGTACTCGTATCATAGGCAAGATACGACTGCTCTGTTAGCAGCATTAAATACTATGTTTGTATTGTTTTTATTTTCTCTGTTTTGTTTTTGTTTTATTAAAATTGTTGTGAGATTTATGGGGAGAAAAAGAGAGAGATAGAGAGAAAAGTTGTGTGTCGAAGATTTCAAGCAAAACAAAAAACAAGAATGCATGGATGGCATAACTACAATGTATAACGGTAATATAAATGCCGTTTTTTGTTATGTTGGTTTTCTAATGCTGAAGCCTTCATTACATGCAAAATAGTCGATTTCAAAATAGATTCGATTCACTCACTATGCAAATGAACGCATGTTATCCGTTTAATTTATTTATTTAGTTTTTTTTTTTGCGTGTTGACGATCACTTTGCATTGCAGTTGTTTTAAATACTTATATCAATCAATTATTTGCTTCTTCAATTATTTTCTTGTTATTTAACCAAATTCTACATTTAAAAAGCTAAAAATAAAAATGTTGAATTTCTAACGCGTAAAAATACTTACAGAGGTATAAAATTGAAGTCTAATGGCCTGGTTTTTTTAATTTGTATAGAACGTTAAGTAACAATTAGTTATTTTTAATGGCAGTTTATTTATGTACTACATAAATTTATTTTTAGCTATAATTTTTTGTTAAAAGCATTTTGATTTTTGTTAGAAAACATTCACTTAATTTTTTTCCCATTATGTATACGTATAGGATGAGGATGATTTTTAACATCCTTTTTCCTTTACTGTTTGAATGGCAGGGCATACGTATAATATACATATTGTAAATCTTGTTAACCATAAAAGATGGTTAATAAAGAGTAATGATACTAAACGGTTTTAATAATCAATCCTTTTTCATGTGTATACAGTTAACGCCAAATAAAAATATACACTATTATGTGTGTTAATTTTGTTTTTTTTATAATAAAATTATTTAATACAAATTTGTATTGTTATGTTTGATCACAAGATTGTATAATTTATTAGGAACATGGATGTATCTTATCATGAAGCATCATAATGAATCAAAAAGTATAGGTATTTTGAACTGTTTGTAATTTAAATTTGTATTTAAAACATTTTAATTTAGTATTGCTTTAGTTCTGCAACAACTGTTAAATTAGAGTTAAAACAAACAAAAAAGATAAGAACATACACACTGGCTTTCCCTTTGCAAATTTATTTTAAATGAGCCATGGCAGAAATACACACAAAAAAAAAGCAACAGTAGAGAGCAACTCTCTACACTATACAGTTTTGAACTACACAAACCCGCACACACACACAGACAATTTTCAGTTTAAGTTTGTAAAACTTTGTATGTTTTATTTTGTTTTGTTTAGTATTTGTTTACATTCTGTTTTTTTTTTTGTTTTTTTTATTTGTTATTGTTTTCTATTTATTTTCTTCTTCGGGCTTCGTACTCATTTGTCAAGCGCGCGCATTTTGTTTGTTTAGCCATTACAATTGTTTTTGATGTTGTTGTTTTTATTATAATTGTAGCTGCAATTGATGTTTATTTTTGTTTTGTTGCTGTTTTTATTTTTTTTTTTTATTTGTTTTAATACTTACATACTTGCCCTCAAACATATTCTTCATTTAAGCGTGTAACGGTAAACCCACTTGCTTTTTTCTTTTGTAATATTTGTTGCTTGTCTTTCTCTCTATCATTTAAGTTCTCTGATTTTAATTCTTTACCTGATGTATTGAGAATTTGTTAATATTTTTGTTTATACTTTGCTGTTGTTGTTGTTGCAGTATTTTACTTGATTATTGCAATCAAATAGTAAATACCACTGCATATGCATACACGCACATATATATGTATGAATATGTTTATATGTATGTAAGGGTATTATTTTTATTTCCGCTTTATTTTTTTGTTCTCTATCAATGGTTGTGTATGTGTGTGTGTAAGCAGCCAATGACAATAAAAACTAAAATTTAAAACTGAAAATTTATTTCCTGATCTAGTGTAGTAAGAATTATTAAGAGCTTTTAACGAAAACAAAGTAATCGTATCCGAATAAACTGTACGAAAAGAATATCAACAGGTTTATTATGATTTCATTTTTTATAAGCGTATATATACCAGTTTTTAGAGACAGTTTTGAATGCATGCCATTTTTTATTTATTTATTTATAATTTTTTTTTTTTTTTTTGAAAATCAATCAAGTAAGTATTGGTTATTATTTTTCTTTTCTCAATCAGCTTCTTTAATACATTAACCGGACTAACTCAAATTAAATTGAGCAAAGTTATGGCCAATTGTAGTTCTCTTTTGATTGTTCCATAAAGACATCACATTATATAGTCGTTCTTCCTTTTTTGCTGAGTTAAAGTGAAAGATTTCAAAGTAGTAGAGCCTAGAGTTGATGGTATTAGCAGTTCGTTACAGTTATTAATAGGGCAACCAAAAATATGCAATAGCATTTTTTTTCTCTGAATGTTACTGACAAAACAACCAAAATATTAATTAATTTTAGGAAAAACTACATCGTTTAACCCCTATTTGTTACAGCATATTTTTGCATATTTCGTCATAAATGCATACTTTTGCATTTTTCAAATTTTTTCATATTTGTATGGCATATTTTACAAATTTTTACATATGTTAGAAGAATTTACGTGTATTACCAAATTTTATTTTTTCAAAATAATTACCATATACTGACACAAGACTTAAGTATAATCTAATTAATAAAAAGGGTACTCATGAAAACGCTTAAAACTAACATTGAGAACATTGGCGAAGCTAAGACAGTGTCAGCAAAGACAATATTTACCATAAAACAACACCTCGGAAGTCAAAAACATATTAAGCTCAACGTAAGAAATTATGCTTGGAAACGTTTGCTTTCAAATTTGCATCAATTACTTCCGTTGACGTCGAAAGAAGTTTCTCGATGTACAAGAGTGTTTTACGACAAAGCTTTATATTTCAAAATTTTAGCGATATGATTGTTATTCATTGCAACAATAATTTAAATTAATTTTTTACTCTTTTATTTTGTATTCTTGTCAGTCTGAATTTTTGAAAATTTTTTTATTTTTTTTTTTTGTTAATTTTGGAATTGAAATAAATATATAGCTTATTTGCGAGAAGAGTGGCATAACTCAAAAAAAAGCGATTCTGAGATAAATGTATTTAAACATTTTAATTTAGCCAAACTGATAGAAAACGTACAAGATACTCTTGGTCGCCACTCAGTAAAAAAAAGATATAAATACAATTTTTAGATATGTTTTAAATTAGAGTTCGTCTTTTATTTCTGCATTAATAACTCAAAAACACATTTTTTGATTTATGTCACTCTTCTCCCAAATGAGCGATATGTAAATATAAAGGAAATTTATTTTATCTGGTTGGTGGCTAATTGTTACTCTTCATGTTTTCAAATTTTTGAAAAAAAAAAATATACGTAATTTTACATCAACTTATTTATGTAGTTATTATAAGTTTTTTAGAGCATATTTTTAACATAAAAATACCAGAATGGAAACAAATTTATAGCTCATCAGAAATAAAGCAGCTAAACCACCACATGTTTTATAAATCGCAATATCGCCAAGATGAAAATTAGGTTTTAAAATTGTTACATTGGCGAGAAATCGTCCGAACTGACAATCCTGATCATCACTGATCAACTGTCGTCTATAATGACACACAGAGAATTATTTATTAATTAATCGATTAAACTTTTTACGTTTCACTGTTGTTACTAATAATGAGAAATGAAATATACCGGTACTCGTTTCTTTTTAAATTGTAAATAAAATAACCTTTAAAGCACAATTTTAATAATATTCTAATACGCACTTGTTTCTTTCTTTATCAAACATACACATACACACACATATATGCATATAGGAAAATTAAAGAAAAAACAGCAAACAAACAATGCAATTTAATAAAAATATATGTAAATATAGAAGGAAGCAAAATACATATATTGTACTCGCGTGCATACACAAATCAAACGTACATGCATGTGCATATACAGTCAGTCACATTATTTGATGCAGTCACAGGAATATCAAATATCTCGAGTGTTAAAGAGAAAAGAAAACACAGGTCAATAATATAAATAACTACGTGGTAGATTTTATTTCTATTTGTAACATTAATCAGCCGCTTGTTTCGGGCGATCTGGCCATGAAAATTCTGAAGCCGAATTACCGCATTCGTGATCGAGTAAGCTTTCGTATCGAATAAAATTTTGTCAATTTTGTTTTTGTTGTATCGAATGGATGAATTACGTATCGAAATTTTTACAAAATGTACAAGATTTGTTTTACATTTGAATAGAATCAAAACATATCGTCGATGGAATTAAAGAACGCTGTAACTGACAAAACCTTAAATGTTCACCAGAGCCAAAAAACTTGTATGAAAGTAGAACAAATACACTGGTGTTTTTCATTTCACAGACAGCGTAAGTGAATTTATTTTCATCATAGAAATCTTTGACCGGGACCAATCGACGCGTATTTTTTTTTTTCTCATAAAAATGATGCAAAAAACGTATTTTCGATTTTTTTGTCAGTTACAGCGTTTTTTAAATCCATTGTCGATATGTATGTATGTTTTGGAGAAAATATCAAATGTTTAGTGCTAAATAAACATAATAAAAGAAAATAATTTTTTTTTCAACTTATTTATTAATTTTTGGGAAAAATCAAAATTCAAACCAAAATATAAAAAAACAAGGGCCACATTCGCTTTGTTATGCTTATCGTCTTCTGATTCTGAAGACGATTATAATACACGATTAGAAAAGCAATGCGGAATAAAAGTGATCCAGTGTCATTGCCGGCTAATGTGCAAGTAAATTGCATCACTTCATTTTATTTTATAAAATTTGGTATCTAATTTTAGATTTATAAGGCGATTTAAGGTTTTACAAGAAGCCTTTAATTTCCTTTTTTTCTGAGCTATCTTTCGAAGGACATACATATGTCTACCACATTACCACCAAAGCTGAAATTGCCTGTGGCTTTATTGCTTCTTGCTAGTTGAGGCTTTCAACATACGGTGGGTAACGACTATTAAATGGGTATGTACCAAAGCGCGGTTTGCAAAACAGTAAGCCGAATTGTAAATAAAAATTGTCCATCCTTAGTCGGTGGTCCACGGGAATTCAGTTTAAGAGAAAGTTCGTCCCATAATCTTTTGAAGATTGCTTTTTCTTGGCTGCAATTTGGCAATATATTTTTCACCAAATTAGGATGCTCAAACATGTACTGGGCCATAACATCTTTTTGGTTTCCAATTTATTTTATTAATATTGGCCTTACAGAATGATCATAGTTTTATGTTATTGTTTTAGACTTTAAATATAAACTCACATTTTTGCATTATTTTTTCCAATTGTATTAATTAAATTGTAGTCGCCGTGGTCTAGTGGTTAGTGTGTTGACTTACTAAGACATGAACCCTGAGATCGACACTCTGCTCTGACTTCTTAAAAAAAAAGAAATATAAAACAAAAATATTTCTTTCGGCTACTACCTCTCAGCAGTCTTCCGGCAAAAGCTCTGCTGCTCTTAATTGCCATGATCAAGCTTCTCAAGTCTGTCGTTCGAAGTCGACATTAAACTGTAGGTCCCGGTACTCATAGATAAAAACTACACACACAACATGAGTGCTGCGAGAAGCTAGGCCGTAACCCTGACACAGGGTTGTAAAGGCCAGTTATGTATGTATGTATGTATGTATGTATGTATGTATGTATGTATGTATGTATGTATGTATGTATGTAAATTCTGTTTTCGACTGATGAAGAACTATCGAGTCAAATATAAACAACTGGTACTCGAATACACACTCGTTATCGTACGACGTAGTCTAAAATTTCGATTGTGCTTGCACGATAAAGAATGCGGTAATCCCAAAAACAAAATTTTTTGAAAAATTTTACTCTATCACATATGCTGTAAGTATTTCGAGGTTTCATCTGCCAACCTTAGGGGGGGGATTTTCTTTAACTTATCCTACGATCCACCGCTTATTACTAAAATATCTTAATAATGCTTAAAAGTGATGTCTGATCTGTAGTAAGATCTTCACCACAAGTATGTAAAATAGTCCGTTATTTTTCTCTTTTATACCTAATTGTTTTATATGTACGTAGAATCATCATTGAAGATGTGGGCAACTTTGTATTTGTTTTGATAATTTTTCCAAAAATTTCTTACCGCATCAAATAAGCTGTGACTGACTGTATATAAATGACATCTACTATACAATACAATACACACACTACATACACATTTAAAAGAAATATGAAAAAATAAACAAAAAGTAGGTATTTACTCATAAACAAGTATACAATTTGTGTTTGGCAATTTTAAAAAAGGGGAGCAGAGAGCTCTATTCACTATTTAGTAAAACTCAATAACAGACGAATAAGAAAATAAATCAACAAACGCGTGAAATTACGACAAATTGCACTTTGGCCTGAGCGCACTTAAACAAAAGACCAAAACGAAAAAAAAAATAAGAAACAAAAAAGTGAAACGTGAAAATAGAAACAAAAAATTAAAAAAAAAACACAAATAAAGCAATTTTATAACACACAACACATTTTCTGATGCCATACAATACCAACATACATATGTTGTGTATGTGTTTGTAACAGTAAAAGTAGTTGTGCTACAAGTCGTTGTTGTTCTCATCACCATTGTAGAGATGGCGACTTTTATAAAACAAATAAACAAAAATTGTGCTGAAGAAAATACACCCCAAAACTATGAACACCACAACTAACTTTCCAACACAACACAATGCAAGGAGTACCTACATATAACCATCAACAATAGAAATAATAAAATTCACCACCTTAAAATACCGCGCTCACACCTTACCAACTAAATAATAAACAATTGTGTTTTCTTTACCTTAAAAAAATAAATAACAACTAATGGAAAAATATTACAAAAGTAAAATATACCAACAACAAAATAAAACAGCTCTAATAACAACAACAAAACAATTTTTTTTTTTATATTTTTTTTTTCTATAAGTGAGCATATTTTTGCATGCCTTAACAAGTTAACAGCAACAGTAGGAAAAAATAAAATGTAAACAAAACAATAGAAAAATCTGCTCACACACATTTACTTATTAAATAACCCCTCCTCTATAAGCAACTCTAAATGTCGTAATGCACTCACTCACTTTACTACAAATAATCAGAGACCAGGTAAGTGCAATAATTTACAAGACGGACATACAATTAGATCAAAATACCTATAGCAAACAGCAACAACAAAAATAAGTTTAAAAATAAAACAAAAACAGAGAGAGAGAGGGAGTAAATATGTATGTATGTGTGTGTGTGTGCATGTAGTTGATGTGAGTAATAAATTACTAAAAGGGGTAACAGGTTGGCTTGGCTCTTAAAGTTTGTAAATTCGCATATAAAACGAAACGAATAATTGTAAACAAACCCACAACAAAGTCCATTGAAAATATAAGTTTTTTTTATAGCATTTGACGTTTTTAATGTTAATGATAATATTTTTTTTTGTCGAACACAAGAGATAGTTGGTGGAATTGGTATACTTTTATTAGTAGTTTTGTAGTAGTTTTTAGTTTTTTTTGAATTTTTGAAATTATTCTCTTCAGTTCCTTAAAAATGTTCTCAAAACAAGGGGCAGTGCTTATCACATGTGTAATCAGCTTGCCATACATACTTTCAGAATTTAATAATTTCAAAACACTTTCTTGACTCTTCGTCACACTTTTAGGAACAGAAACATTATTGTCAGTGGGTATATTACACAGGGCTGTCCACATCAGTAACAGAGCGTAAAGCACAACGTAATTTTGCGTTTATCATTAACGCTGAAATGAGTAACTTTTTTTTTATTGAGGCCAGCACTGAGGGAGTGACCCCTACTCATGCAGTACATTGTGGTGGTCTAGGAAAATATGTTGTGGGAGGTGAGAGGAAAATATGTATATGGAGTAGTATTTATTTAGGGATATTTGATTTTAACTTTTTAATATCGTAATTGGCAAAAAAAACTCGCGGGTGAGAATTGTTCCATAAACGAACAGTGTGGCTGAAGAACGAATTTTTTCTGCAGCGCGTCGTGTGCTTCACTGGATAATCAACTACAAAAGGGTGTGCTCTATGAGAGATACGAGTACTAAGTTAGAAAATGCGATTATCCAAAATAAATGTCTTTATTTCATCAGAGCAACACCCGTGGTAGTAAAACAAACAGTCAAAAGTACACAACATTGCATGATTATTCTACCGTCGTTAATTAGAACCCTCGCCCTTTCCTATACACGGTCGAGAAGCCTCATAATAGATTTTGAAGCACCGACCCATATATGAGAGTTGTATTCCATCGTTTAGGAGAGTCGTGGCATAGTGGTTAGAGCGTTTGAACAGAAACTCAAACGACCGAGGTAGGGAAGGACAAAAATTACAAAAACCGCTCCCTGACATATCCAGCCTATTCCACCAGAAACGAATGATCTGAAGTGCAGCGCCACCTTCTGAGAAGATAGCAGCTAACCTAATTAGTGAAGACGGTCCACCACTCACTATCAACATCCACCGACAAATGGGGCAATTGCTGTTGATCATTCAAGGGTGAAGGTATAATACTGGCCTTTGAGTGATCAACTGATAGCTACTTTTCTCATTGATATATGGCGATCAATAAAATTACGAAAAAAAATCTATGTATTTCTTTTCTATTTTCAATATTCCAATGATGTATGAGTAGGGGTTTACTCCTGAGTATTGGTCATAAAAAAAAGGTCAATAAAGGTCTTGTAATCGCCGTGGTCTAGTTGTTAGTGTGTTGGCTTCAAACACCATCTCTGACATCTTAATTTTTTGCAAATTTTTTTTTTTTAATTTTTCTTTTAGTTTATACTCGTATGTTAATTGGCCTTTACCACGCTGTTTCAGGGTTATGGCCTGGCTTCTCGCACCACTCATGTTTTGTGTGTTAATTTTTATCCATGAGTACCGGGACCTACAGATTAAAGTCGACTCCGAACGACAGATTTGAAAAGCTTTTCATGGCAATCAATTACAACCAGAGCTCTTCCAGAAGACTGCTGAGCGGTAGTCGTCGAAAGAAATAATTTTTTAATTTCTTTTTTTTTTTTAAAGATGTCAGGCTGAGATTTGAACCCGGCACTATCGTCTTAGTTGTTAAGAAATCCATATTCGTGTTCTTTTGGCAGGTATTTAACAGCTGACAGTCTTGCCAGACAGGCGCAGACTGGTACGGCTTCATACATTTTTGTGCAAAAAATATAAGGAGTGGACCTAGAAACTTGAAAGTTGGCACAGAGTATTATATTGACTAAATTAAGAAAATAAAATAGTTTCATGAAAATCAGCCACACCCATCGCCCACCGCCCATACAATCAAAATGGATATATTCACATAAAACCTTTCGTATAAAAGCAAAAGTCCTTAAATTTAGTACATATACTACTTAGAAAAAACAAAAGACGCATACCAAGTTTCATTGAAATCTGCCACGCCCATCGCACCATCTTGCACTCTGTGTAGGCGGTTTTTTTTTGTGACTAAATTCGATTTTTTAAAACAATTTTTTACAAATCAAATAATTCTCTTCCAAAGAAGAGTGTTTCACTGAGACAAATTCATAATTTATTTGATTAAAAAGAAATATTTTGTCTTAGAAAAAGTCTACAGAAGTCACTTAAGTATTGTAAAACAAAAACTGAGGAAAATTTTTAAAGAGTTCAGTAGCTTGTATATGTCAGATATTTTACTTGATAACTTTTCAATGCAGTTTTTATTGAAATACAGCACTTCCTTTATAATTCGTAGAAAAAGTTGTTTAGATTGCGTATGTATTGTAGGAGATATGACCGAATTAAAATTGTCTTCTAAGCTTAAAAATTTGCAGTTTTTTTTTAAATAAAAGATAGGTCCAGTAATAAGGTGAATATAACCTTATAATGTGAATATAACCTTATTACTGGAACCGAAATAACCCTATGATCCTATTCTTTGAATTTACATAAAAAAATCCATAAGTTTTTACAGATCGTTAAACAAACTTATGAATTATCTTAAAATGGCCGGGAAAACTGCAGACAAGTTTCAATAAAATCTGTTGCAGAAAAGTGCAATCCTAGAAGTATGCAACAGATTTTAATACAAACCTCTACTGCAATTACATGATTGTGAAGGAAATTTTTCTATTTTTAGTTTTTTAAACCGGAATTGCTTAGGGGCAAAAACGGGCAGCTAAATTTTTAATAAATAATTAGCTGAGACTTCAGGCTTTAATTTGATATAAGTATCTAACTGGAGCTCGTTGGAGCTCAGAAGATGCAATCCATAGAATTTGGAGAAAATATATATTTTTGGACAATTTTTTGTAGTAAAAAAAGTTTTTTTTTTAATTTAAAAAATTTTTTTATTTGCATAGACATACATATATATACATATAATAAATAACGTCCAATTGTATGAAAAAAAAATTTTTTATAGTGTCATTACAAGAGTATTTTAAAAGCATGAAGCGATAAAAGGTAGCATATGTAATGCGTCTGACATCCTCATTTTTTGCAAATTTAATTTTTTTATGTTTTTTTTAGTTTATACTCGTATGTTACATACATACATACATAATTGGCCTTTACCACGCTGTTTCAGGGTTACGGCCTAGCTTCTCGCAGCACTCATGTTTTGTGTGCCAATTTTTATCCATGAGTACCGGGACCTACAGTTTAAAGTCGACTCCGAACGACAGATTTGAAAAGCTTTTCATGGCAATCAATAACTCCCAGAGCTTTTCCAGAATACTGCTGAGCGGTAGTCGCCAAAAGAAATAATTTTTTCATTTCTTTTTTTTTAAGATGTCAGAGCTGAGATTTGAACCCGGCACTATCGTCTTAGTTGTTAAGAAATCCATATTCGTATTCAGTTGGCAGGTATTTAACAGCTGACAGTATTGCCAGACTGGCGGTTTTAAAACAACTAGACGTTTATTATCGTAGCCTAGTAATGTAGTGTGTTAGCTTAATTGACGAGAGCTTCACATCTTGCAAGTAAGAAATTTGAAAAAATTTATTTTTCGGCGACTACCTCTTAGCAGTGTTTTGGCAAAAGCTCTGCGAGTAACTGAATGCCATGGTCTGTAGTTCGGAGTAGACGTTAAACTGTAGGTTCCGTCGACACACACAATATGGGTACCGTGAGAAGCTAGGGCGTAACTCTGACAAAACTTTGTAACGGCCACTTACGTATGTATGTACAGATTTTTGTATTTTTTGAGGGGCTTTTCTTCAAAAAACCTGTGCGTTAGGGGGTTGAAGTAGTTTACCCTCTTTTTTAAATTTATATATACTCTTTAACAATTTCTGCTTTTTTTAAGTTAAGAATACAGAAATGTATTGCTTTGGGGATAAGCATGTCTCTATGGCCATTTCGTCTCTGCTTAAGAGACTCGTCAGGAGACTTTTTCCCAAAGGTGTTAATCAAAAATACAAATACTTATATTCAAATAGTTATAACGATATTATGTATATTAAATCTATTTGCCTATATGGCGAAAAATATTTTTTGTTTTTAAGTTAAGAATATTTATTAATTTTTACACTCTGAGGAGAAACCCCTTTTTCAAATTGAATTCTTATTTTTGTGTACGCCACTGCAAGTTGTTTGTACATTTTTCTGCAATTCCTTTACACATCTTATTTGTTTGTTTCCAAAATACACAACAACAGCAACAAAACAAAAATAAAAAAAAAAACTGAAAAAACTGAAAAAATAAAAATAAATACAAATACTCGTAACGTAACCTAAGTATGAGAGCGAGTGTAAGTACATGTGTGTGTGTATTGGGGATTTTATTAGTGAGTGGCGCTGACTGAACTGTTGGATGTGGTTGGTGTTGGATGTCTGGTTGGTTGGTTCGTTTGTTTGTTTGTTAGTTTGACAGTTTGACGTTAAGTTTAATTGTCACTACGACATATTTTTTTATGCTGCTACACTCCACTCTTGTTGTTTATTTGTACGTATTCCTGCTTCTATTAAATATGCTGCCCGTCTTTATTATTGTTGTTATAGTTTAATCATGCTAGTGATGATGATGATGATGCTTATAATGATGATGAGGTATTATTTGTCTTGTTTTGCAGAAAAAAGAAAAAAATAAGAGTCTGTTTTAATACCAACAACAAGTTGTTGTTGTGTTTTTTGTTTTTTGCTCTTCTTAAACAGTGATAATAAATGTTAAGTCTCTACTGCTACATAAGAAATTCTCCTACGATTTGTGGGATTGCCAACGCGGGAAGAGGCAATAGAGTAGTATTTTGTGTGTTTAACAAATAAGTACCTCTTACTCTCTTCAACTTTATTATCTTTTTCACTGTAGTTGTTGCTGTTGTTTGATTTATAAAAATAAAACTTTTTTGTTGTTTATTTAGTTTGTTGTTGTTTTTTCTCTTATTCTAAGGAAAAATAAACAAAAATTCTAAACACTTAACAAATATGAGAAAAATAAATATCAACCACACAACAACAACAGAAACAACATTGTAGGACGGTTTTATTTTATTTGCCATTATTTTCATTATTTCATTTCATTATGAAGTTCTTTCATTCCGTGTGTATGGTAGCTTTATGTTCGTTAAGGTTGACTGCTCTGTTTGTTGAGCTTTGCAGTCAGTGTATACTTCTGCTGAAGCTGACGCTACATTTTTACTCTGACAAAGAAATACATCAATTTTGTGTTTGACTATCTGTGCCACCTCTGCCTCGTTGTAATTATTATACTGCACCTTAACCCTTAGATTTGTTGTTGAACATGCCGAGAAAATCAACTTGTTTTTTATCTTTCGCTTTTTTGTCACGCAATATGATTGATTTATTGTGATATGTTGTGCGAAACAGTTGAAACGTTTATAGGCTTTATTAAACTGTGTGGCGCTCAATACAGTGTTTTCTGAATTTGTGCGTTTTTGCACCATTATGATGATGATGTTGAGCCGTTTATCTTCTGGAATTTTTTTCTCAACTCTTTTGTTGTTGTTTTTAATTTTGTTTTGATGATAAATTCCTTATTTATGCCATATTTTATTACCGCCGTTGTTGTTGTTGGTTTGTTTTGGTTGTAAATAAAGTTGGATTGATAAAAAAAAAGGAAAAAAAATTGGAAAAACTCGGTGTGTTTGTTTTGAAGATTGTGCGGTGGAAGCAAAAATCGTGCAATAAACTTAAGAAGGCATTATTATTGAACAGTGGGCCTAACGCAACGTCAATAAACTTGGAATTTACTATGTTTTCAAAAGTCAAATCTTATTGTCAAAAATATTTAATTGCAAATGTATGCTAAAATATAAGAAATAATGTTGAACATGAGCTGTCAAATTCGAATTTTAAATCGAGTTTTGCTTGAAAAATAATTTCAAAAGAAAATATGCTCTATGAAAATATAATATATAAGGTGTAGGTATATTTTGAATTTTTTAATATATCGTCGCAAGAATTAAAGAACGTTGTAACTGACAAAAAATCGAAAATACGTTTTTTGGATCATTTTTATCAGAAAAAAAATAAATACACGTCGATTGGTTCCGGTCCCAGATTTTTACGATTTAAATAAATTAATTTACGCCATCTGCGTTTTGAAAAATACCAGTGTCTTTGTTCTACTTTTTTAGCTCTGGTGAACATTTAAGGTTTTCTCAGTTACAGCGTTCTTTAATTCCATCGACGATATATAGTGGCCAACACAAGACACATTAAAATTAATAAACTTGCACCACTAATTTCCTTGCCTATGGGAAATAGGAATGATGTTAAGAAAAATGCTTAGGAGGAAATTGCCAGAAGTATGGAGAAGACAATCACGTTTAAGGTTTTTTTTCTTATTTTTTTTTAATTTGTTAAATGAAAAAATAATAAAAAAATGCGCGGCACAATTTCTTTTTTTACAAATGTACATTGAATATAATCACTCACAGTGAATTTTGTATATTTATGGTCAATATTTCAACACGTGTTTTCTAACCAGTTGAGGGCTGTACAATAGATCTACAAATTGAAGTACTTTAGTGCCTCCTTTATGAATGAATGAACCAATTGGCTCTGCCTTAAAGGCAACCTCGAGGACGAATACACGACAATAGACTATCCAATTCATCAGCAACATTCCCTAACCAATGTCGCAAAAAATGTGCACAACTTATTGAGCAACAATGTCACTGAGCTTGTCGCCGACCGCATATTGTATAAGCTATGCAAGCGTATCGTCAGTATTCTGTTTATCCTCGACAACTTCAAGAAAATGGATTACAAAATATTATTTACGAACACCTCCGCAAAATTGTCGGCAACAAAAAAAGGCAAGACAAAAAAGTTGTAGTTCTGATAACTGTCTAAATAAGATGACAAATACAAAAAATGCAATGATGGTAAGAAAAGGAGAATATGACAGAATGTGTTTTGTGTGACTTTGACTAACACATAACAACATATTTCTACAAAAAGTGTGAGCTAAATAGATAATATGAATGAATATGTACAGAACACGAAGAGCTCTGATGAGACTATCATAGCTAGGGTCGAAAAGATGTTCAGTTTGGCTTTCTCCTTTGACTATTAATAAAAATCATTGCAAAAAAAGATCTGAATTTTTAATAGAATTTAACTTTAGTTTAATTAAAGCGTTTCTAACGAAACAAAAATAAGTTTCTAGTAGTTGTTTTATTTTCTGTTAATTTCTTGCTTGAACACAATGTCAGAAAAGCATAAAACGTGTTGTGTTCCGAAATTAAATTTTGGGCCTGATTTTGAACGTATTTCATACAAAAAAAAAAATATGAAAAAAATTGTTCAACTTTGAGATAAACCCACAGCTCAAAGAAACACATTTCCATAAAAACAAATATCATTTATGTTGCTATACTATTCTCTCTTTTCGTTTGCATCATAGTTGAGATTAATTTTAAAAATCCATAAGTTTTCTTAAATTTTGTTTAACTGACTTGGCAAATATAAACGTCAGTATGCAAAAAAAAAATTAGATAGAATTTAATTCAAAATGGCAACTAAAGGCTTTAAAACTACTTTATTTTGCATGGAATTTTGTACAGGTTGTTTGTGTGGATATTAAAGTATTTCTACAAATTTGTATTTTTTGTCAATAAAATTATTTTCCTATTAAAGAATAATTCAAAACTTAATTCAATTTTTTTATGCAGCCAACAAAAATAATATCTTTTTGACCACTGTAAGGTTGTTTTGATGTTATTTAGTTAAGTTGTTATTGGTTTTTGTTTTTATTTTCTCCTTGTGCATGAAGTTGTTTACATTTTATTTGCACATTTTTTTTATTTTTTTTTTATTTTGTTAAGCACACTGAAAGCAATAAAAACAACAATAATAACCAACGACAACGTTAATGACTCCAATGCATTAAGTGCAGAGAGTAAGGGGAGCAGGCACAATAACAAAGAATCAAGTAAAACTAAACAAAACAATACAAACCAAACACACACACAACTGCATACCTACATACTAATAAGCAAAACCAAACAAAAATAAATATGATGATGATGATGATGACGATGAGTGATGATGATTCATTACAACTTCCTATAAATGTACAGAAAACACTGAAAAACAAACAAACGAACCTGTTTGACATACAGTCATACCTTTTTAGTACGAAAACAACACCAACAACACCAAGTAAAACCTCCCATATTTTTAGCCCATCATCATAGGTGTGCTAGTAAAAGTTTAAAGGCAAATTTAAATTGAGAGATAATGATGAGAGTAATTTGAGAAATTCTCTTATTAGTTAAAATTAAAAAAAAAAAACTTTTACTCTATTGATAATTAAACTCCCCAACAACATTTCCATACATCATAAAAGTACTTATTATTATCATTTAAAATAATGAAAACAACAAAACCAAAACCAAAACATAAAATAAAAGCAATAACAAAACAATTGCCATAGCATCGCATCAGACACGATGAACTTAAAAGTTAATGTTTTGCTGTCGGTCGGTATAGACATAAACCACAACAACGAAGCGAAGCTTTTACGTTGGCAGTGCAGTTGCAGCACCGACACAAGTACCAGTAATACAAGCAAAACAAAAGCAAAATATAAATAAGAAAAAAATAAAGAAAAAAACAAAAAAATAGAAAAACAATGTTTATGAGAAATTCACAATTTCAATTGCGAGCATTTTTTAGTTACAAATCGATTTCCAAAGGTTTGGCAGTGTTTTGCGGTGTTTGTCTGTTGTCGGCTCGTCGTTATCGTCGTTGTCGCAACATTGTTTTCATTGTGCGCTTTTAAGTTTATATTTGAAAACAAATTTTATTTACGTTTTTATTACGAGACTTCGCAAAAATAAACCAAAAAAACGGTTTAAAATTTTAAAAATAAACAAGCACGAGACTATCTTGTGAAAAAAAAAATTAAATAAAACAATAAATGAAAATAAAAATTTTAAACATAAATAGGAGAATTACCTATTAAAAAATAAAATTTACTAAATTTTTTTACTTACAACTTGAAAGGTAATAAATAAAGATTAAAAAAATATTTTTTTTTTAAAGATTACTTTTGGCGCTTAAATTGAAACATATTTTCAAAATGCATTTGTGTTTGCTTTAGTGTAAAGGTGTGTGTTTGTATATTATTCCTTGTCAAGTCGACATTTCAATTGCATTTCCTACTTCCGCTGTATTGAAAAAAAAACCCACAATAACAACAAACAAAAACCATCTAAAACGTAAAATATTGTTAATTTTGTTTTATTCTTAGTGGTGTAAATGTGTTGCATAAGTGTGTGTGTGTGTGGGTGTGTGTATGTGTTTGCATATAAATGTGCGAGCATAAGTATTTGCGAGTGTAACAATGGCCTTTGTTGTGTTTTTTTTTTTTTTTATTTATGTTTCTTTCTTAAAATGTTAATGATTTACATTTTTGAGTGTTGTTTTTATTTCTTTATTAAATAATTAATTTATTTAAATGTTGTATTTTTTCTTACGTATACTACTTATCAATAATGTTATTGTTGCAATGAATTGCAATTAAAAAAAAAAAACAGAAAAATAAACAAAATGTATAAATTTTATTCATAAAGATAAAAACAAATAATTAGCAAATCCTTAATAAAAATATATACCAACTCGCATTAAAAAAAATATTTTTTTTTAATAAAAAGGAAATACATAGAAAAAAAATTCAGTGAAATAGATATACCAGCTGTATTAGAAAAACCGCTGAAACTAAAAACGAAACAACAGTCCCAACTAATTGTATTTTAAAATACATTAAATGCTTATAGAGTTTTAAAAATTAAAAAAAAAAGTTGTGTGTACCACTTTCATCTATTGCCCAAAATAAACATAATATGTAATACCATTATAAAATACAAAAAATTTTAAATATATTTACTGCCATCTTATAAAAAATAATATTAGTTTTTGTAATAAAAAATATTTTTTAATGAAAAATAGAAAGAGACAGAATTAACTGATGTATTCTTAAAACAGATTGTAGGCTTTTTAAAGCCTTAATTGACAAATTTCTATACCTTACTTATCAAATAAACCTTCAATAAATCTCTAATATTTTTCATGAATACTGCAAGTGTTTAAAAATTAACACTTAGATTTTTTAAGTAAAAAAAGAAAACGAAAAAAAAACAAACAAAAAACTTTAACTGAAACTGAAAAAAAAAAATAAACCAAACTATCACCTTATAAAAAATAATATTAATTTGTGTAATTAAATAATATAAAAATACTCCTTTCGGCGACAGTCTTTTGACAAAAGCACTATGAGTAACTAATAGCCATGAGCAAGCTTCTCAAGTCTTTCGTTCGGAGGAGTCGATGTTAAACTGATGGATAAAAATTGATTCACACAACATGAGTGTTTCGAGAAGCTAGGCCGTAACACTGAAACAAGGTTGTTATGGCCAATTATGTATGTATGTAACCAAAAATATATTTAATTAAGATAGAGAGAGTTAAAAATCAGAAATAAGTTTTATAAATTAGCTGCTATATAAAGGACTTATTTGACAAGGTTCTATGCAGTACTTGTCAAATAAGCTCTTTATAAACCTTTAATATATTTTATGAATAAGGGGGTAAGTCTTTGAAAAATTACACTTTTTGGTTTTCTAAAGTGAAAAGAAAAAACAGACAAAAACCTTAAATTCATCCAAAAAAATAATTAAAAGAAGAATAAGTCATATATAATAATTAATATATATTTTTATAATTAATTAAAAATTATTATTTATGGGGACAAGCATGTCTCTATGGCCATTTTGTATTTACTCAAGAGATTTGTCAGGAGACTTTTTCAAAAACAGATAAAAAAAAAATTAAATTATTAAAATTACGGCAAAAATATAAAAATAAAACAATGTGTGAAGGTATTTCAAAATGTTAAAACAAATGAAAATTTTAATGAAAGTTTTAATGAAAGTTTTAAATGTTTAATGAATTAATAATGTAATTTATTATAATAAAGGTAACATTTATACCTATTCCAACAGAAACCCCGAATAAAATAATTTTTTTTTTAATTATTAAGGGTGTTCAAAATGGCATCTTAAAATAATAAAACTTTCTTAAGACCCATTTTAACACCCTTAATATGGGTTGTCAAATTTGTCGTTCCTTCTTGTGTGTAAATGGTAA
Organism: Metopia argyrocephala; assembly: GCA_963576795.1. Classification (NCBI taxonomy): domain Eukaryota; kingdom Metazoa; phylum Arthropoda; class Insecta; order Diptera; family Sarcophagidae; genus Metopia; species Metopia argyrocephala. The sequence continues at coordinate 32,504,840 of OY756209.1, forward strand.
ATGCCGTTTTCTTTTGTAACATTTTAATATTTTCTTATATAAATATAAGATGTTTTATAACTATTTTTAATTTCGTTTTGTTTCGATCTTTTCTTTAAAGCAATAAAAGATTATATTAAAAAAAAGGCAATATTTTGTTAAGGTAGTCCCGGTACCCATGCATACAAATTAACACACACAACCTGAATACTGATAGAAGCTTGGCCGTAACCCTGATACAGGGCCAATTATGTAAATATGTATCTAATATTTTGTTAAGGGCTACATTTTTTGGTAGAAAAGAAATCACAATGAATCTCAGTCGCAATATTGCGACTGACATAAAAATAAAAAAATTAAAATAATAGAGAGCAAAAAGTAATGCCCGTATTCATAAAATATAAAATTGGTTTATAGACTACCTATTTGACATATTTCTATGGAGTAATTATCAAATAAGCAATTAATAAAATTGTTTTATTTTTTATGAATACGGGCATAAGTCTTTATTTTTTAGGGCTTTATTTTATAAATCACTTTCATATTTTGAATTTTTTTTGCTGCCTTTTCTCATTTAAAAAAATATTATTTTCAAATGTTTTCTATGTTTTAAAATGGTGTACACAAGAATATTGATATTTTAAAATTTAAAGATACCCATTGTGAATATCTTTATTATAAAATTGAATTTATTTAGTAAATTATTATACATAAAACATAAAAAAACATATTTTTTGAAATCTTTTCAAAGGAAAACGCTTAAGTTTATCAGCATTTTATTTTTGATCAATTGAAAATAAAAAAGTTGCAGGAATTGGAAAACTTCACGACTTTTGCTACTTTGACAACCAAAACATGGGTCGGCCTTAGGGTAAAATGTGGTAAAAAATGTGCCACTAAGATGCGTGTTTCAGCAAAAAACGCGAACCGAAACATGGGTCACGGCATGAGAAAATTTGGTTACAAGTTAATAACATTGTAGACTTTCTTGATGTGGTCAAGAATTTTAGCAGATATAAACACGGTTGGAAATCTTTGGGGAGATTGAAAAACACAAAATATCGAAGCATACTTTTCAAATAGATTTAAAGATTTTTTACTCGTAACAATATGACTACAAGAATTGAAAAAGTTATCCACAATAAATGAGGATACAGTAGTTACTTAACAAAAAATACAGTGAATTAATATTGAACTTTTGTTTAATAATTTTTAATGGCTAAAAGATTGTATTTAGTTTTTAGTTCAGAAATACAGAAATATTAGCAACTCCAGAAGCTTGAGAAATCAATTTGTTTGTGCAAAAAATAAAAGCAGTGAGTGATAGTAGATCACTAAAAGAAAACAGATTAGTTTTTTGTTAAAACTAATTTTAGAACAGCATTATTAAGTTTTTAACAAGAAACTTTCAAAAAATTTATTTTTGGTTAACAAAACCGCTGAAACTCGTATTTATAGTATTATGATTATAATAATTTTGATTTTTCCTATAAAAAATATATTAAATATTATATTATTATGTATATATTATAATATTACGTAAATATAAATTTGATGTCATTTGAATTTGCATATAAATTTGGCAAAAAGAAGTCATATCCATTAATATTTTAAAATATTTATTAAAATATATTTTTCTATTAAATGATCAGTGTGACATAGTGTACCCTACATTGCTACCAATAGACCGACGAAGTTAATCGAAATTAATTAGGATAAGAAACAATTCAAAATTATACATATTTAAGGGGTAATCACTCTTTATTGCTAACTCTTCATACCAAGCCTTGCAAATATTACAAACCAATTTCAGCAACAACAAACTAAAGGCTGCTATGCTACGTTTGTAAGATATGCAAGAACATCTCTATTGAAGTAAGCAGGCTTACTGATTGGATCTGCCATTTAACACCCACTATAGAAGTTGTGGGAATACTTCTGGTAATTTTATTTGTTATCTGACAGTAAAACGTTTGAAGTTTCTTGCGTTGCCTTTCTTCAATAGCTTGGTAAAATGAGCGAGCCTGAATGCGACCTCTGCGTTTTACCCCATTTTGTAAACATCTCCAATTGTCTGTAATTCTTTTCCTGCTTGGGTAAATTCAGTGTAGTCCTGTAATGGTGTCAAACTGGCACTTTGCGCTAATTGTAGTTCTACTTACTTCCTTATGTATGTAGATTTCCAATAATGAATTAAAATCGCTTATGGTTTAAACTCTTTACATTATAACTCTAGCAAAACTAAGTTCTGGAACAAATTCTAAAATTATATAGGCTTGGAACTCTATCAAACGTAACAATCCAAGTCAAACAACAACAAAATATAGGAAGATATGACGAGTGTTTCCCCTTATATGTATATAAAATGAAATTTTCAAGTATTTACATATATTGTATTGAAAATCGGTATAAAATTTACTACAGTAAAAGTTTAAACTATTACGTAAAAATCGAAAAACTATATTCGGTCGAATCTAAAAGTTTTCCTATCACCGGGTGTGATAGAAATATTTACTTTGCTGTATGAAGCGGAAATACATTTTTATGCAAAAGTTGCTTCAAAATTATATTTTTAGTTTTATTTTAGAGATCAGGTAAACTTTTTCTATAAAAGTTACGTTCACAATATAATAGTGGTTAAGCTTTTCTCCTTAATTATTTGGCTAATGTGTACGTACCTTAAGTTGGTTAGTGCTAATCTATTTGAAAGTTTTGGCCGACTTCCTAAAAGTAAGTTGTAAAATACTATTCAAGAAACTGTGTATACCATGAGAAAAACGAAGTAGTATCAACACTATTTTGTGAAAAAATATTTTACAACTTTTACATTTCACTCTCTTCGGTGTATGGCACTGACACCAAAAAACTAATGATCAGGTGAAAAGCGCCACCTACTGGGAAGTAGTGGACAACAGCTACCTACTTAGCGAAGTTGCTCACCACAAATCAACATCCAACGATAAATGAGGCAATTGCTATTGATTATTTAGGGGTCAAGGTATAACAGTGGCTCCTGAGTGATCAAATTGAATTGCAACTTGTCTTATTCGTAAGGCGCTATCCTTTCCAAAAAATTCCAATACAATTACTCCCCTGAGTAATGGTCTCAATAAAAAAATATAAAGCATATATTAAACCAAAATTTTGTGAATGCTTCAAAATAAAATTGATGAAAATTTTAACAGATTAGAAAGTATTGCCAGCAATTTTACAAATGCATTTACGAAGTGTATGCATTGCAAACATTGCAACTTTCGTTAAAGAACTTGGTCTTTTTTTTGCCCTTAAATTTAATAAAAGCTTGCAACCTGTTCATAGAAGACGTCCGGCTGAAGATACATAGGAATCGTGTACAGACAATTTGGATTTTCATAACAGAATAGTACATTTTTCGTCCACCTTACGTTATGTGGCGTAAATGCCGATGTAGTGTCTACACATGTTATTGCCATTTCACAATAAAACTTAACTTATGTAGTTGTGTTCATGGAGAATTATTATTTTCAGCACAAAAAAGGATAATTCTGCTAATTGTAAACATTCAAAATAACAACAAATAGAAAATTATATTTTTAGAAGTTAGTGAATATTTTAAAAATTAAAACTAAAAAGAAAATAAAAAAAAGTTGTGTATCAATGGTAAAAACATGTATGATTTGATTATATCAAGGTAAATACAGGAAATATTCGTAGTCTTTTATTTAATTTTGGTGGACGAATATAAGTTTCTGTTCGCATTGCTTTTTATGTTTGTCAATGAAAGTTCGTGTTATAAAAATCAAAACAATCTGGCAGTTTTTACATATTTTACACAAAAAAATTACATTCGCTTTGTATGTATGAACGCAAATTTGTTTGACATGTGTTATAGGCAATTCGTGTTTTAGAAACAGGCCGTTGGTCTGCGTTTAAAAGTAAAAAAACAAATGAGAATTCCAAATGTTTTACTACCAAATGTCCATCCGTCGAAACAGGGACTTAGCTTAACCTTTTCGAAGAAGTATGGTAAAGTGTAGAGTGTCATATAAGTAAATATGTTTTTTCTTTATTTTTGTTTCATTATAAAAATTTTAAATAAAAAATTGCTGATATTTGTTTTCTACCGCTTATGAAATACAATAAAATAGCAACAAAACCAATAAATTCAAAAACAAATTTAAAAACTCAACTTTTTTTTTTTTGTTCACAATAAACAAATCAATAGTAGTGTTGAATATGCTAAAACAACAACAACAACAACAACTCTTAAAAATAAAAATAAAAAGTGATCAGCAAAAAATCAAAAACAAAAAACAAGAAAAAAATAGTGTCAAAATTTACATTGACGTCAGTATTTTGTAAAGTTATATAAAGAGTTTTAAGAACACAAAACTGTTTAAGAAAAAGCCAAAGGGAAGGGGAGGAAAGAAATAGACAACAAAAATACTCCCTGTTATCTTGTTGTCTAAAAGAAAGAAAAAAAATGGTTTAGAAAAGATACATACATATTTTTAAAGCTTCTTTTCCATGCCTACCTACCTCCCTGTTCTTATTTCATCATCAGCAAGTAAGTAAAAATTTCAGTTTTTTTTTTGTACTCTTGCAGTACGTTTTCATACGTTGCATTATGCGTAAGTAAAACGAATGTCCTAATAAACAGATTTATAAATTACAATTATGTTTTTATTCAGTTGTGTTGGTATTAGTAGTCGCCGAGGTCTAATGGTTAGTGTAGAAGTAGTGGATTACTAAGGCAAGAGCTACGGGTTCAAAGTCCAGCTCTGAAATATGATAAAAATATTTCTTTCGGCGCCTTTCTCTTAGCAGTGATTAAGCTTCTCAAATCTGACGTTCGGAGTCGACTTTAAACTGTAAGTCCCGGTACTCATGGATAAACAATAAACACACACAACAAGGGAGCTCCGAGAAGTTAGGATGTAACCCTGAAACAGGATTGTAATGGCGAATTATGTATGTATGTGTTAAAATATTTAAATTGACAACGCTGACCATTTATTTAAGTCACTGCAACAAAGAAAAACTCTGAAAATCATAGGTGTTAAAAAATATATGTACAGTGGAGAACAATAATAAACGTCCTTGACCTCTACTGTTTGCTTAACCTGATGCCTCTGTAAAGGTGCCAGTAATATTTCTTTTATATATGATTGCAATCTATTAAATTTTATTTATTTCCTCAGACCATATCACACGTTTCCATTTGTCAAGTGTCCATTTTCCGTATGTCTGACAAAATTGAAGGCGAGTCATCACAATTTTCTCTGATGAAGCAGGCTTTTTTTGCTTTTTGGCAAATACCAGACCAGATCATCGGAATGCTCACTCTATAACATATCCAGGAAATTTTATATATTTAATTCTCATTGCACTTACCATTAAACCGATCATCTCCATCAATCCGTATAACATATAGCAATAAGAACTGCTTTCACGATGCTTCTTTTTTTGAACACTTGCAACTGGAAAGTACGTAATTCCTAGTTTCGTCAAAATTTGCCTAAAAAATTGAATGTTTCAAATTAAATTTTCTCTAATCCCAAAATTATTTCAGGAATACCACTAATACTGTTCCATTAGGGACCTCTTGGACTGTTATCCCCGTATAGTGTTATACACCTGCAATTCATTATTTTTCCCTAATGGCCACTGATCCTCTCCACTTATTTGGTTTTTTTTTAAAGAATTTGTTTCAGCATTTTTTAACCTAAAACGAAATAAATATGAATTTTTTTATAAGATACAAAGTGAACAATATAGCCGCCATATGGGAGTACCTTTTCTTCCTAAAATTGGAATGTGTGTCCATTAAACGTCTAATAAGTCCAGAAATTCCCGTACATAGTCGCTGTTAATCTCTGTTAACGCAAAAAATGTGTTTGCTAAAGAAAGATGGTTTGTGTCTTTACTTTTCATATTCGAATTTATCTTCACACACATTACTTTTCTTCATATCGATTATTGATATGTTTTTCGTCCCAATATGTAATGGTTTGTTCGCACGATAATATGAACCACTTGGTTCACTCTCTGAACCACGGTTGAAAATTATACCGTTCACACTAGAGTTCAGTTTAAATTGTTATCACCTCTAAGGTGTTAGCAATTCTTTAAGCTTTGCAACAAGATTAAAAATGAAAAACGATGGTTTGCTTCCAAAATTTGTAAATCTACTTGTTTCAAACAAGATTATGCCATGAACCACGTATGAGATACAACCAACGTCGCAGAAACTGATTACCTACTACCTGCATGGTAGGCGAGTAGATATCTTTTCGTGATAAAAGACATTGTGAACTATATATATCATTATAATGATTAAGTTGATTTTTGTATGTAAAACAAATTGATATATTTATATATATATAAAGAAAATATTTAAAAATATCCACATGTGTAATTAATTTAATAAATAAAAAGTTTTGGGTTATTTTCGACGTGAATAATAATTTTCATTTATGTTGCGTTTTGTGAAGTTTTGTGTAATTTTTTTATGCGATTTATTTTATTCGGTCCCTATCTACCGCATAAAACCAGGGACCGTAACGGTTATAAGTTATATCGAAAAACTTATTTTTTTATGGTTATTTTGAGAGTTTTTCCAAAAAAGGTCAGCAGACAAAGTTATTTTTCAACGAAAAAAAAAGATAAAAACAAATCTTCAAAAAGCGAGTTTTATTTTTTCTGTCATAAAACAAAACTCGTTTTTATGAAAGACTAGCTGACCCGGCAAACGTTGTTTTGCCTAGAAAAGTATTGTTTTTGTGTATATTTAAAACTAGCTGGTGTGACCCACCCCAGCTAGGTTTTTGAGAAAATACACAATATTTTTAGTTTTTGCACTCTCGGCATTAATGTATGTACAAAAGAGTTGCTCTGATCCATGTGAGAGAACTGGGAACCAACGATTTTATCTTGAATTTTAAAGTTTATGTGATCCACATCCTTGTTCTTTGCAGCTAAAATTGCTCTTTCACTCAACCAATCGTAGTTCTTATGGTTAGCAATTATATTAGGAAACACTTTTTTGATGAGCTCCTCTTTCGTTGAGACGAAAGGATATCAATCCATTCGATGCGTCGACAGGAATACGACCATTACCAATAGTTAGCAGTTGATTGGAAAACACTTCGGAAAATGGATCGTTTTGCAATGCAATGATTTGAGGCAAGCATTGATCTCATCGGCTGCGGTCGATCGTGGTAATACTGGTATTTTTTGCCGGAAATCACCTGAGAGTAAAATCAACGCACCGCCAAAATATCTTGCGTCATTACGCAGATCTTGCATGGTGCGATTCAGAGCTTCTAACGCAAGTTTATGCGACATTGTGCATTCGTCCCAGATAATTATTTTGCTTGCTATCAAAACTTTAGCCATTGCTGAATGTTTCGCTATGTTACATGCTCCTGGTTCCTCAACCGCTTGAAGGTTTAATGGCAATTTCAATGCCGAATGAGCGGATCTACAACCTTCCAGCAGCGTAGCCGCTATTCCAGAAGAAACAGCTGCTATGGCAATTTCTGACCTTACACGAACTGTAGCCAGAATCAGTGATATGAGGAATGTCTTGCCAGTGCCACCAGGCGCATCAAAGAAAAACATGCCAGCATTTCCACCATCAATTGTGTTCATCACCGTATCGTACACTTTTTTTGTTGGGGATTTAGTAAAGGTACATTAGTTCGAACCAAATCGCTTAATGCATTTGTGTCGTATTCATATTGAAGGCAAAATAACCGTTTTTCCGAGGTCGTTTACATTACCATCGTTATTAATTGCATCACGCAAATGGATATTCTCTTCTGAACGTAATTTCTTTTGATTAAAACGTATGAAATTTAGTCGTTCAGTTTCAATGTTTGCGTACATATCAACAACGAACAGATGAAAAAGTCGGCGAAAATACAAAATGTGGACACCAACTGAAAGTTCTATACATATCGTCATACTAAATACAAACGGACGTAACTACAGTTTTTTTTTAGATGAGAAGCAAAAAACCTTAAAATCAAAAATTTTGTAAATCCTGAAAATCATAATTTTCAGTATCGTAATTAAGGATTGGCATCCCTATAATTCAAGCAAGCGTTAATTTGATCAACAGCATGGTGTGAAAAGTCATGACTCTAGTGAGACCACCATTCCTACATAGTGTGAACAGTCATCCAAATCTAGTGTGAACACAATTGTAATATTGTGTGAACAGTCATGCAACTCTAATGTGAACAGTCATGAAAGGCATTGTGCAAACCCGGTATTTTAAAAGTACACAAGTAATTTTTTTTTTCTGGAATATTTTAGAAATTTTTTTCGCTATTCTTCTTATTTGGCCAGACGTCATTCCGAATTAGTACGAAACATCAAAATCGGTTTTAGTGTGAAGACCATTGAAACATAGTGTGACCAGTCATGCAACTCTAATGTGAACAGTCATGAAAGGCGTTGTGTAAACCCGGTATTTTAAAAGTACACACTTAATTTTTTTTTTCTGGAATATTTTAGAAATTTTTTTTTGCTATTCTTCTTATTTGGCCAGAGAATATTCCGAATTGGTACGAATTATCGAAACCGGTCCAGGCGTTCTTGAGTTATAAGCGTAGTAACTAACGCCACTTTCTTTTATATACATATATAGATATTATATATATATAGATACAGGTACAGGATCAGGTACATATAATATTTTAGGGAGAAAAAAATATGAAAATGTGAATAATAAATAAACTATTGCATAAATTAAGAGAATATCATTGAAGCACTCTGTGATAAACAATATTTTTCGTTTTGTTGTCATACTACATAATTTTGGTATTCTTACGAAGCTTAAAAACATTATGTATAGCAACTATTTAAATAAACGACAGAACATAATTTACCTTTTTGGGGGAATAACTTCCCCTGCCCCTAAAAATATAATTCTAAATATTCCTACTAAGCCTGGAAGCTTTGTGTGTTACACTTCTTTAAAAGAGTGATAAAATATGTTCTACCCTCTGCGGGAATACCCCTTCCTCTGCGGGTTTGTCCTTTACATATCCCCACAGGCAAAAGTTTAACGGTGTGATATCACACTATCTTAGTGGCCAATCGACCGGCTCAAAACGTGAAAGTATACGCTCACCGTAGTGTTCTCTCAATAAATCAATTGATTGATGCGATGTGTGAGAAGTGGCGCACACTGGTTCAAGAGCGGCATTAATTCATTTTTTTCATGCCTTCTGATCTACCTGATTTTTTTACAATTTATAATAGACAATCTAACTATCATGTACCAAAAATATTAGGCTTATATCTTTATTACTTTTTTGTTCAGAGACATTCAAAGTTGACCTAAGTGAATGCGTTTGAAATGACCGTATTATATATGCTACATTCTATCGCTTCATGCTTTTAAAATACTCTTGTAATGACACTAAAAAGTTTTTTTTTCATACAATTGGACGTTATTTATGATATATATGCAAATAAAAAAAATTTTCAAATTTAAAAAATAATTATCCAAATTCTATGGATTGCATCTTCTGAGCACCAACGAGCCTCAGCCAGATACTTATATCAAATTAAAGCCTGAAGTCTCAGCTAATTATTTATTAAAAATTCAGCTGCCAGTTTTTGCCCCTAATGGTTTAAAAAACTAAAATTATTTAGGAAAAATTTCCTTCACAATCATGTAATTGCAGTAGACGTTTGTATTAAAATCTGTTGCATACTCTTAGGATTACACTTTTCTATAATTTTTCATAAGTTATAATAGCGATGGTATTAAAAAGTACAATCCTAAGATTATGCAATTTATTTTATTAAAACTTGTCTCCAGTTTACCCGGCCATTTTAAGAAAATTCATAAGTTTGTTTAACGATCTGTAAAAACTTGTGGATTTTTTTTGGGTAAATTCAAAGAATAGGCTCTGAGGGATTATTCGGTTCCAGTAATAGGGTGAATATAGCCGGACCTATCTTTTATTTAAAAGAAAAACTGCAAATTTTAAAGCTTAGAAGGCAATTTTAATTCGGTCATATCTCCTACACTACATACGCAATCTAAACAATTTTTTCTACGAATTATAAAGGAAGTGCTATATTTCAATAAAAACGGCATTGAAATGTTATCAATTAAAATATCTGACATATGAAAGCTACTGAACTGTGTACAAATTTTCCTCAGTTTTCGTTTTACAATATTTAAGTGACTTCTGTAGACTTTTTCTAAGACAAAATATTTCTTTTTAATCAAATAAATTATGAATTTGTCTCAGTGAAACACTCTTCTTTGCAACGGTATTATTTGATTTGTGAAAAATAGTTTTAAAAAATCAAATTTTAGTCACCAAAATACCGCCTACACAGAATGCAAAACGGTGCGATGGGCGTGGCAGATTTCAATGAAATTTGTCATTCGTCTTTTGTTTTTTCTAAATAGTATATGTACCAAATTTTAAGACTTTTGCTTTTATACGAAAGGTTTTATGTGAAAATATCCATTTTGATTGTATGGGCGGTGGGCGATGGGTGTGGCTGATTTTCATGAAACTATTTTATTTTCTTAATTTAGTTAATATAATACTCTGTGCCAACTTTCAAGTTTCTAGGTCCACTCTTTATATTTAATGCCACCAATCGTATAAAGCTGAACCAGTGTGTGGCGCCGTCTTGCTGAAACCAAATGTCGCCAAGATCACGAGCTTCAATTTCAGGCATCAAATAGTCGGTTATCACGGCACGATAACGGTCGCTATTGACGATTACGGACCGATGATTCCACAGGCCGACAAACCACACCAAACCGTTGTTTTTTCTAGATGAAGTGGTAGTTTTTGAATCTCTTTGGGTTGCTCTTTGCCCCAAATGCGGCCATTTTGTTTGTTTACATACCCATTGAGCGAGAAATGGGCCTCCTCGTTGAACAAAATTTGACTCGAAAATGTCGTATCTTACAACTAAAAAATTACAAAAGTGAAAATAATTATGCCATTTTTGTTTGACACTGTATACGTATGTATATATATTTTTTTAGATAATCGCCTTTTGCAGGTATATTGTAGTAATTTTTTTTCTACAACCTATTAATGACCTACAGAATTAAATAAATTACTCGTATTGTGTGTTTATGTTTGTTTAACTACAAATTAATTTTTTTGTTTTTATTTCTTTAACGAAAACAAACTTTTAAAATCTGTTTATTTTATCAAGATTTTCTGTTTTAATTTTTTTTTTTTTTAGTTTACGATCAATTACCACCTACAAACACGTACGTTTTTCTTAAACACACTCTCTTTTGCTCTCATTTACACATACATACATGCATACTTATGTATGTATAGGTACACACTTTTATTCTTATCAGAACTATTTTATTAACAAAAAGACGAAACAACAACAAGAAGAATAACCGTTAAAAAATGCCAAATCATTGTGTAAAAGTGTATGTGTGTGTGGGCCTGTGTGTATTGTTTTGTTTTAAGTTTTATTGTATTTTTGTAAAACACAGGAATTTTATAAATATTTTTTTTTAATATTTTCACCATTTGTTTTCTTTTTTTCATAATTTCACTGTCAATAATTTAGAAAAGCAAAAACAATAACAAAAATTAAAATTAAAATCAAAATCGTGATAATGGCCCATTGGTGAAATGGCAAAAACAAAAAATATGAAATATTTTCTAAGAAAAAAAGCGAAAAACAAACATTTTAACGCCTTTTTTTGCTATTAAACGTTCAATGACTTGATGTTGTATCATCTCATCAGTGTTTTTTTTATATATTATTTTTTAATGTTGTTATTGCTGTTGTTGTGATTATTTCATTTATAAAAATAAACAAATACCCACTCATGTGGTCTTTCTATCAAATTTTAAGCCTCTAACAATTAAAGAAAAAAAAAATACTAAAAACAATAACAAATAATTCAAATTGAGGCACACCTGTCTCAACGAGCACAGGTGTAAAATTTGAATATTTATTAAAAGAAACTATTTCTGGACCACATACATATGTATGTGGAGAAGAATATTTGATTTTATTTCTCTTTATTATGGATATTTAGCGGTTTTTATCAAACAAGGTAAATAAATGGTCGTGCGGGAGTTTATGTGCTCTATTTGCCATTTTATATATCTCGGGTTAAGGATGTCACTTTAGGTTGTCGACCCTAAAATTTTAAAAATCTGCAATCCATTTCGGCTATTTACCTCCGAAACTGGACGAGGTGTCCGAAAACGGATTGGAGACTTTAAAAATTTTAGGTTGAAAATCTAAAGGGGCATCATTAACTCGAGATATATAAATAAACTCCCTCACAACGAATTATTACTGCTCTTGACACAACGTTGACGCCTTTATAAAATTTGGTCAATAATACGCACAAAATTACATTGCGCTTTACGATCTGATTTAGGTTGGTCTGTACTGCTACGAAGCTCGAACAAATATTGAATAAATCTGCTAATGCGGGGTGTAGGCTGTTGAAACTTTCCGCCAAATACTGTATATATTTCTAGTATATTATTCTAGTACTGCTCGAGAGTCCAATACTTTTAAGAATTTTTTGAAAAGTCTAAATCATAGTTAACCAAAACTCTCAATAAATCAAAAGCGTCTGTAGCATAATTGTGTACAGAAAATGAAGATTTGGATTACATTGGTCTAAATTTAGCATTTTGCTTTTTTTCTATAGAACATTTTTGAAGAATTTTTTTAATGATTTAGCATTCTCTCCTGATCATTTACTGGCAACATGGAATGAAAATAATAAATTTTCCAAAAAAATTTAATAACCTCTCTTGCAATGTTACTCTTAAAACTAGTATCAACATTAGCAAAATAATTTATGGCCGTACATCATAATTTTTTATAGTTTTTGCAACAAGTTTTTTTAATGCAGAAAACAACAGTTGAGTTTTGATTTTAAAAATTGATTTATTAAACAAAAATTCCAAAACCAACCTTGAAACCAATTTCAAAAGATTTTAAGTTACTTTGGTATAGAAAATTTAAAAGGATTTATATGTGTACACTACACAAAAAAAAAATTTGAATAAAAAAATTGAAACAACTTACCTTGCAGGTACTTGTTCTTCATTTCTTCTTCTAAAGCATTAACCTTCCGTACCACATTCCATCTCAAACCAAAATGTTTAGACAGTAATGGCCGGTTGACTTTCGGGCCCAACAACAACAATAATTAAAAAAAAACGTTGGACGAAACCAGCAAAACACTAACTTTTAACTGAAATTTAATGTATTTCTTTTCTTTGCCGGTAATTGCTTTTTATTTGCTTTTCTTTTAAACAATTAAAATTGTTTATTAATCTGCAATAATACATGATTACTGCCAAATTATCGAATGACCACTAAAGAAAAGAATGCATAGTGAGAATAGAAAGTAAATGCGAATGTTACTATTTGAAGAGAGTTATTAACATATCATCGATGGAATTAAAGAACGCTGTAACTGAAAAAAAACATCGAAAATACGTTTTTTGCATCATTTTTATCAGAGAAAAACATACGCGTCGATTGGTCCCCGTCCCAGATGTCTACGATGAAAATAAATTCACTTACGCCGTCTGCGTTTTGAAAAATACCAGTGTCTTTGTTCTACTTTCCTACAGGTTTTTGGCTCTGGTGAACATTTAAGGTTTTGTCTGTTACAGCGTTCTTTAATTCCATCGACGATATTAACAGAGTCGCTGTTTGCATTAAAGTACTTTAATTCAAATGATTTTACAGAAAGCATTAATATTGGTGACTGGTTTTCGGTTTTTTATGCATCATTACTGTTACTCTAACACAGAATACCCACAATTTACAACAACAACACACCAAAAGATCAGAAAAGCCACATAACAATAATAACAACAACAACTAAAAAGCCAGCACAGGCCATAATACTTTTGCTTTTTACGAGTACTTTTACATGAAATTGCTCTCTTAATATTCCTTAAAATAATTAAAATTTTCAACAAAACACTCTATCATTTTCATAAAATTATTAAATTTTTTTATAAATTTAAACCAACCAACACAGGATTACTTTGTAAAATGTCGTATTAAATGAGCTCTCACAATGTATGCAGTAAGGAAACGGAAATAATAAACGGAATAAAACCAGGCGAATTCAATATAATGAATTGCAATGGAGTATAACTAAGCAGTGTTGCCAGCACTTTGATTTTTACGCTAAGTCTGCAGCATATTTTTGTGTAAAAAACAGATTGTGTAACAAAACCACTAACAGGTTTTTAGTGGGCAATTTTTAAAATTTCTCGATTTTGCCATGTCAAGTGGCTGCTTCGTTCTTGTGATTTAATGCCACTGGATTATTTTCTCTGGGGCCATTTGAAATACCGGGTTTACACGAACAAACCACACACAAGTCACACTTTGAAAGATAAAATTCGGCGCAACATCGATGAGATAAGAGCAGCTTTACTGCAAACTGTATTCAAAATTTTGTAAAAAAAGCAGACGTCTGCCGACATGCTAGAGGTGGACATCTGCCATATTGCATTATTAATTGCTGAATTTGTCAAAATTTAATTAGATATATCTGATAATTTCCGGTATAGGAATAGCCTGTTTATAATTTTTACTTCAAACGAAAGGTCATTAGAATGATTCTTAACTCCGTTTAGGTAACGCTTATGTAGCCTTAGGAAAATTTTTACTTTTGCACCTAAATAGGGGGGAAAAAAGGTAAAGAAGATCGAATTTTTTAAAGTTTTTTGCGATTTTGGTCTTGAAATTGACGTTTTTTATTTTATATCTTTTTTATTTTTGTTCTGCGTGACAAGAGCTATAACTTTGTTTCAGAAAGTAAATCAAAATTCGAAACTGTTTTCAAGATATATGCCTGACAAAAAAATGACACAGAGAACCCAAATGTTTCTGAACACATAAAATAATATTCCATTACTTTGGGCAAAACTGGGAGACTTGGGGTATACTATTGATGGAAATGGAATTATGGCTGATGATAAGGGAATACTTGCGATAAGAAGTTTTCCAGTCCCGGACAAACTGCACTCAGTGCAGAACTTTTTGGGTCTATGTTCATATTTTCGGAGATTTGTAAAGGATTTCTCGATCATCGCGATCTTCTTTTCTTGATCTTTTGTCACGTAGTGGTGTCCGTATATGATTATTTTTTTTTTTTTTGTTGCACAAATAAATACACCCTGTAACACAGCGTGATGTAACGAATATTTATACTGTTGTATATGGTATTCAACCAGCCTTGCCGTTTTGGTAGTTTGGTTGTATGTTGCGACTTCTCTCGGTTTTTTTGTAGATTTTCATGTTAAGGCACTATTTATAATTTTTAAGTAAGAAAAAATATTTTTTTCGAGTAAACAATTTGCATTACTGTTGGCATTTTTTAAACATTTTCACAAGTGAGGCAGCTATGTTTCAAACATCTCTATTATATTGCATATATATAGGGCTGATTTAAGGTGGAAGTACCTATACATACCATACATTGTGCCAGTTGTGTGTTTTGCACTGCTGTCAAAGTTAAAATAGTGAAGTTTCAGAAAGAAAATTACTTGCAAAATTGGTAAATTATTTATTGTATAGAAGTTGAAAAAATTTTCAATTTTAGATTCGTTGGTAATTGAACAGTTGACTTGCACTGTAGATTGCAACCGCTGTTAAGGACGTAACGCTTGCTATGTACTTCTACCTTTAAATGCAATTATTTTATAATATGGTCTTAATCATCTCTGTTTATAAAAACAAGCAATATAATGAAATTTAAAATAGGAAAAAATTTAAAAGTAAGGGCATGGTTTATTAATAAATATCTATATTCTCTACATAATATTCTACTTTTTGTGATAAAAACAAGAACTCAACAAAAAAAATTAGAGCCGATGTTGGCGGCTTAAAAACTTTGGTAGGCTGCAGAGGATTTTGGTAGACTTTTTGAAATTTTTTGGTAGGAAAAAAATTTCTTCTGTGGCAACGCTGTATTCAACACAGCGAGCTTCAACAGCTTAGTCGATTATTGTAAATCGCTGGGATACTATGATGACTTTGCATCACACTGTATTTGAGACGTCATCACAAAGCATTACATAAAAATGCTATTTTCACACAAACTGTATCGTTTTGCAGTACTTTTAACACATACTGAGTACCATTTTCATTTACTATTCAATCTATAAATGAGTCATTGTTGGACCTAATACGTCTATATCTTGGAAACCAAGCTTGACAGCTCAAATAATCATACATACACATACACATATTGCATTTTATAACTTTTTGTAAGCTTTTCTGTCTAGGTACTCATAGCACTTTTTTCTAAAAATTTAGTGCTTTATTAAAAAAGTGGCACCAAAAGTATTTATGCATGCATGCATGCATATGGGAACACTGTAAAAGAGCATTAAAAAAACAAAAGTAAAGAGAACCAGAGCGGCAAAGTTTTAACAAACACAAATCAAAAGACGCCAATGATAATAGAAATGTGTTGGTAATAATTTGTTTGTTGTTTTTTTTTAGCTATTTTTGGCGAAGACAAGATAATAACGATCTCTTTGACGAAAGTTTGTTTACACATACTATTTGCTTTTACTTACACACGCACGCACACAATCAAACATTCAAAACGATGAACAGGTCTCAATGGTGTTTCTTTATTTTTATTTTTCGCCATAGTGGCTGTATGAATGAATGAATTTATCAATAACATTTATAGAAAAAAAAACAAAAAAAGAAACACTTGTGTGTGTTATTGTTATTATTTTATTGTTGTTTATTAAAGGCCTTTTGCGCAAAAAAAAAATATAAAAAAATCACCAGTATTTTATTAAAAAAAAACGTAAATGTGGCGGTTTTTTCAACCACTTTATTCATCACAAACGTCTTTAAGACGCATTGACGTCAATTCATGAAGTTGGGGTTTTTGTTTTTCTAACGTATTTATTTTAGTTTTTTTGTTGTTGTTTGTTTTTTTTATTTTACTACAAACGTATAAAATTAAACAACGTTGTTTAAATATTAAAAAAAAATAATAATATTTTAGCAAACAAAACGTAAATTAAACATTTGGACAGACATGACATGCTTATCAAACAAAAATAAAAAAATACAAGTGGTTATTGTCTAGGCTTAATTTTGCTTAAGGTTGTTGTAAATTTCAAGGTTATTATATTAGAATTTTAAAAAAAATTGGTATGTAAACTAGTGAAATATTTGATCTTATCTTTCATATACATTGTAGTCCACCAAACACGCGTATACAGTGGTGTTGACAAAAATTAATACATCTACTCTTTAGAATTTATCAATATTTCTAAAACATTTCCACCATTTGTAAATTATCGACAGTTTTAATTGTTTGCAGTAACGATTATGTGATTCACGATTATCGACAACCGACAACTGTAGTTTTCTTTATGTTTAAATTGCAATAATGGGGCAGCACCGTATAAAATCAGTCAGTTTTTGAGCAGTTGGTAATTAAAATGGGTAGAAAGTTAGCAAAGCTACAAACCTCTAGTTTCTTTGGGTATAAAAACCAGAGTAGGAAAATAAACAAAACTGAACGTTTGATCTCATTTTGCTGTGTTCTTTGCAATGAGTAAAACAAAAATAAAACAGAAACAGTGAGAACGATTGTCCCATTTAATTTTGAATATTGTTGTAGTTTTGAGTACTACAAATACACTAACTCAAATGTGCGTAGGTACAACAAAAAATTAATGAGAACAAAAAGAAAAGAAGAAGAGAAAAATGACCAAATTATACGAATGTAACGGAATACGACAGCAAGCACAAGAGCGAAAAGCTAATTGTTTCATTTGCGCTCTTTCTCATTGAGAAAGTATTTGTTATGGTTTTGCTCATGTATAATACCATTAAAAAAATTTTGAAAAGTGTATGACTTTGTTGTAACTTTTGCGAAATGTTTTGTTTGTTTGCCCACTCTGATAAAAACACAAAAAATGATAAAAACTCAAACAAACTAGTTAAGAGCGTAGGCACATCTCTCTACAAAATCTCAATATAAAAAATTTACGATTTTCCAACTGAATAAACAGCATAAAAATTTTTCGCGTTAGCTTACGACAACAGCCATCGTAAACAAAAGATAACGAATAGCAATATCGACAACTCTGTTGTTTATTGTTGAAAACAATGCGATTATCGCTAAAATATGTTACTGAATCGCGCCACTGAGCAAAAAGGCGTTTTTAACTTTTGTCATCAGGTCGAGATTTTTTTGTAATGGGCGTGGCAAATTTTGCCATCTTAATAAGCCTACCTTTGTTTTGAAGTAGGGTAAAGTGAGAGATAAGTTCATTTTTCTTTCACTTTTTAATTCACAAATTCTATGGGAGCAACCAAAATCAGAAAGTTCGAATTTGTGAGATTATCATTAAAATAGAATAAATAAAACTAAAAGTGCTACAAAAACCATTTCTATTTCAAAATTTTGTCTTGTTTTATAATTGTTAATTATGCAGTGAAACTATTTTATTGAACACCACTGTAAGAAATGTATATATGAATAACACAATAACAGTTACCACTAAACAATAATTTAAAAAGTAAATACTTGAGCTTATAAAATATTTTATGATTGTGGGGAAATTTACGCCTAACTTTTTAATACAAATCATAATGCTTACAAAAAAAATACTAAATAGCTTAAAAAATTCTTATTATTATTTTTTTTTATTAAAACATAATTAAATTTGTTGTTTTTTTAATTTAAGCACCACCAAAAATATCACCTCTGCGTAAAATACTTCATTAACGTCGTAATCATATAGAGAAATAATTCCACCAATTAGACTTTGAAAAAAATAAATTTAAATAAAGCGTATAAAGAGTAAAATCTGGCAAAAAAAAGACACTTTTAGTAAATAAATAGTAAAACCGCATGCTTAAGAGAAAAAGAGAAAAACACAAACAACAACAACAACACCATGCTGCAGTTAGCGTTACAAATTTATTACAGCATTTTAAAAAACATTCCTTGATAAATAATTAAATACAAAACAACAACAGCAACAGTAAGGAAACAGGTACAATAAAATAAAATAAAAAACACAGAATTTGCAACAACTTCACCAATAAGTGTGTGTAAAACCAAAAGGATACAATAGAGCAAATAAACAGCAGCATATCACAACATATCCGTTGTTAGAGAAGCAACACAGCAACACGAACAAATACACCGATAGCCCACCACTTTAAATTAACGGTTTCTCTCTTATGCTCTCCTACTGTTAGAAAACAATTTTTACTTTTGCTTTACCTTTTGAGTTAAAACCTATAAACATTGAGGACTCTCTCGATGAATTTTAATACATCCTCTTTACGCAACAGCCTCATGCACACAAAAATCATGGAATGGACGAATGATGATGCTCTCGAACTAATCGAACAATATCGATCCCATACTGAACTTTGGAATCGTGCTGATCCCAAGTATAAAGATAAATTGTGTCGCTTTCGGGCCTGGTCGGAAATAGCCGAACGCTTTGGTTGCAGTAAAGCTGAAGTCGAACGCAAAATGAATGTCTTATTGACCCAGTACCGGCGAGAAAAACATAAAATGTTAGTTAAACTGTATCAAGGTATACAACCGAATCCTTCCAAATGGTATGCGTTTAAACGTTTTGATTTCATGGAAGCGGGTGGTGGTAGTGCCAGTGCTATTGCAGCTGGTATAGCTGGTGGAGGAGGCGGAGGAGGTGGTTCAGGTGGCAGTGTGAGTGGTGGTGGTGCTCTCAATGTTGGTCTCAATAATAGTGCAGCCGGTGTCATAACAACAAATGGTCATCATCATCCCCATCATCATCATCATCACCATCATGTGGCTGCAGCTGCTGCTGCAGCAGCCTTAAATGGTTTAGCTGCTGCTGGCTATGAGTCGTCAACAGCTGCTGCTGCAGCACCAACTACATCACATCATCGAAGAATGAAAAGCAAAGAGATGAAATATTTTGGCGCGGTGAGTATTCTATTAATTTTATTAATAAATTATGTTGTAAATGTTGCAAAAAAACAAAAAATTATGTGAGAGTGAAAATGGAAGCAAGGAAGGTAGGCTAGTGATAGATTTATGTATGTATTTATATATAGTACATTGACATACATATGTATGTATATAAAATATACTACCAGAATATAATAAATAAATCAGTGGCAGCCACGTAAATTTTGGTACAATTTTATAAAAAAATTAATTATGTACCCAAATAAATATGTACATACATATGTATGTATGTATACTTACATTATCCCTAAAAATTCCCAATGGAACAAAATGTTCCTCATAATTCTATGTGGGAATAAATCCCCTACAATAACGACACTGTTTGTAAGCAATTAAATTATTTTGTTTTTTATTATTCTCATTATGCTTTTAAACATAAACATGCATACTCGTACAGGCTTTATTTTATTAATGTTGTTGTTGTCGTTGTTGATAGTAAGATTCTAACGAAAATAATAAGCAAAATATGCAAAAACAAAAATATCTTCTATTAAAAACAACATAAAAAGAGATTTATAAAATTATAAGAGTACGTAGAGTTGTCACATTTATGTTTTTGGCTTTTTTGCCAAAATCAGTGTGAAAAATCGCCAAATCATTTACATTTATGAATGTTGACAATTTTTTTGAAACCACAGCTTTTGCACACCAACGTTGTTCAATTGATGAACGTAAAAGTCAGTTATCATGACTGTATAAAGGTCACGATTAACAGTAACGTTCTGACCGGCAATGTTTTTAAAAAAGTACGAACAAATGATTCCACACCAGCTCATAAAACACACCAAAGAAACAGTTTTTCTGGATGTAAAGCTGTCTAAGGATACACTTGATAATTATTATCACTCCAAATACGGCAGCTTCGTTTATTGATATGTATATCCATATAAACAGAATTGAGCTTCATTCCTAAACAAAATTCGCTTATGAAAATCGAGATCTTGTTTTCGGCCCGTTCTCATAATCTACGCCTTGCTTGCATTGCACAGTGTAGGATTTTTCTAATCTAGCTGGACAAAAGTCGTTTTTTTGAGGTGCAATTTAAGTAAATATTTTTGTCAAATGTGAAAGAGCACTGGTTATAAAATAAGGAGATGCTAAAAATTTGCCTAAGCTGTCAATAATAACAATATAACGGCATCTTGAACTTGAATATTTTTGAGAGAACTAAAAACATCAAAAGCACATACCGTTGGTCTCAGGTAGAAAGGCCCTAACTCAAATAATTTAAAATTTACAGGAGGCGGTAAAAATAGAACAGATACTGTAATTATTAATATATAACTTTTTATTAAATGCTGTACAATTGCTTGAAATAACGTTATTTTTAATAATATTGTAACATTCTTTGTGAGGAGCGGAATATTTCTAAAATGCATTGAATTTACTAAAAAAAAGTAAGTTTTGAAAAAATGCGAGTTAGGGCCTTTCTACCTGAGACCAACGATACTTGACATTGCTCATTTTTAAAAGCCTGTAACTTTTTACTGGAGTGGAATTTTTTAATTATACTTTTTTGTTTTGAAGCTCAACTTGTTCGATATAAAAATAGTAAGAATTTATTATTAGAATCTGAAAATTTCCCTTAATGCTATTTTTTTAAACTATTACTCTCTTCGTTAAGATAAGAAAAACAAAACCAAAATTCTGTAATCGATAAATTGTTTGCTTCATAATCCTTTATTACAAAATAAATTTTAAACAAACCTCTGAAGTACCTTCTTTAAGGTACATATAAAATTATTTGCCGAGATCTGCCACTAAGAAAAACTAATAATGAATTATACTACCACATACCATGAAATCTTTAATATATGGCTAAAAACACCCGAAAATTCATTTAAACATTTATTGTTTAGTACACTAAACAAATTTTAAAATCTGCATATATGACAACCCTGAGAGTATGAGTAAAAAGAGAGTCAAAATGTATTCAGTCGGTATTGCAAATTGCAATACTACGGCTACAACTACTACAACAATTCGGTAAACAAACAGGTGCACTTGATTTATAATATTTGGGTGGGTGGTTTGGTGAGAAGAGTACAACGGTTTACCAAAAGAGAGCCAACAAACAACAACTTAAAATTGAAGTCTTAAATGCAAGGGAAAGCATTTTTCCTGTTTTTTTATGCTATGGTCGTTGTTTATTTGTTATTTATCTTTATTTCTTATATAGATATGTAGTTGTAGTTGATGTTATATGAGTAAGTGTGCATGGTATATGCATTTTGTACACTTGTTTTTGTATTTCATTCAAGTACTGTATATTTAAATCCAAGTACTGTATGCATACATGTGTACACACATACAATATTGAGTGAGTAAAAAACAAATAGTGTTTAGTATATGTAAGTATGTATGTATGGATGTGGTGGAAGTGGTAGTGGCAGTAGTTGTTATTATTTTTCTATTGCATATTATTGTTATTGTAGTATTGGTTGTTAGCAGAAGTAGAAGTAGAGTAGAATTGTAATGATATTTAATTATTTTGATATAAAATGAGTAAATGAATGCTGAATACAATGTGTAGTAGTAGTAAGTAAATAATGTTTGAGTAGTTAGTAGGTACGAGTATGTGGTGTTATGTTTTTATTGTTTTGTGGCATTCATTTCAAAGATTGCACAAAATGTAAACAAATTTGTTTTGTTTTTGTAGGAATATATGTGTATGTGCTGCATAGTGCTTTTTCCCATTGTTACTGTTTGTGGTTTGTTTTTTGTTTTTCAGAAATTTACTCATTGAGAAGTTGAAAAGAAATTAAATGAAAATAATAATAATAAAGAAAATATGGTTATATACGTACATATGTATGTATATACATAAGTGTTAATTCTCTGACTGTGGTGTACAAACCTTGATTTGGCATTAAAAAAAAGGTAAATGGCTGGTTTTAAAAATTTGCGTGTTAAGGACGTTTTTGTTGTTTGTGGGCATGTCAGCATGCAACTCAATATCGGAAAAATTTTAATAAATTTTAAAGGGTTATTTGCAAGAAACAGAACTTTAGTTTTTAAATAGATATTCAAAAAAAAATTTGGGTATGTTCCGTAAACCGAATACGAGTGAAATTAAAATTGACTGAAATTTCAAATTGATGTGATATTTTTATATACATTCGCTAAATGACCTTTGATTATCAGAACTTTAAAATAGTTGGCGCAATTAAGTTTTATTTGATTCCGTTTTACAGAATATGTCAGATTGTCTCAACGGTAGCTTGATAAGAGAAAGTCGTGCTTCGTACGAAAGAAGTGGACACCATTGAAATCCTCTTATACAGAATAATAAAAATTGCTTTTACACTGATTAAATTGCATTAATATGATTCCTATACCTTGGGTTCCATAAGATTGAACCATTTTCCAGAACACGACACGCAAGAGAAGTAAATAGTTCATTGGTAATATACGGGTCATCAAATTGTTTAATTTAAGATCAAATAAAATTCCAAGATCAGTGAAAGTACTAGTGCTTATTCCGGAAGAAACCCTATATTTGCGCTTTTTTAAATTTAGCATTGAATTTCATTTGTACCAGAAATAAAAGGAATCCAAATCTGCTTGTAAATATCTACGATCGTTAAAGTCGATGTAATTAACAAATATTTTATCTTCAACAGCATACCCGAACATACCCGAACAGTATGCCCAAATTCATTATTACATAAGGTAAATTATTAATAAATTATGAAAAAAGACGTAGTCCAAGATGACTTCCTTGAGGAATTCCAGATGTGACAGAGACGTTCACAGATGTTATATTTTTAAAAAGGACTTTCTACTTACTGTTACTATGTAATGAATTGATTTAATTTAAACAGTTTTGTGTAAACCTCATACATTTGTAATTTATTCAGAATTATAAGTAATTTACTTGATCAAATGCCTTGCTGAAATCAGTATAGGTATATTACATCAGTATATTTCTTATCCAAAAATGCATGATTGATCAAAGTAGTAAAATGTAGGAGGCTAGTAACAGTTGAACAACTTTTACGGAATCCATGTTGACTAGGAGATGATAATGAAAACACGTGACAGCATATGTGTATAGTCAGTAATTAGTTTTTGGAAGAGCTTAGATATGATACTCAGCTTAGCATATTCCCTGTAATTTTTAATGTCAGTCTTACTATCAGATTTAAATAATGGCAAGGGTATCCAACTCTATGGATGTGTTTAGGGAGGAACATGGCCACATTGGCGGACATATCCACCACTAAAGTTTCGGACCTGCTGCTGGTGTTCATAAGGAAGGCAGTTGGTCTGATAAACAGACAATAGACTCAAGGGGACACAATAGATATTATAGGTCGCAGTGTGTTGCATTAGTGCTGAGTCTGAATAGAATAATAATAATAAAAATAATCCAACTCTATCGGTTAGTTGGATCATCGACGCAATGTGGAGTGCTTTTAATTGTATTATTGGTACTAACATGGGAGGTGCATCTCTAATGAAATAGAGGCATTAATTCCACATAATTGCATTTTCTTACATACGTTTGTAGAACAATCGTCCCGCGAAAATTCTTCCTGCCAATTATGATGTCCACAAACTCTGTTCTGCAGAGGAGAGGTCGTCCCGTGAGTGCTGGTCTCAATAAGAAAAATTAAAATGGGATAATAAAAGAATAAATTTGAGTAGGCAACACTGCTTTATTTTACAACCAATTTAATAGCTGATGGTCGCTTTTTGTTTGTTTTGAAATTTCATTATAGATTTCATTATAGATAGATATAGATGGAGCAATTTGAGCAATAATGTCTTTGGTCGTCAAACTTCTTCGCCTTTAGGGCATCTAATTCGAATAATGAAGAACGCTGTAACTGACAAAAAATCGAAATTACGTTTTTTGCATCATTTTTATCAGAAAAAAAAAAATACGCATTGATGGATCAGGTCCCAGATTTCTACGATGATAATAAATTTACTTACGCCGTCTACGTTTTGAAAAATACCAGTGTCTTTGTTCTACTTTCATACAGGTTTTTTGGCTCTAGTAAACAAGTAAGGTTTTGTCAGTTACAGCATTCTTTAATTACATCGACGATATATTCTCTCTAACATCCACTAACACCTGGAACCTTTTTATTTATTTTATTTGAAAACTTTTACACATTTAAATTAAATATTCTCCTATTAATGTGTTATGATGACTTAGGGCCGTAAACATAATCTTTAGTTGCTTAAAAATACTTGATAAAGGATTAATTTTTCTTTAAGTCCCTTTTAATCTTCTACTGACCAAATTCTTTTTTCTGAATTAACAATTTTGTTCTGGTTCTGACTTATTTTAAAAGTAAAAGATATAAAAAATATGTATATTTATATTTGGTTAGATCGGGATTTTTAGACCGCCTCTAGATGGCTTTGAAAAAATAATCCCAAAAATTTTACTGCAATTTTTTTTCTCTATATATAAGTAGAGTACAATAGCGATAATCACTCTTCGTTGATTTACTAGATTTGGTTGAATTCTTGCTTTGAAAATATATTTTTTTCTTTATCTGACCACTCGATGGTTAAAGTTAACACAATTTCAAATTCCCATAACTGACTAACGCTATAGAGGTTACTTTTCAAAATGCATGTGATAATAAAAGGGTATGTTCAATTTTACTATTCTAATGGGTATGTTTAAAGTAGTAACAATATTTATGTTCCTACTAAGTATATACTGGGCTTGTTACGTTTTCAAGACTTGCAGAAATGTGTAGCATATACATAATATTGAAAATCAGATTTCATTTCGTTTAAAATTAAATTCTCATGTGAAATTATTTTTGTGTTCAGACTATAAAAGTTTTATTTTACAATTTAAGTATGTTTTTATATTATTTTTTGTTGTTTTTCATGTACACAAAACAAAATACTCTTCTCCATTTCTTTTTACTCTGGAAAAAGTTTTTTTGGTATTTGTATGGGTTTATTTTGTTATTGAGTATTTATTTTATGCTAATAAGAGTAAGAGTAAGAGAACAAAATGTGGGTGGCAAATAAGCAGTGAGTGTTTATTAATAAAATGATAATGAATATGTACAGAATACATTTACATTCCAAATATTATTGTTGTTCACATAAAAGAGAAGAAGAATAATAGCATAATGAGAATGGTCATAATGATGAAATTTTTGCAAAAACAAAACAGCGAGGTAAAGAAAAATATGTTGTTGACAAACAACATCATCAATAAACAGGAGCACAGAGACTGTGTAGGAAAACAGGGTCATGCACGTATATCTACATACATATATTATGAATATTGTATGCAAACAAATATATAGTAAACGAAGCAATGTAGAATGTATGTACATATGTACGTATTATATTGCTAATATTGTCAACAACAACGGCCACCAAAAATTAAAACTGAAAACAGAAAAAGAAAATAAAAACAAATGAAATGTGTTGCAATACTCTAAAGACTTGATAAAAAAACAGAACTGAAAACAAATAAGAAAATACTTCACAACTTCACAATTAATGAATTACTCACATAATTCTACCTTAAAAATCTTTTTTAATAACTTATTATAGATATTTATGCCTGCATTTAATATTAACCCTTAGAATGAAAATAATTAAAGGTTTAAGCACATTGTTAAGAGAATAATTAGCCCAAAAATCAAAAATCCCATTCAAATCCATTACCCACATCATTGTTCACTTCATTAGAGCAACAATTAATAAAAACCAAACCATTGTCAACATTGTTGTCGTCTATAGTTTTATCCCCCTTTAAGCCCTAGTAAGTTTCCTATTAACTTGCACAGGTATTCCATTCCTTCATTGTTATGTTACACGCATTAGTATGATTTTCTTCATCAGTAGCATTTCATTACTACAAGAAAAATGAAAACGAAAACAAAACAGTACCACAAAACACAAAAATTCAAAAAAAAAAAAAAAAAAATACTCAAAACTGCACTATGAAAATTATGCGAACAAGTGTAAATGCAAGAGAAAGAGTAAGAAAATTGCTTTTCATTCAATTGTTTCATTGCTAAAGATAAGCCCGCGCAAAAGAATGCGCTTGTCCTTCGCGCAAAAAAAAAAAAAATTAAACAATTTCTTGCATTGCCCTCATAGACATTTGTATTTACCTTTTCAAACAATAAAATTATACGCTTAGTTGTTGTTATCTACCTTAGCATTACGACTCTGCGTCGTCATCATAAACAGCAAAATGTATTTAGACCACAGTTGGCCAAGTAAGAGCTCTAGCGCTGATTTGAACACATATACATACATACATACATATCGTTAGCTGAAATGTAAAATGACGTAACTCACAAACAACTAAACAACTAAACAACATACATATCTTCAAAAAAATTACACTTCTGCAATCAAAAAAGACAACTTTATGCCAAAAATTCTGATTGCATTGCTTGTTAAGAAGTTTTTTGCTTCTCTTGTAAAATTATACTTTTGTTAGTTACGCCTTTTCGCATTTTAGCCAACGATACGTAAATACATATTGTATTCACGTTAATTTTTTTATTGCACACACAATACCTACAAGTCTACTAGGCATCATTCATACGCTCAGTCACCTGCTTTCTCTCTCTACATTGTGTTGTTCTTTTTCAAATGACCCAGCATAAAACAGTGTTACCAAATTGTTTGCTCGATGAACAATATACCCATCTCCAAGAATAGATTATCCGCTTGGTGTCTGAATTATTATTTACTTAAAAAAAGTTTTACCATTTCCAAAAAAAGAACGTGTAAAAATATGTAGTTAAAGGTTTGATTAACATTCTGTGCAAGAAATTGGCAAATTTATATAGCAATATGTCGTAGTCACCATAGTTTCTGCTCTAACATTTTGAAAGAAAGAAATATGAAAAAAAATTTTTTTTTGCGAACACCTCTTAGCAGTCTTCTGGCAAAAGCTCTGAGAGTAAAAGATTTTGTCGTTCAAAGTCGATGTTAAACTATAGGTCTCGGTACTCATGAACAAAAATTGAAGCACACAACTTGGGTGCTGTGAAAAGCTAAGGTTGTAATGGCCGATTATGTATATATATCGAATACAGTATTCCCCGGATAATATGCCCACGCTTAATAGCTTTTCACGCTTATTTACCTCAATTACTAAATCCCCATATTTTTCTTTACTATTTTCTAATCAAATTTCCAAATAAATTTCCCCAAAGAGAAACTGCAATTAAAATTCCCTCGTTTAATTACCCAAAATAATTATTTTCTAAAAACTGCACCTTAACTCAACTATGTTTACATAGGCATAAAATGTCCGTTAAATTTACTTTAAAACTACTTTTTTGATACAACCTTGTAATTGAATTCTACCAAGTTTATGTATAAGTATGAGTATAAAGCTACTTGCTTTTCACATGTATTGACGGCAGTGTATACAGGCAATTAAGCGTATTCCTTAATTTACCTCAAAGAGGCAATTAACCGTATTCGTTTAAATGACTTCCACCCATAATTGCCCAAAAATGTTGAAATTTTTGTAGAGTCAATTATCCGTGGAATACTGTATCTCGAAAAACTAATTGAAATTTACCAATTATTTATGTATTCGTTTTTAATTTTATTACATCTGCTATAAAAAGTTTGATTAAAATAAATTTTATATTTAAATTATCGGTTTATAATAAGTGGCAACTCTTTTATTACCGTATTAGTGCCTTCAAAATAAACCAATTTACTTGCCATCAAAATCAACATTTTTCTTGAAAGGGATAATGCTATTTCACCCACATATAAAAGCATTTTCACATACAAATACGTACAGAAAGTTGTATATATGCATAGCATACTAGGGTGGATTAATTAGTTCAGATTGGATAAAAACCAAAAGCCTCATATAGCCTCATATAAAATTACTTCAAGAAAGTAACTAGGGGTCTATTGAAAGTATCCACAACGGACGTTTTTCTGGTGTATGGGTGGGATGTACTTGTATACTACATTCGATATCTAACCTAATATAAAGCTATTTATTTATTTGTATTGTTCCATACACAAACCCCATATGTCTTATGAAACTGAGTAACAAGCTATTATAATAAAATAGAATATTGAAGCGTTGTGATTAAAAAACTGCAGTCTAAGTAGCAAAAGTCGTGAAGTTTTTCAATTACTGCAACTTTTTCATTTTCAATTGATCAAAAATAAACTGTTGATAAACCTATGCTACTAAAAAATCAAGTAGCCGCTGTTAAAGAACAGAAATATCTGCAGCAAAACTAACACGATAGAACTTCAACAGTCGACATGTTCGAAAGTTTTGTGTTTGACTAAAGTCAGTAAATTCAATTCGGAAGTCAAAGCAGAAGCAATAAAAAACTGCCCTTCCTACCTGTTCCCAATTTTATGAATTATAATTATAATTTTTATGAATTTATGAATTATAATTTTCGTCGTACTTTTTTACCTTTTTTCAATATTTATAGAAAATTTGTCGTTAAAATCGAGACAACTAATTAAAATTATCTCCCTCCTGTCAATATTAAAACAATTTGTTCTTAGTTTCGTCATACCTTTGTTGTTATTACTTGAGGAATATTCATAAGAAGCTACACAAAGAGTGAAAAACTTCAACTTAAAATTTAAAAAGAAATGGTTCACCCTAATGAATATGCAAAGATAAATACATCCTGGCTAAGATAAAAAAGTATTACTGCAGAAGCAACAGTAACAAAACATACGACCCTTTTATTTCTAAACAAAAACACACTGTTGAATTGTTTTGTTTTTCTGTTATTCCTTTGCATGAATGCACAAGAATATTCCAGTTAGTACAGCGAAAAATATCACATCAGGGTTGTCAGATGTGTTGGTTTTAAACCTGTTTAGCAGGCATCGTAATTTTCGACTCACCGATATGACAATTAAAAAAGTGGTTTAGCGATATTTTGTGGATCATTTTTGATGAGTCTTAAATAAGTAGTTTAAAAGTAACAAAAATAGCGTTATACTATTTATCACGACTAGGACTACCTAGTGGCAAATGAAAGCGAATCAAAAGGATCAACAAATAAATATTAAACATTAAAACTTTTTATTAACAAAACAACTTAAGGCATACATACATATGTACTATGTACGATGTACTTTGTCCATACTCTTTGAATTCGCCGCCGAATATTACTTATACTACTACTAATTTAATAAGTTCGCTTGTACACTTTTTGGTTTGTTGAAAATGTAAAATTAAACTGATTCAGTGATTATGAGGATTTTGGCGATTTCCGACATTTTATTTTGCAAAAAAGATTACAATTAATTTGACAACACTCATCAGAGCAAATATAAAATACTATAAGAATTTGATACCATGTGTATCACATTATACAAGGGAGTATGTGTGAATGTACAAAAAAGTTCATATTGTATAGGATATCAACAGCGCGCCATTAATAATTTTATATGTATGTATGTAGGTACCACATACAATACAACTTGTTTTATTCGTAGTACAAATAGTAAGTGTTGGCAACTTTCAAAACCTCAAAACTCCTAAAGTCGATAAAAAAAACGCGTATTTTTTTAATTAATTTAAAAATCATAAATTTTTTATTATATAATTTTTTATAAATTTTTTTTTTTTTTTTGTTAAAAATAGTTTTCTTAACGAAAAGTTCAACAAGTTATAAAAGGTGGGCAAATTTGAGGTTAGAAAGCAAATTGGCTCTAAAATGATGAAATGTCAAGTGTTGAGCTGTCATTCTTTGACATATTACTTAGTAAAAAGTTGGCATATTTTAACCATGAAGCGCTACACTACCATTGTTTGGTTTGAACATTCCTGAATTGGTTTGAAAGGCTGAACAAAAATAACAAATTTTTCAACAAAATCATCTTTAGTGATGAGACAATGATAACAGAAATTTTTTGTGGTCACAATTGGCTATCGTTGAAATCAATGACCTTTGTATTAAGCGGGGCGGCGCCACAAACACATATCCGGCCATACAATTCCAGTCGCGACTTTTCGGTGTCAATTGGCCGCCTAGTTCTTGTGATTTAATGCCGCTGTATTATTTTCTCTGGGACTATTTAAAATACCGTGTTCACTTGAACAAAACACAAACCAGTGACGTTCTGAAATATGAAATTCGACGCTACATTGACTAGATAAGCGACGCTTTACTGCAAAATGTGATTTTGAATTTTGTGTAAAGCGTGGATGTCTGCCGACGTCCTAAAAGTTGACATTTGCCAGACATCATATTCCATTGTTAAATCCCATATTTCTTCTTTAGTATCAATAGAACGAACTTTGTAAAAAAATGTGCTTTTAAACCAATTTGCTTCCTAACATTGGGGGTTACTTTTTATTTCGATTCGAATCGAAAATCTTACGAATTCGTAAAAATTTCTTTCGAAAGCATTTTCGATCCGAATCTAAATACAAGTAACCCCCTTAAATTTGCCCACACTTTATAAAAACAAATTCTTTAAAATCGATTTCTGGTGATATAAATTAGCATTTTATTATAAATTGTTAAAAAAAATAGAATTTGTATTCTATTCTGCCCTATTATAGTGACTAGTGTACTAGACTGTTAGTGAGAAGGTTGTGGTTTCGACTCAATAAGCTCGGTCATAGAATTTTCATATGAATTATTTTATATTGCATAGTATAAATCATAAAATTGCGTCAGATTCAAATTAAGTAGTTTATGACATACATAGTACATACATATGTATATCAAATTAAGAATGAGATTACAAGTATTTAGGACACGGAGTTTTTATTTCGCTTAAAAAATCACAATTTTCAGATAATCTGGTATAATCTGGTATAATCCTATATACTTATAACACTTCTTGTTGCCTTTAATCACAAAAAATTTTTTCAAATTACATCTTAAATCCTAATGCCTTAGGCTAAAGACTTTGGAAAAATGGCACAATTTCCATTTGTATCCTCCTGTAGCACTGCAGCATTTAAAGGTGTTGTATTAACATTTACCTACACTTGCAAAAACATTGCGTCGCTACTTGTCCGCAAACGTTTTCATTAGCAGTTTAAATAAATAAGTACTATTGCCAAACAATTAGCAATCCAACTCCAAAATTCTTCGCGTCAACAATTTTAATTTAAGTACTGAAAACAGTGCTAAAATCGCTAAGTTAGCAATACTGTATATATTGACTGATATAATCACACATGCACTTACACATGCATATATATGTACATATGTATAGAAAATAACAACAATAACACGACCAATGACGCTGAAAAATAACAAATAACAATGACAACAATAATAACATTCAAGGTACTTGCAATATGCAGTTGTTGTTTTTGGTTTCCGTTAAATAATATTGTTATTGTATAAATGAAAATCATCTCCACAACATAAATATTGCATAAATAGGAGCATGAATGCATACCAAACACTGTCTTACATGATTTCACAGCCGTCTGTAAGTAAGTATGTATGCATGTGTACTCATGCATATATGTAAGTATGTATGTACATATGTATATATGTATGTATGTATATGCATGTGCGAATGTGTATAAATTTGTCTTTATTTATATGAAATCATGTATGGACTCACATATATTTCAAGTA
This sequence comes from Metopia argyrocephala, assembly GCA_963576795.1. Lineage (NCBI taxonomy): Eukaryota > Metazoa > Arthropoda > Insecta > Diptera > Sarcophagidae > Metopia > Metopia argyrocephala. The sequence continues at coordinate 32,537,402 of OY756209.1, forward strand.
ATAGTAACAATATTAAAAGCAAATGATAGTGAGTTGTTGTATGCATATACATACATATATCTTAATATCCCTATAAACATAAATACATACATATATATGTAAATACATTGCATTCGAATTCAGTGCATTTGTCTCTCTTTTTTTATGCATAAGCATGACTTGCTCAATAACAATGGCCGTCTTGTTATGATTGTGCCAGAATAAAATAAAAATAACACTCCTTTTACGCGCAAATTTGTAAAGGGTTGCCAGGAGTTTATTTGTTTTTTAACCCTTTTTTTTATTCAAATAAAAACAAAATATTTTATTTTTTGTTTCTATTAAATAAAATGATACACAATTCACTTAATCCAGCAAATTTTTATGGGCAATAAATTCTTACAGTTCAATATCGTAGTCAAATGCTGTCAAATTACATATTTAAATTTCAGTGAAAACTCTTATAACCGAACACATTTCATAACCCTACAAATACCTTTATTCGAAAATATGTTCGAAATAACTCTCATCAGCAATTTAATCGGATATGTTCTGAAAAACAAATACGAATGAAATTAAAATCTAACGTTTTATAATTGTGCGATATTCAAAGCAGTTACGTTATTGACGATTAGGCGAATGAACAACAAAAAGTATTAAAAAACTGAAAAATTTTCGAATATTCTTTTTTTTTTTTTTGAGACCAATACTTAGAAGTAAACCCCTACTAAATGCAGTGCATTGTATTGGAATTTTTGAAAAGGACAGTACATATACACATATTTTTTCTTAAGCGCCTTAGGAATGAGACATTTTGTTGTGCATTGAACATTCAAAGGCCAGTGTTATACCTTCACCCTTGAATGATCAACAGCAACTACCTCATCGTTGCATGTTGATTGTGTGGTGAGTGCCTTCGCTAAGTAGGGATAGTAGGTTTAGCTGTTATCTGCTACTTTACAATAGGTGGCGCTCTTCTCCTGATCATTCGTTTTTTTGCTGGCATTTGTTAAGATGGAGTTGGGTGGAATGTCGTGGAGCAGTTTCTTTGTAGAGAGTCTTCTTGGACGAGGGACCTCTTATTTTTAAATTATAATCTTGAAAAAACCGCAAACTTACTTTTTCATTTTTCACCTTTGCTGGGATTTGAAGTTGGGTCTTTGGAGTTTTTGTGCGAGTGCTATAACCACTATACGACGCACCCCCTTGTACATTTGTCTCACAAAAATGCCAAATTTCACCAAATTAGTGAGTTTTTGTTTTTCTTTAAATAATTACATACATACTTAGAAAAACAAACAAAAAACATTAGAAATGTTGTCCTTTCATTAATCCACAGAGCTACCCCAACACTTCTACATGTACAGAAAATACAAAATGTATGTGTGGAAGTATATATGTTGTACGTCAACAAAAAAAATTACTAGTTTTCTATGCACTTGATTTCCGTAGTGATTATTTGTTATTGTTGTAATTGTTGTAATAATTATAGGTGATGGCAATTATGATTGTTTACAAATATGAATGTTTGTGTTTTTATTCATTTATTTTGAAATTTTATTTGTTTTTGAAAGGTTTGCACGAAATATTGTCAAATTCTAGCTGTTGTTTTATTGTTGCTACAGTTCTCTGCATGCATGCACGAGTAAAGTTGAAATTTGAGAGTGATTATTATATGTACATATGTATGTATGTAGTTCTCTCATTAGAATAAAAGAGTTGGGGTTGTTTTGTTTACAAAACAACTTACAATATTATTAACAACAACAAGAACACTAGTAATGACATTTAATAATAAGCTGGCATGTAAGTACATACATACACACATACATACCAGCATACACATGTATGCTTAAGAAATATGGCATATTATTGTGTGGCGATGTTTGAGTGGAAGTGTGTATGGTATGAAGTGTTTTTATTTATTTATTGTACTATATTTTTGTTTACTTTCTTTCAACTTTTTTGTTGTTGTTGATGTTTATTCTTTTGTTTTTCTCTTTTTTTCTATTATGATAGTTATCAAACACATACAATGTACACACATATGCAATTTATTAAGTTAAGCATTACCCAGCCAGCATTTTCTAAAATTTCTGATTAAATTCGAAACTTCTTCGAGTGCTCAGCGCTATTAAAAATGCATAATATATGTAGGTACTATCAGTTTTTGATCACAAAAATCTTTTATTTGGTAAACAAATAATGACTCATTTACGATTCCTATTTATTGTTAATTTGAAGTAATTTTTTTTACTATTATTTTCTAATGTTATTTACAGTCTTTTTTAAATCTTTTATCAGTTTAATTTATGTACTTTATTAATGATGGTTATATGAATTAGTTATTCGTCGCATATGAATCCTTTTAGTAGGTTCAGACGATCTAGGGCAGTGATGTCCAAAACTCTTTACCTATTACGCGTGATAGGAAAACAAATTCTGCTTACGTCGAAGTCAAACACGTACATAATAAAAAGAAATATTGTTATTCTTGCTCTTTTTAGATTTTAGCTTCTCTCCAACATAGTGCAGGGATGGATAGTGCATATTTTTTGTATCATTTTTATTTAACTGAAATAATTATTCATTATTTCCTCCAAATCTATGTATGTGCCCTCGGTACTCCTTTATTCTTAATAGATCGGTCACATGTCTATCGGACAATCGATTACGTACTTTACTCAGAATTATGAAGAAATAATTATGAAGTTATAAACAGAAAGTAATTCGAACATTCCCATTTCTGGTAGAAGTAAGCAGAGTCTTTTCTCTGCTTCATACATAAGCGCAAGTTGGTTTATGTAGTAGTGGACATCACTGAACTAGGGGACAAAAATTCCAAACCTACATCTCCACAAAAATCATATCTTTCGGCGACCAACTCTTAATAGCTGGCAAAAGCTCTAAGATTAACTGATTGCCTTGAACCAGTTTCTCAAGTGTGTCGTATGGATACGAATTGATATATGTACATAATGTGGTTGCTGTGAGAAGCTAGGCCCTAACTCTGTGTATGTGTATGTGATTTATATTATACATATCGTATAATCGGTTGAGAAATTGGAGTTTTTTTTTAAGTTTACTGCTCAAAGAGTTGCTTTTTTGTAACCTTTTTTACTACTGAGGTGAACTAAACAAAAATCTAAAGGATTTTGATATTTTCCTACGTTTGCAAAACTAGGCTGTGAGTTTATGAGGTGTATGTTGAAAACATTCACTTGTCACTCAGTTTTGTACAAATTAACAATAAAAAATTTGTTGAAAAAATGTATTCTAAACATAGTGTCTTGATTTATGTAAAAAATTATCTGCATGTAAAGCAGTAATTGCACCAACAAAACCAGTAAAGTTGAAAGTTTTACATTACAAAATAAAAAATAATGCTAAAATGGCTGAGATAAGCAATAGAATGGTGCAGTGCCCAATGCAGTCCTCTTTGCTCATAATTAAAAAATATAAAACATGCGTTGTGTTGCGCTCGTTGTGCGTTTTACACGTTAAGATAGTGTACTTTCATAATGCAAGTTACACACAAACTTGTATACAAGTTAGGCAACTTTTAACTTTTATGTAGTAGACTTACATTGTACATTGTGACTTGTGGTAAAAAGATTTTGGAAAAGCTTCGTGAAATAAAAAACAAATTATTTCCCAGATAATTTAAGTTTATTTTGTTACAAGGTGTTATTTTTTTATGGATGATATTATTGAAAACTTGCCTCTTACGAAAATATTTATTTAAAAAAGAAAAACAAAATAATTAAGATAAATAATGATGCCTATTCCTAAAAAGCAGGGTAATTCATCACGACCTAACAACTGCCAAAATGGATTTTTAAGAGCAGTTTTCTCATCCACTGTATAGGTATTTTGTACTTCATACTGTATATTTGTGCTTACATATGTATATATGTTTGCGTGTACATACATACAATTTATTTTTAACCATGGTTGTCGTGGAAGTTGTTTTGTTTCATTTTTTCTTTCTGGTTTTTATGTTATTTATTCATTGGCTGCGTTCATAATCAGTTTGTTTACACTTTTAGTTGTTGTTTAATTTTTTGTTGTTTCGTTTTTTTTGTTTTTTTTTTTTTTTTGTTATTTATTTTATTTTCTTCTCCTTCCTATGCATCAACAATCTTAATTTGCACTTTAGTTTGTGCGTGTATTTGTGCAAGTAAGTGTCAATGAGTTTAGCGATTATTTGTCTGCATTAGTGTGTGTGTTTGTGTGCTTCTTTTTTTTTGCTGTGAGTTTGTTGGAGAGAGTGTCGATTTTTGTTTACACTAAAACTTTTCCTCATGCCATCATCATTTGTACTCTCCATTTTATTAATGCCTGGTAGGGGCCTTTTTTTGTCACCACTTCTGTTGTTATTGTTGAAATTCTTAAGCAAGTTTAACTAACGTTGCCAACCTTCATTATGTTGATATTTGCGTTAATAAAATAACAATAAACATCAATAACAACTCAAACATATGTATGTATGTATGAATGACTAAGTTGCACACAGTACACACGGTCACAAATAGAAATAAAATTTTTAGTTGCATAGATTTTAAAGAGGATTGGGTTCATTGAGCCTTGGAAATATACATATCGTCGCAAGAATTAAAGAACGCTGTAACTTACAAAAAATCGAAAATACGTTTTTTGCATCATTTTTATCAGAAAAAAAAAGCGTCGATTGGTCCCGGTCCCAGCTTTCTACAATGAAAATAAATTCACTTACGACGTCTGCGTTTTGAAAAATACCAGTGTCTTTGGTCTACTTTCATACAGGTTTTTTGGCTGTGGTTAACATTTAATGTTTTGTCAGTTACATCGTTCTTTAATTCTTGCAACGATATGTATGTATGTATGTATGTATGTATATGTACATAAGTAGGTATGTAAATTATAACAAATTGTTTAAATATTTATTTGCTTTTAATACATTTTTCAACAGAAATTGGTCACAATTTCGATGGAACTCTCGTCTTGTAACCCAACACACTACGTTCTAGACTACGGCGACTACATAATTCAAAAGCATTAAACTTTTTAAAAATTCTGTTACATGCTGTTTTAGTCAAATTTGCTTTTAAAAACAGAAAAAAAAATTATTATCAATTTTTTTTGTCATAGTACAGAATAAAGAACTGCAGAACGCAACATTTTGTGTAAAAATATAATTAAAAAAAGAACATGTCATGTCATCTTAAACACAGTGTCATGTCATGTCATGCAAAGTCATCATAGTGTTTTAGCATGTTATTGCAAATTGACTAAGCTGTCGTAGCTCGCTATGTTGAATACCATGACTATCCATGTTTTTTGTGCATAATGCTTTAAATACTATTCACTTGGTGTAACATACCCTGTTACATATGCATTTATATAACTAAAGTTTGTAAAACTACATAATGTTAGTTTAATAAAAGAACTAATATAAATGTTTCGTTAGTCTGCTAGACTTCTTTCATTTTATTTTATACATATTTTACAATAAGATTTTATTGTGTTTGCAATACAGTATTGAACAATAATCACATAAAAAAAATATATTAAATATAAAACAGTTTTATTTTATAGGTATAATAATTCAAACAAATGATCAGAAAACATCATTAGGAATATATGAGTGTCGCAGGTGTGGCATTTGTTGACATGTTAATTTCCCATGTTGATGTGTATAAAATTAGTATAAAACCAATTTAGAGGTTTGACTCCAGCATATTTTACATTGTCTTCATATGTCAGTGTCGAACATGTTTGAACAGTATAAAATTTCATAATGTGGCATTTGTTACTATGTTGTATAGATCAACATGTGCAGGGCATCTTTCTTTAAAAAAAAGTTTTTTATAAATACAAATGAGTTTTCTACTTAGCAGACAGCTGTTTATTTTCAATTTTTGTTTTAATTGCTTTTAAACAATAGAAAAAAGAAAGAACGTTTTAAAACCAAATGAGAATTACCAGAAAATCGATTTCATATGTTCAGCACTTACAAAAATGGAAGTAGCGTACTAATACACTAAAGGTGGAAATACATAACAAGCGTTAGTTGCTGAGCACGTTTTAAGCTTTAAGACTTTTCATGCTTTTAAAATGGCAAGTTACATGCCATACTTTACAGGCGCCACTTAAATATGTATTATTAATAAGTTTAATGTATTTTTTCCAAAAATTTTATATTTTTTTTAAACAAAATGTTTTTCTCACAAGCCAATCATAAAACCACAACTAATTCTTTTATATTTTTCAACAAGTCTTCTTTTTCTACATAAAAACGTAAACACGTTTTTTATAAGTATGTATGTATTATTGATTTAATTTTTTTTTTTTTCATTCATCCAGCTGTCAATGCTTGTAAAAGTTAAAAGTTGGTCAACTTTCTCGCGTTAGCAGTGTTGCATACTTTGCTTGTAACTTGCTTTATGAAAATGCACTGTTTTAACTTTTTTTGACATAAGCTTGCAACGCATGGCGCTCAGAACGCTTGTTATGTATTTCCACCTTAAATATAAGTACTCTAAGAATTATCTTTACCCAGGGCTTTTATCACGATTTTTAAAAAATCTGTTTAAATTACCATTTTTAAGAGTTATAAATACATACATAAGTATGTGGAAAATCACTTCAAAACTGATGTCATATTTGAAAAAACATGTGTTTTCAAAAATGAAGCACAAAAAACGTAAACACTAAAGATACTTTTACACTATTCCATAAGTCTTAAGATTTTTATTGGAATTTGGTCTAATTATTAAAAAAAAACCTAAATAGAATTTAACTTTGATCTGATCAAAGTGTTTCTGATGAAACAAAATGAAAAATTTTATTGTTTAGAAAAATGTCTAAAAATACGACTGTCAAATTTGTCATACGTATTTTACTTACTTTTACTTTCTCATTTTATCTAAGTTTTACTTGCAAAATTAAGTTTTTGGCATGAGAAAAAATATGTTAATAGTGCATACATACATACAATATGTACAATTTTTGTATGTTTGTAGATATTTAATTATAAATTTAAATAGCAAATATCGTGGTTTAACACTGAATAATTACAGTTCTGTTCGAAAGTAAACTTCTTTAAGAAATAGGATTTAAAAAGAATAGGTATGAACTAAATCAAGCATTTTACTTTTCTTCTGTGGAATAATTTAGCATATGGTTTTCTGGCAACACTGTCTGTCGTGTAAAGAAAGAATTAGATGTATACAGTCCTACTCTAGCAATAGCAAAATACCAACAACAGCGATAAGATTTTGTCACAGCCATCACCAAGAACTTCATCATTGAAGCTCTATATCACCATCAAACAGCACAATGAAAAAAGACGAGTACTTATAAGTAGTGTTGCTAATTTGCTTCTAGTTTTCCATCTTTACTTACAAGTATAGAGTCATTGCCATTTTTTTTATTATTATTTTTTCCAAGTTGTTATTTATTTTTTATACTTTCTTTACTTTTTCCCCACTATTTTTGTTTTTTTCTTTTGTATTTTTTGTCATTTTTACTCAAGGTAGATCTTATTTACCTATCCAATAAAAAATGTTGTCAGTTTTAAGATGGTACCTAGTTTGTTGTTGTGGAGTTTAGCATTGCATTCTCTTATTGGTATTTATCCATATTTCACCATTTTAGGTAAATTGTTGTTGATAAATTTGCTTCCCAGTATGAAATTCTATAAAAACAACATTGAAAAACAGTTATACTCGGGGGCACTGTATTCTTCTTTAAATTAATTCTTGTTATTGTTTTTTGTTTTGTTTTCTTTTTGGCTTTTAGTACAGTTACAATTCTAAATAGCTTTTCCCGCTTTTCTTATTTTGTTTCTTTTTACCTCCCTTTTACACCTTGTACACGAACACATACATATTTGCTTTAAAATATTTATGCACTCAGTGTATGACCATTATCATCAATTACTTGACTCAATTTCAGTTTTTGTTTTCATCATTATTTCGTGTTGTGGTTGTTATTTTGTAGCTTCTCTTGCAATTTGTGGCAAACTTAGCGTTTTTCGAGACGCTAATTTTAAAAAAAAGAATATATTTATTTATATATGAATGTACACACTATATAAAACTGAATAATAGTTTGTTTGTCCGATGTTATATAACTTTTAAGCCACCTAATCGATGCCTATGAAATTAGGTGTGTTTATGTACATTTTCATGGGTAAGATTTGTGGATACATACTAGTACATCAAAAATCAGTAGCTTCAAATTAATAAAAAGTAGGTCAATAACAATGAAAAACGAATGTAATTTAGTGGATGTTTGTGTATTTGGGACAGTTGTCGACAATTCCTCCTATCCACTTTAATAAGAGTTACGTAGAACTCCGAAGTTATTAAACAGGATGGATTTTTGATGTTAATCAGGGTAAAGGACTGTCAAAAAAACAGCACAGCAAAAAATATGAAAGCAAAAACAATTTATTAAAAAAATGAAAAAATTGACAACTCTCTTCATAAATTGTCTAAAAAAAAGTAGCAGATGGCATGTCGAATGCACCTTGTTTGTAATCGATACGCCATGGCATTACCTATAAACAATAAAGGTAGAAATACACAGCATGCGTTACGGCATTAACAGCGATTACAATATACAATGTAAGTCAACTTTACAACTGTTAACGCATCTAAAAGTTAAAATTTGTTTAACTTCTATACGTTAAGAGCGTTGCCAATTTTGCCAATAATTTGTTTAAAAAATTCCTTATTTTAACTTTTTTTGGCAGGCGGTCGAAACACACAATTTGCACAACGCATGTTATGTATTTCTAACTTAAGTAACACAAGATATCCTGTCAAACTGCAGCTAACTTTGCTTTCCAAACGGAAATCAAACTAAAACCGGATTTCCGATTGCAAAATATTGACGTTCCGTAATTTTGGTTTGTTTCATACAATTTTAATGGGCATAAGAATATTTGACATACAGACAAGGCTCAACGCTCGAATTTGGCTGTGATTTTTCCACACGCTAGCTTATAGCAAATCATATAAACTTTTAATGTAAAAAAAATTATAAGGCATTTAGGTAGGTATATGCTTTTTATATGTAATTTATCCACCAAATTAAAAAAGAAACCCTTATTGACTCTTTTTTATTAAAAATGCATTAAAAAAAACTTTTTTATGCAAATCGCTCATTTGCTAGAAGAGTGGCATGACTCAAAAAAAGCGATTCTGAGATAAATGCATTTAAAAATTTTAATTTAGCCTAAAGTATAGGAAAAGTAAAAGACACTTTTGGTCTAAAAATACAGTTTATAGATATGTTTTAAATTACAGTTCGGCTTATATTTCTGCATTATTAACGCAAAATGTTTTTTGAGTTATGTCAGTCTTCTCGCAAATAAGCGATATGTACTTACATATCTAAAATTGCAAGGATTTATATTTTTATTCCTCTTTTCCCTACAAACTAACAAAAAGTAGAGTTACGCATTTTCCATATGAAGCCATTAATTCCTATATATTCTAGTCTGTGAACTAATAATATACGAGTATCTACAAATGTATGAATACGCTTAAGTAATTAAATAAATCCTAAAAACTATTTGAATACCTATAGGTAATTGTTAAAAAACGCTTGTTTATCATTCACAACAGAAGTTGACTGTTTTTTCTTTCTTAAAGTAATTGCTACACCAGTTTTTAGTACTTCATTTAAAAAAAGTTTCATTGAATTCTGTTATTATTACAGTCAAAGTTGTTGTTGTTGGTAGTGCTTTATAGTATTTCTTACGCTGTTGTTGTTTTTATACATCAATCCGCATTTTAAGTTGTTTACAATTTTAAAAACAAACATTTCAATGTACATATAGAAAAAACCAGACAACCATAGCAGCCGCAACAACAACAATAAAATGATTAATAATAATTTTTTTGCCATTGTTGTTATTGCCTTCTTGTGTGTTAGTTTTTTTTTTTGATGCGGTGTGTTAAACTTATAAACAAGCACACGAGTAAAAAAATATGTTTTTTTTGTTTTTGTTTGTTTCGTATGAATTAAAAAACAGCAACGAAATAGTAATAAAAGAAAATACTACGTAAATAAATATATTGTATTCCTCTCTCTCTCGTTCTAATTAAAATATAAACAGAGAGTATGAACACAACTACAAACAGAAAGCTCAAATACGTGTTTGTCATGTGCAAATAAAATGTTTAAATGTAGAGTCTACGTACTTTCTTCGGCTGACTTAATTTACTAGTTGACCGACCAAACGACCTACCGACCAACAGACTATTAAAATGAGCGAGTAAGTTTGTCAGATCAGCTAAGCTGACAAATTTGTTTTTAACGTATGTATGTGTGTGTGTATTGTTGTTGTTTACTTAATTTTTTTGTTTTTTTTGCAAATTCATGTATGAGCACCTTATTTAAGTTGATGATGCCTTTGTTTTTGCTCTTTTGATGTTTTTTTTTTCTTTCATTTCATATTTGCTCTCAGTTTTTGTCAGTTATTATTACTGTGAGCCTATTCGCCTTGTTTATGCCATTGTTTTTTATTTTTTTATTTCTTTCGTTTTATTTTGATTTGTAACAATTACACAAAAACGAATTGAATTTCCGTTTCATTTTATTGTAAATTGTCGCACTTAACGGTTGTTAGTTTTCGTGTTCACGTCTGTTTTTATCTTTTCCTTCTTCTTGTTATTATTTTGCGTTAAATTGGTTATTCATTTAGTTGAGATTTTGCTTGTCATTGCAGTGCAAGCATTTATAAAGTGTAACGTTCAGAAAGCATTTAAAAATAAAAAACACACTTCGCGCGCTTACTTACTAGGCGGGTTGAGTAAATTTGTACTGTATAAAGTACCAAACAAACAGTGTTGTATTTTTATTAAGTGGATGTGTGTGCTTTTAAAGTGTTGAAAAAACAAAAGAGTCAATAACAATTTGAACGTTTTAACGTTTTAAAATATTATAAATATTCAAAAATAAATAAATAAATGTGAGATAATAATGAGTCCAAAGGTTGTTGACAATTTTTTTTTCTTAAATTCATAAATTCAATTGAAATATTAATAGTGACTAATTGTGATTTGCGTAGTGTATGTATTTCGATATCATATTTATTTATTATGTACATACATATGTATGTATGAATGTATATACAGACATACCTATGAATGTGCTGAAAAATCTCTAAATAATAGAGAGATCTTGGAAATGTTCGTGAAATACTCGTTTTTTTTCCTTATAACCCGGGCGTTTTATAATTTGTAGAGAATAGCCTTGAAAACTCACTATTGTTACTACTAAGACTTTCTTGACTTATGTTTTTAAGGTCTCTCTTTTCGGAATCTTAAGTCATAACTTTCGGATTGGTAGAATTACACGCCACGCATTAGTCTACCTTGTTAATGATTTAGAACTAAAAAAAGCATACCTTGTTGTAAAACTTTGCAACTCAAAAATTAGTGAAATTTGAATATGCAGCATCAGTATCACAACAGTTTCAACATAATTAAAAAAATTAGAGGCTCAACGCGTACATTGAGTAATTTTTCACTCTAATCGGAAGAATTTAAACAATAAGGATGTAATGAAATGAAGTGTTTCTGTAAATGGACTTTTGGTATCTGTCATTTCATATTTTTAATAAAAGCCTAATTAGTCTTTGCGTTTCGTTCCGTTGCGGAATTTTTATTTAAACTTACGGAAATTGTATGTGGAACTGATAACCTTGTTGCTTTCCTTCTCGGATTAATGGAATAGAATTTGTTTTACACACTGTTAAGAGACAATATGTACAAGGGTTACCAACCTTGAGATGTCAAAATAGTTTTTAATTAAAAATGGCGGATTATATATATTCCTCAATAAAAACGTAATTAGTACTTGTTATTTTACAAAAAATAAACAATTTTTAAGCACAAATCGAGAAACAATTAAAATTTTGTTTTTCACTTTTTAATGTAAAAACTGCTCACATACATATGCATGTATACATACGTATGGATAAGTACATGTACATATGCCATTATAGAAACGAGAAACTATAAAGAGCTTCGCTTTTTCTAATTTGGGAAGTTTCATTTCAGAAAAAATTGGAGCTTACATACCAGTTACACCTGCAAGTGCAAGTGCGAAAAACCCAATACACTCACACTTTTTCACTAATACACGCAAACTTTTCGAACTTGCAGCTCAACTTGCAAGAGATTTTTGATTGCAAGTATATTTTGGCACTTGCTGCAAGTAAAATGACAAATAAAGAAACAGTGTTACCCAGGATGAGTTTTTATAAACTTATGCATTAGTTTTTAAATAAAAATAAAGCTTTAATGGTTATTTAAAAAAAACAAGAATAGCAAATATAAAAAATGGTAATAAAACATATATTTCTTGTTTTTCTTTAAGTTAAAGAAAGTGTTCTCTTCAGTACTTTTATAGTATTAGCAACACGGCAACACTAGATTGGCTTCATTTTTAAAATACAAACATAGCGCGTACACAAAAATTTAAAAATTTTTCATAATTGATAAAAAACTAAATAAAGAGGAAATTATTAAATTAATTTCATTATATCGCTCACATAATTTAATTTTTTTAATTCCATAATTAAAGAAATTTTTAATAATTGTTTACGATTTGAATACATTTTATAAATGAACTTGCACTTGCTTGTGTAAAAAATCAACCAACTTGCAGCACTTTCGAATAATTTTTTAATATTTTCGGTGATAATACGAATTTGCTACTTGCATGCAAGTACTTGCATGTGTAATTGGTATGTTACTTCTGAGTAGTTTTGTAAGTTAGAGAACATACGTTTTCCCTTACAAAGTTTATTTATTACGGAAGGCTTTATTTTTATATGGCGAGTTCCCACATGGAAGTAGACCCTGCTTTACGACCTACTTCTACGTAAGAAAACAAAGTATGCATAATATTAGATAGAAATTGTTTCTATGCAAGAGATATATTTACTTATTTTCTGCTCCTCGCTAAATCTTCAAAGTAATCTATGTCACCACCAGTTAAGTTCCTTTTGAACTATTTTTGCTGAGATTCTACACAAATTCCTAAAGTTTAAAAAATTTTGTTGACGGCCTCATAAATTCCAGGCATAATACATAGTAGGTATCAACTAACCAACAGTCGAATCGATATATTTATTATATCATTTTTGCTTCATTGCAATTGTTAATTTGAATTGCAACAGGGTACTTATAGAGCTGCAGAAGTGTAGGTTGGGTTTAGTTTTGAATTTTTAATTATGTGATACTGTATTCATCAATACTCTCAGCAATGTTGTTATTGCCTACGTATTTATTTAAAGCCCTCAGGACTCATATTTACTTACCACTAGTAGGGATTAGTGCTGTAAAATTCTTTCCATAGTATTGAGTACTTTCATCTGTGTGTTCAATACTTTTTACGGATTTTATTTTTAAGAGAAAACAATTTCATAAAATATTGTGTTTTTATATTAAAAATTAAATGGTCCCTATAACTTTGAAGTTAAAATACAACTCTTAAAGTACTGAGTAGTTTACTTTTGAGTTTTTTTACTTTTAAGTATGGAGTAGCCAAAGATTAGTACGAATACTCGATACTAGGTACCCATTACTCAATACTTTGCCAACAGTATTAGGTATGTTTCTTATTGTTTAGACCCCACGCATGCCGATTTAAGTGGTTTTTGAGGCTCTATTTTTAAATATGATTTGGATCGTGGTATGCGTTGCAATAGAAATAATTTTTAACAATTGAACATATAATCTTCTGGTGTGATTAAATTTTAGAATTGAAAAACCACTTTAAAGTCTGCAAAACTTTCAAAAACCTACAGTTAGTATGTAAAATTTAATGATAACATTTTCTTATGAAATTTTAGCTTAAAAATAATCATTTTTGAATTAAAATGAAGTAATAAATAATTACACGTAGAAAAGTTAAAAAAAGACAGAATTCAGTCATAATAAACAGAAATTAAATGTTTTAAAATAAAAACAAAATTTAAATAATTTATGCCAACAATAAATAACAAAAACAACATGAAAACGTTAAATAAATACCTACAACAATCAACCACTAAAATGTGCTAAAAAATAAAATTATTAAAAAAAAAGAAATTAAAATAAAACGCAATTTAAAAAATTTATAATTTTATTTATTTTAAGACACGTTGAGTTATTAATAAGAAGAAACGATAGTACATATAATACAGAAACCACAATAATAATAAAAAGAAAAAAAATTATTTGAAAAAAGCGAGAAAAAATCCTTTAAAATTGCAATCCATAATTGCATTACTTTAAAACACTGGACAAGGAAATATGAATTTATCCAAGGAAAATGTAAATACTGTTATTGTTATTTGTTATCTATGTGTTTATATATGTATTTTGCTTCTTTTTATTCTGTATTTATGTATGTACATATGTACGGTGTACAAATGTACGAGTAGTATTTATTTATTGTTCACCTTCAGTCAAATATTTGTTTCTAAAGTGGATTTAATTTTTATTGAAATATGTATGTATTTAAAAACAACAACAATGTACTTGATTTCATGTTCAATTTCTAACATTGTTTTTTTTTACTTATAAATTATTTATGTATACTGTGTATAGATGTTCGTATGAGAAATGTACAATTTTTAAACATTCAAATAAAGAATAAAAAATTCACCATACCCACCACATTTCAACACCTCGATTTTATCACTGAAACTTTTATCTCTCGCATGCATACAGTACACTATATAAAATAGAAACGATGACAAAGGTAACATAAGAATAAGAAGGAGAGTAATCATACAAAAGAATTGTTTACTTCATACGCATATGTATGTAGGTAGTTGTTGTTTTTTATAGGTATTATCACAAATAAACCGTTGCTTTCTTAAATAAGAAAAAATTGTTATCGTTTTTACACTGCTTTGCTTTAAAGTGGTGAGTTTTTTTTAAGATAAATGAAGGCACCATAAGCAAAAGTTATACAAACTACATAAGTACATATTTTCTGTTTAGAAATGGGTTAATAGGGACTGCAGTCATAATGGTGAAATTATAATTTGTAGTTTGTTTCATCAAATTTCTATAAACGACTAGGATTGTATGTGCAAATCATAAAATCGGTTCATATTTTTTTCATAATTGGCAATCAACACTTAAAAACATCAAAAATATGTATGTATGTACAGGGTCGGCAAATTTGAGACTAGGAAGTAATTTGGATGTAAAACGAAGAAATCTCATGAATTGAGCTGTCATTCTTTGACATTTTTTTTAGAAAAGCGTTGAGAAATTGTAATGATCTTAATAAATACCTCAACAATCTAAATTTGATTTTTACATTACTTGCAAGCTCTTTTTTATTATTGTTTTTCCGCCAATGAAATAAAATTATTGTAGTAGTGGTGGTATTTTATCGTTATTCTTCCATTTTCTGCATTTGTTTTGATCATACAACCTACCAAACTGACATGCATTTACATATTTGGTGTATTTATTTTGATGATGTTGCTGTCATGGTCTCGTTCTAATTTATTTACAAACGTCAGCATAGTAAAGAAATATTTGAAAGTGTGTGAAGTGCTTTTCATACCCTACACTAAGTTTGCAGTGCGTATAATTATTATTCACGTACATACATACATAATTTGCCATTATAACACTGTTTCAAGGTTACCGCCTAGCCTTATTGTGTGTGTCAATTTTTATCCATGAGTACCGGACGACATAATTGTGAAGCTTATACCTGGCCATCAGTTACTATCAGAGTTTTTGCAAAAAGACTACTATGGGGTCGTCGCCGAAGTAGTTTTTCATGTTACTTTCTTTTTAAGATGTCAGAGCTGGAGTTAAAACCGCTGTCTCTTGTCTAGCAAGCCAACACACTAACAGCTAGACTATAGCGACTACAAAATATACTAATTTATAAATTATATATCTAAAGCATCTTCTCATTAACGACGCAGGTTTACTTTTTGTACTTTTTTGTGTAAATTTGTGTTTTTACTTTACTGATTTTACGTACAGTAGCCGACGCTGCTATCCTCTTGATGTGTGCGCAAGAATAGCTCCCTTAGCCAATACGTATAAATTTTTTTTATTGCAATGGCGTGGTCGAAATGACGAAGTATGAACTTTATGTAAATTTTAGGAAGTTTTGTTCTATTCATAGTACATATTTTTTATAATATTTCTTACATATCTGTGGACATTTGACAAAACGTCTTCTTTCAAAAACAACAATTTTTCAGTAGAGCAAAAAAACAGTTAAAAAGGCTAATAGAAGCTATTGATTAGAAAATTAAAGAAATTTTGAACTTGGATATTATACACAAATACTTAACTAATATTATGCGACCATCTTTTTCCCTCTAGCAGCAATAGTTTTCTTTAAAATGACAAAAAATTAATTTAAGACGTTTTGTTAAATTTTTTTTGTTCAAATTTTAAAGAAAAAAATTAGCTTCCACCATACAAGTCGTTTTGTAAAAATTTTTTTGATTAAATTTGAAAATTATTTTAATCGCTTAAGTCAAGACAAGTTGTTTTGTTAAAATGGAATATGAAAAAAAGGTTGAAAGAAGTTGATCTGGAAAAAAAAAATATTTGGGTTCTATTTTTCCCTTCCATATGCAGATAATTAAAAAATAATAATAAAAATGAAATACAATTTTTTATAGACATTAAATTTTTTAAATTATTCTTAATTCTCTGAAAGAAGTCGTTTTGTCAAATTGAAATTGGGGGAAACTCTGAAAGAGGTCGATTAGTCAACTGCATATATTGCCTTCCAAAGGTCGTAGAAATACGGGGATTAGAGCAAAAGAAGGACAAGGAAATTCTATATTTACTATAAAAATCTTGGAAAATTGTCTTATTTCGAGAGAAGACGTGTTTTCAAAATTCCACAGATATGTAAGCTTTGTTATTTGTCGTAATATATAACGACAAATAAAAACGGTTTGACTGATGAATAAATTGAAAAATTTCTTTTGAATTGTGATGACGAAATTGAGTCAGATCAAAGTGACAAAGAAACGAATACGATATATGTATATAATAAGAATTATATCAGATGAAACTAATAAAATCATCATGCAATAAAGAAGGAGCAGTCAATTAAATAAACCACATACGATAGACATACATACATACATACATAACTGGCCATTACAATCGTGTGTCAGGGTTACTGCCTAGCTTCTCGCAGCACTCATGTTGTGTGTAAATTTTAATCCATCAGTACCGGGACCTACAGTTTAAAATCGACTCCAAACGACAGATTTGAGAAACTTTTTCATGGCAATCAATTACTCTCAGAGCTTTTGCCAGAAGACTGCTGTGAGTTAGTCGCCGAAAGAAATAATTTTTCATATTTCTTTTTTTTTCAAGATCTCAGAGCTGAGTTTTGAACCCAGCGCTATCGTCTTAGTAATCCAACACACTAACCACTAGACCCCGGCGACTACATACCATAGAACTTTAGAATAAAACGAATGGCGGAGTCAATACGTTTGACCAAATGTGCAGTACAATGAGAATTCATGAAGAATTTACATTTTTCATTTGTACCTGGGCACATAACTGTTAGACTTAATATATCAACTTTGTGAACACCGGCGCGTAATAATATCACAAATATATTGCCGTAAGATACGGAGAACAACGAAGAAGGGCCTCGGAACTATACTATACAACGGATGACGAAATCAAAGTAAAAATGAAAAATAAGCCTATGTGGGAAAATAGAGCTTTGTGCCTCTTGCACAAATTAAAGACAGAAAGTATTTAATTAGTTTTAAGATGCAAACACATTGAATAAGTTTTATATTTTTTTTCTGAACTATTTTTATATCCTGTTTTAGTTATGTTTTGAAAAAGAACCCAAACGAAATAGCGCTCTAAACTCTCATTTTACAATTAAATAATTAAAAACAAATTAAATTTATTTACTTTATTTTATTAATATACAAACCGAATAATAGAAAAAGCAAAGTTTCAATAATTTTACGCACATAGATCACCTTTTGAAAAACACATTCGTCAATTCGACGAAGTATGACCTTTACTCCACAAAAATATGGCCTTCTAGGGTTAAAAACGAATATCTTCACGTTTTATAATAAATATGTGTTTAGTTTTCTGTTGCTGTTTAAGACAAATATTTGACATTGTCACAATACAAAATTTAATAAAAAAAAAGTCAGCCGGAGAGCTTAAAATTACCTTATGCAATTGCACTATGTACGACATCAAGAAGTCAGCATTACCTACACAAATAATATTTTTTTGTTTAGTTTTTTGTTTGGAAATATTTTTGCAATTTTTCTTTCCTCCTCATATTTGTTTATTTTCTAAAATCAATGTGGCATTGTTGTTGTTTATTTTGCTTCAACTCATGTTTTATTATTTTTTTTTTATTGCCTTTTTCCTTTTTTGTTTTGTTTTCATTAATTTGTTTACGCATTATGTTTTCTTGTTGTTGTTGTGAGCGTCTGGTGATGATGTGTTTTGTTTATGATGACGAAGACTTTCCTTAAGAGAAATCGCAAACAAACTCCAATGCTTATTTACTTACATGCTTACGCATGTGTAAATGTTAAATATGTAACGAATTTTATTGTAAAAAAAGTATTTATTTTTTTGCATTAAATTATTGTCTCCTTATTTGCGTTTTCTCTTATAATATCTCTCAGTGTATTTTATCACCACAAAAGAAAAAAAAAAACAACAAAAAATAACACAGTGTTGGCAAAGGGTTCAATGACCCTGATTGTTCAGTTTTTTTTTTAGATTTTGTTTTTCTTTTTTTTAACAAAGTATTGTTTTTCTTTGGTTATTGTTATTGTAATAAATTTGTGCACAGCACATGTAAGTTTATATTGATTCTAGCTATTCAATAAATATTCAAAATGTCTAAGAAGTAGATGAAGTAGGTATTGTAACAGTTTTTATTTTTATTTTTTTTTTCTATTCTCATGTTTTTTTTTAATCAATTTTATTCTCTTTCTTACAGATGGGCCTTAATTTACCCATGTTACTTGCCAACTCCCAGCCTTTAGATTCATGGAATCCTGTGAGCCAATTTTCTCCGCCTCCAATAAGTGAACGTAATCATCAGTTACGCGTACCCTTGCCAATGTCATTCTCTGCCGCTTCAACAGGTCCAAGTGAGTTGAATACAAGTGGTGGTACTGTGTCGGTAAGCAGTGGCGGCGGTGGGCCACGCAGTTTATTTGGTGGCAGTAGTAATAGTGATTTTACAGGCAGCCCTCAGAAACCTATGGATACCACAGATATGGATAATGATGAGGTAAAAGAGCATGATACTAAATGTGAACGTACAACGCCGTCCAATATGCACGACACCTCGGTTACATCGAATGAGGGGCGCTTAAGTAGTGGGCCTAATGGCACGCCTGGAGCGACGGGTAGTGAGAATGGCACATGCGGTGCTGATGCAGGCAGTGGTGGTTTAAATAGTAGTGGTGTTGGTGGTGGCGGTGGTGGGGGAGGTTCAAGTCTTGGCGTTGGCGGTGTTGGCAGACGCAGTGATGGCACCTCTGGTACTGAAGCCGGTTCTAGTCCTATACCAAATACAAATACTTTTGAAGCTCATAAACAAAGACACTTAATACCGGGAGGTGCTGTACCCAGTGGGTCACGTGCCACACACGATGATCTAGATATTAAACAGGAACTTTTAGAAAACTATTTTCATGCACCCCATCCGCCCGCACCACCAGACTCACATCGTTCGTATAGCTCAACAGATGAAAATCGTCACGGTGCCGATTCAGCCGATGATTTTGCTCAAGATTTACGTGTTAGTGCCGCAGCGGCAGTAGCCGCTAAAAGTCTTGATTTCAGTCGTTTTGTCCTGCCATCCAGTCTAAGACGTTCCACCGAATCAATAGACGAAAAATTTTCACCTCTTAATATGCGTAAATTAAATCCGGCCAGTGCCTCTAGTAGTCAGGCCGGTCAAATGCTTATGAATTCCTTACTCTCCAACGAAAGCATGTCCGAAGATAATGCCTCCATAAATGGTCACATTAAATCGGGCAGTCTCGGTGGCAATGCAAATGGCATTAGTGGTTCACAAGATGCCAACTCATCGGCAGCTGCTGCAGCTGCGGCCGCTGCCATTTATGCTGAAAGTCTGAATAAAGATGACTGCGATTTTATAGGTTCTAATGTAAGTTGTAAATTACGTACTATGGATCGTACACAGCGTATTATAGCTGAAAAACTTATTAGCGAGGTACTTTACTATGGTCAATTCAATGAATTGGAACGTAGTGCACGAATACAGCCCAAGTGACAATTCCTAAACAAGTTCTTAAAGTCAAGGTTTATAAATTGAAGAAAAAAAAAATAGAGAGATATTGAAAACAAGAAAGAAAATTTAAAATAAGGAATTTAAAGCTTAAAATTTAAAGAGAGCTTAAAACGAATTTAAATAAAAATCTGAATATTTTACATATAAAATAATTAAAAAAAAAATTCTGGAACGAAAACAAAATTAAAATTTCCTCTTTGTTAACAAATTTTGTTTTCATACTTGTTTTCAATATTTTCAATGCGGTATGTGATGAAAAATGATTTTGAATTTTGTTCAAATTTTTGTTGAGTAAAAACAGAATTCGAAATCTTTTCAGATTTGAAAGTTATTGCAATTTGAATGAAATTTCATTCGTTATAAATTTTGATCACATTGTTTTCCATCACATACCAGAATATTTTTTTATGGCTTTTTTGTTTGTTTTTTTAATAAAATACTAATATAGTTCTTATAGATGAATTAACAAAATTATTCCAATATATTACAAGCAAGCATTCTTTTCATTCTTAAAACAAAAAGAAAATTTTATTTAGTTTAGATTGAATTAAAATTATGGATTTTTCACTTAAAGCCCCATGAATTACAAAACAAATAATGAAGAATAAGAAACCAACTAAACAAGCAACGAAAACCAAAGATTGTAATAAATTTTTTTTTAAATATATATTTTTAATAATTAATTTTTTTATTATTATTAATAAATATATATTATGCAGCAGGTATACAAAGAATATAAAGAAAAATAATTCCAATTTTTTTTTTTTTTGTAATTTTTAAAAACCATATACAACTAAATAAAATTTTCCATTAAGAAAAGAAACTCAAGCAAAAATAAAAAATTATATAAGAAATAGAACAGTTAAAACAAAGGGGTAAAGGGCTGTAAAACGAAATCGCCTGAAATTGAAATCGCAGGCATGAAATTTCAAATTTTTAGCATTTTAAAATGTGACAATCAGGGGCCCTATAGGGATGAAGATTTTAAATTACAATAAGCATTCAAGACTTGTCTTCGTAGCCAACAAGTCCTAAATCAAGTTTACAAATTTTTAGGGATAGAGTTTTAGCTTTGGAGAGTTACAGAATAAAGCCTCAGGTATATGATGAAAAACGATTTTGTATTTTCAAACTGTTTTAATTGTATTAAAATTGTAATAATCAAGAATGTAGTCGCAGTAGTCATTAAGGTAATGAATAAAAATGAATTCCAAATCTGAAAACACTTGGAAGTTATGTATACCCACTTGACATTTCATTCGATTTCAATTTCGATCGAAATCGAAATCCATCACTTACAAGAATGTTTTGATATTTTTTTATCCTTTGGCTTAAGGACCATTAACATAACTCCTGTGCTTAACAAAACGTTTAAAGCTTGGCCACGATTAAGCTTTATTTGTCTTTGACAAAAAAAACAAAAACATTCGGTTTTAATTGCAGGCAATGTCGTTTTACAGCCCTTTGCCTGAAAATATTTTACAAAATTGGGTCTCATAAGTTTTTGCAATTTGTAAAAGATCTCCTAATTATGAGTAAGTTTTAAACATAAAAGACAAAAAAATAAATGAAAATGAAACTGGGGGGTTTTTTGGTATTTCGATTCGAATCGAAAATGCTTTCGAAAGAAATTTTTCTCCGATTCGAAAACATAATAACAATCCGGTATGTTATAAAATTCAATTTCTATCGAAATCATTTGTATTTTCAAGGTCATATAAAACTTATGTGCTTTATCCTGCCATTACACATGAAAGTATTTTCATGAAAGTTCCGTATACGTATTCTAAATAAAAAATAAAAAAACAAAAATATAAAAACAAAAATGAAAAAAATGGTTATGTATTAGTAAAAAATTGAGAGTTTTTTAAAATTTTCATGAAAGTACTTTCATGTGTAATGGCACGTTAAATTATTTTAAAATTTCAATAATCAAGGATGTAGTGACAATAAATAGTCAGTAAGAAGGTAATGAGCAAAAAAGGAATTTCAAATATGCAAGGATTGGTATTTCATTCGATTTAAATTTCGATCGAAATCCATTTCCAACATATACCAGAAAGAATACAAAAATTTGTCGGAAATCGGTAAATTTTTACAAATTCTTAAGATTTTCGATTCGAAATCGAAATACATGTTTTCAGTACTTGTGTTGCACACAGTTACAGCCCTACAAGTTAAGCTACGGTCACATTAGACAAATATTTGACGAAAAAAACGTAACCACTATTTTATGAAAATATTTATTTTTTAATTTTTAATTTCTTAAAGTTTAGTTAATTATATATCCAAATATTTTTTCTTATTAATATCGTTTTTAAACAATTTTTGTAGAAATGTTTACATAAAAAGAAATATTTGCATAATATATTAAAAAAAAATAGTGGTTACGTTTTTTTCGTCAAATATTTGACTAATGTGACCGTAGCTTTAGGTAGCGTGCTAAAATAAAACTTGAGACCCATTAATTGTAAAATATAATTAAAAAAAAAATCAAATAAAATTAAAATACAAAATAAAGTAAAGTACCTCGCTTTTTATGTTTCTTTTTTATATAAAACCAGTCATATTATTTTAATTTCTTGTTTAATATATAAAAACAACAAGAAATGTTCAATAGTTAAAGTAAAAAACAAAAACAAAAATACATTTTTTTTTCTTTTTATATAAAAGAATAGTCATTATTTTAAACAAATCAAGTCATAAGTAGTACAGTCGCCTTGTGTTTATTTTATTATTTTTACTTTTTAATGAATATACAATTAATTGTTTAAAAATATTTTTTATATAAAAACAAACAAAATTTTATATATGTATTTAAAACTTAAAACTTTTTTATTTATTAAGATAAGTAATTTATAATTAATTTTAATAAAAAAAATATATATTTTTTAGATAAATTATTTTTTAGTAAAAAAAAAGTAAGTTAAGGGATACTTTAAAAACAAAAAACCAGTTAATAAAACATTTTTATAAAAAAATTATTTGAATTTAAAAGGAATTGTTATACAATATGAAAATTAAAAAAAAAATAAAAAAAAATGTTTTATTAACAAAAACATAAAAAAAGAAAAACTTTAATGTAAAGTAAAAAAAAAAATTGTGTAATAAAATATATATAGAATTTAATTGTTTCAAAAACACTTTAGCATATAAGTTTAAAAAACACAAACAAAAAACAACTAAAATATAATTTATTTTATTATTTTTGAAAAAAAAAAACAAATTCCTTGGGTATGTTTTGTAAACCGAATACTAATGAAATTGAAATCGAATTAACAAGTATGTATGTTTCGATTCGTTAGTCGGCTTTTACAATGTAGAAATTGAAAGGCAGACATTTTTCAATTCTCTTTTGCTCTTGCCTAAAACGTTTGCAATGTAGAACTTAGAAAGCAAACAGAATAACCAAATATGTCCGGTAAAAACATTCGTGTACTACTCCTCACATTTTCAGCCCAATCTTCGTCTGTTTGTCTTTCAATTTCTACATTGTAAAGCCCCACTTATGAAATTTTGTAAATCCCCATAGTTATAAACTTGGTGTTGTCAATTCACTTTAAATTAAACCCAAAATAATAGGCCGTATTCCAATTGGCGACGTCGTCGTTATGTAACGACATTTTTGTAATATATGAAAGGCAGGAGAAACATTTTTTCTTTATTCTGCTAAGTATGTCGTCAGACGACAACGACGCACAGTGTACCCATTTCATATAACGAGCGGCCAAAAATAGAAGGAGTTATCGTAGAGTTTTTAAATTTCGTACATTTTTGTAGAATATCTAAATTAGGAAAAATACAAATTTTTAGGACAATTGGGCGAAGGACACGCCCACCGCTTAGATGTGGTGTACTTACAACAACTGTTGTTCTATACATTCATATAAAAAAAACAGTTTAAAAATTTACAAATGTCATACACGTAAAAATTAGCAATTTATATGCAGATTTTTTCTGAAATTGCAACAAGGATTTTAAATTCTGTTAAATATCCTTTAGGTGAAAAATTTTTAAATTTCAAAATTTGTTTGATATTAGATAGTTTTATTTTAGATAGTAGAGGATGTCTTCGAATTATTTCACAACACTTTTTCTGTTGCCTGATCTAGAAATCTTATTACAACAAAAGAAGCAACAAATAGAAATTCATCATTTGAATTTGAACCACTAAACTTTTGCTTATATATATGACCAGAGCTGCCATCAAATCCCTATTTAAATTCACAAATTATATCATTTTTCAAATTAAAATTAAGTAAGTCTAAATAACTTTTAACCGTAAAGTTAAGCATATTTTGGAGTGGTATTTCTACTGACGTTTCTGTTACAACGATTCCCTCCAGAATATATTTCTTTTTTGCGTTTTTCAACGCATAATAAAACGGAAAACAGTCTTTATGCGCAGAATTAACAACTGTTTTCATAATTTTGTATTTTCTAAATGACAAGTTCATATCTAATAAAAGTGCTAACGATTTGTCCACAGAAATATATATGTTCTTCTCCCGCGTAAGAACTTTATTGTAGGCTTTCTTTAACAGGTTTTGATTTGTTGATGACACCAGTTCAGCAACTTTTCTCATTTTAGTACGTTCAGAACAATCATTAAACTCTACTATTGGCGTACCTTTCTTACTGGTACAAGGAACCTATAAATTCAAAGATTTTTACTTAAAATAAAAATAAGATAATTTCTTTACTTACAAGGTCTAAGTCTTCAACACTTGCAAAGAAATATGAATCCAGCCAAGTACCATTTTTTTCTTTAAACTTTTTCTTAATATAATTACTCTTTTTCCATTTAGTTTCTATTTTAAATAATATGAAATGAATTTCTTTTATCTTTGTTTCACTTAGTTTTATTTCAGAATTGTTTTCTACATAACTAATTGCTGCAGATTTTGCATCAATAAATTTTTTGTGTCTAAGCCGGATATCAAAAAAAGTACGAATTTTAATACGTCTTGGCACTAAAAATTGTAAATATAAATCAAAGTTGGACGAAGTTGGAAATAAAACCAATTTTGTTTAAATGTACATACTTGTAGAAGTATTATATTAAAATATGGAAGAAGTATTTTTTGGTATTTTTTTTTAATTGTCCACTAAAGTTGTAATATTCATTATAATTGATCTGTTTCTTTTTGTTTGCTTTCTTTGTAACGGTAAATTGCATATGAGTTACAAGTTGTAAAAAAAAGTATTGTTTTAATAACATACTTGTGTTACAATTATATTTTGGACTAAATTTTACTACTATATCAAAACCCTTTTTAAAACCAATTCTTTGAAGTTTGTATACTTTTCTATCATTTTTTCAAATAATGGCATACTTAACTACAACCTTCAACTTTAAATCATCATATCTTTTTTAAAAGTCAATATTATTTAAAAATTATTTTTGATTTAATTAATTCAGAATGCTACTAATAACATCAGATAGAGCTTTTCTTTTTATTCAGTATTTAGTTTTTTTTTATTTTTGGCCGCCCTCGTTACAGTGTGCGACGTCGCCAACTGGAATAAGTGCGAATGTTTTCGTTAAACACGTTGCCACGTTTTACTTTCACTTACTGTTTATAACTTGAATTGAAAATGAATAAAAATATGTGAATGTGAATTGTAGAACAATTAAAACGCTGAAGTAATCCTTTTTCGAGAGGATTTTTTAAACTTCCGCTCAATACCGCATAACCAAAACTTCATTGTTGAGCAAAACTTTAAAGTATTTTTTTATTATTAAGACCAATACTCAGGGGTAAACTCCTACTAAGTGCTGTGCATTGTATTGGCCAGTGTTATACCTTCACCCTTGAATGATCAACAGCAATTGCCCCATCTGTCGGTGGATGTTGAATATGAATATATGGTGAGAGTTTTCACTAAGTACGTTAGCTGTTGTCTTCCCAGAAGGTGGCGCTGTACTCCAGATCATTCGATTCTTGGTGGAAAAGACTGGAAATGGAATAAATACTTGAATTGTACTAAAATTACTTCAGCCTTTTGTAACAGAAACTTTTCCATAAAATATAACCAAAAAATAATGGTTACGCTTTGTTCATCAAATATTTATGTGCCTAATGTGACCGCAACTTTATAAAAAGACAAACAAATACTTGATTTCAATTTCACTCGATTTCGTTTTACAAAACATACTACTCGCCTGTCTACTTTTGTAAAAATAAATTGTCTTTTAAGCTTTGCAAGCAAATTTATAATGATTTTAAATCATACTTTAAGCGTGCAAACAGAGAGGAAGTTTTTCTTTATTTTAATTAAAATTCCTTAAAATCTTTCTGGTTTAATTTTTCTATTTTTTTTTTTTTACAATTTACAAACAATTATTTTAAAATGTTGGGGTTTTTTTTTGCCCCAAAATTTAACACATTTAAGTTTAGAA
This sequence comes from Metopia argyrocephala, assembly GCA_963576795.1. Classification (NCBI taxonomy): domain Eukaryota; kingdom Metazoa; phylum Arthropoda; class Insecta; order Diptera; family Sarcophagidae; genus Metopia; species Metopia argyrocephala. The sequence goes on from OY756209.1 coordinate 32,564,106, forward strand.
AACAAATAATATTTAAATGTTCAGTGTATATACAATGTTTTTCTGTTTTATTAATTTTAAGTCAACTAGATAAAGAGGTCTATCCAATAGACGAGAAGCAGTGTGACATTCTAAATATAAACTGTTAAAAAAACTGTTCAATATTTGAACATAAACGGTTGCGCACCAAATCCGTTACATATAAAGTCTAATCAGTAAGTAAACCTACGACAAGCGTCATATAATCCTCTTTACTATAATTACGTTATTTCAAGTGGTAAATCATATTTCGTACAGTTCTATAAACTGAAATCTAAAATGGTCAGTAGGTATATGATGGAAATTCGAAATCAGCTGTAATTAAAATCGAATGAAACTTTAAATTCTTAACTCTGAAAAGATTTGTAATTTTCTTCCTCATTTGTTTAATAGTTTAATTAAAAAAATTTCAAGATTATTAAAAAATACATACATTTTATAAGTTTTTAAAAATATAGTCGATTTCAGTTAAATTCGATGTCGATTTCCATTTTATATGCACATACATTTACATACTCCTGAATACGTGTATATTCGATAGAACTGCTTACAATGTTCTTTGTTATAATAAAAACATAAATATTGACCTTTTTCTGGTTAATAAATGACAAACTGATCGAGTTTAAAATCCTTTAATTATGGGCCCCGATTATTGTTCACAAAAGTTGTAAATATTATGTTGTATTTTTAAAATTTCTATTATGGTTTACAACAGCTATGTGTTGCACCATATCCTTTGACTATCGTTTATATACTTACATCAGAGTTGGAGTTTGAACCCTAGGCCAGCACACTAACCACTCTACTGACTATGTTGAAGGCGCAGTGTTATAAAGCCATAGGTAATAAAGTCATATGGCCTAATTTCTCAAAGGAATGGGAAAAAAAGCCTTATGGTTTTAATTCCAGATAAGGAATGAAATAAAGCCATTATGGTGTTATTGCTCATTTAATTTTTTTATATAATTCAAAATTATTTAATTTTTTTTATGTATAATGTAGTCGCCTCAATCATTTGTTTTTAATTTATAATGGCACCTTATTCTTTTGGAAATTTGTAACCATGACAACTACAATATTATGGCGTTATTTCCACTTTGGTTACAAAACGATTATGGTGATATTGCACTTGGGTGGAGGCAATAAAGCCATATGACTTTATTTCTCATTTCATTGAGAAATAAGGCCATATGACTTTATTGCCTATGGCCTTATAACACTATGTTGAAGCCAATACAACACAACATTTAGGTGTTGGGAACGATAATAGGGGCCATAATTTTTTATTTTCGATTTCTGGCTACTCCTTTGTGTAGTTTCGTCAGGAATTATTAATTTTTATAAACAATGACAAAATGTAAAAATATTTTTTCTCATCGGAAATAGTTAAATAATTAAGTAATCTCAATCAATTTGTCATATTTTTTTATTACTAATTTATTTAATTAATAATGTTTCTGCTTGTTTGTAGGCATAATTTACTTCCATATCACCTGTGTAATCTGTTGACTTAAAAGACAAAGAAAACCATTAAAAAAAAACTAAAAAATATTTAAATTTTAAAACAAATTGTGTACCTTTTTAGAAAAGAAAAAACTGAGTGTTTTTTTTATACCATTAAGGCCCAAACTTACAGTTTTTAGGTCTGTACTTATACATGACTAACTATAGAGTACTTCAGTCAATTGCAACTTTTGTTTCAACCTCATTTTACAAATGTTATGTTGGAGTTGCAACAAGAATATGGCAGTAAACTATGGCAGTTCGCTGACTGACTAAGAACTGTAAGTTTGAGCATAATTGAATGAAAATTGAAAATACATTAATTTTTAAGTTTAGCTAATAAGTTGTTTTATTTTTTCCCTGATCACTAATAAATTATGAAACTTATTTCTTTTTTTTTTAATTATTTACTATTATTTAGTTTTAAAATAATAATACGAGCATGTTAAAAACAAACAAAAATTTTTAAATTCATTTTAAGACTTTGAATTTGTTTTTTAAATTTTTGTATCATATGTATACATATGATGTATGTATATGTGTAGTTATATACTTTTTTTAAATTATAAAAAAAATAAAATATACAAAACAATAAGAAAAACTAGTTAGTGAAATAAAATTTTAGTAAAAATAATTGAAAAAAAAATAAAATTAAATTAAAAAGAAATACATTTTTCTAAATGTTTTAATTTATTTTTAAAAGAACTTTTTATTTTTAATTAAACAAAAATATACGTTATTGGTAAACATATATAAAAAATAAATGAATAAAAATCTTTGTTATAAAACAGAAAAAGAAAAAAAAAATAATTAAAATAAATGTGTACCTACCAAAAAAACAAAAACAAAAAATATACAAAATAATAATAATTAAAAAAAAAAATTATATATGTGTGGACATAAAAAATTAAAAACAAAAAAAATTAAAAAATGAGTTTTATTTAAATTTTTTTATTCCGGTATGTGATGAAAAACGATTCCATCGACATTAAAATCGTTTATATTTTCAAAGTCATACATAGAAAACTTATATGTTTAAATTATGTATTTTAAACATTTTAATCAAGAATGGTTAGTAAGTTGGTAATGAGTAAAAAAGGAATTCCAAATATGAAATGATTGGCAAGTTATAGCAACTTGATTTTTATTGAATTTCAATTTCGATCGATATCGTTTTTCATCACATACCGGATTGTTTTAAGCCTGGTATCAGTGTTGTCAGATTAGGGGATTTATCCCCAAAATGGGGATTTTTTTTCTGATATGGGGATGAAAAAATTCATTTGGGGATGGGGATGATCGACAAGTTTTCGGCGATTTTTAAAATTTGTTTGCTAGGTTAATTACATATATATTATAGATTTCATACATTCGGAACACACGATGTAAGAATTTCAATAGAGTTTCAATTTTCAATACTTTCTTATAAACTTGTTTAAAACTCATACTTTCATATAAAATATTTGCAACGTGTGCTCTTGGGTTTAGTTTGATTAATTTTCTCATATAAATAATAACATCCTCATATCATTATGTTTCCGCCACCTTTTTTATTGCGGAGGGTCTTCTAACAACTGAATTACTTCTTTTGTAGATAAACAAACTAATTTTAGTTTCGTCCGACTACAATTACTTCTCCACTTATACTTTATGGTATGTTTCCCATACTAATACAGACGACATCTAATAAGAATTAAGATACAATAGATGCCGTATACTTACAAATATTTCCAACGATATCATGATGTCTTATGCTGAATATGAAATGGCAAAGCGATCAATATTTCAACAAAATAATGACCCGAAACACATATCGAAGCCAGCAAGAGGTTGGTTTAAAAAGAATGTCCTCAAGATTTTAAGTTGATAACAGTCTCCGAATTTAAAATTTACATATCAAATGAAACATATGTACATGCATTCAAAATTATTGATGCAGTTTATGTGGGGATTTTTGGGGATGAACTAATCAGGGTTTTGGGGATTCTTGGGGATATGAATTTCGAATTTGGGGATAAAAATTGAAAACTATCTAACAACCCTGCCTGGTATTGTGTTCAACAGTCCGTACGAAATGCTGTCAAATCTAAATAAATATATAAAATTGAATGTGTGTTTGTTTATTTGTTTGTACCTTATAGGAGACCAAACCTCTGGACCGATCTTCCTGAAATTTTCACAGCATTTAACTGGGACTCTGACATGATTAATATGGTACTTTTTTTTCGACACGCCTACTTTTACGCCCACTTTTTTAAATTATGTAATTGCCCCCATATAGTTTTTAAAAGATTTACTTTAATTTGTATACACATTATACTCCAGGCGAAGTATAAATAATAATTTATTACTCCACGCCCTCTTTCACGCCCCTTTTCATGCCAAATTTTGTTTGAAAGTTTCAAACTTTTTGTTCTATGTAGAAATTTGTATTATTTTTTGATTTGGTAATATATTGCTCTTAATACTGTTAACGTCGTCATATAACTATAAACCACGCCCACTTCACCGCCCCTTTCTCTTTTAATTCAGATACTTACTTACACCACTAATAATGTTTGCTATACAAAATACTTTTTTTGTAATATGTATATAACGAGGGGGTACCGAAGCACACCGGGTTCAGCTAGTTACATATAAAAATATTTCGTATGAAAACCAAATTTCTTACGAAAAATTTTCTTATAATAGAATATCGTTGGTCTCAGGTAGAAAGGCCCTAACTCAAATAATTTAAAATGTACATGAGGAGGTAAAAATACACAAGATACTGTAATTATGAATATACAACTTTTTATTAAATGCTGTACTATTGCTTGTACTTAATACCGTTATTTTAAATAATATTGTAAACATTTTTTGTGAGGAGCGGCATATTTCTAAAATGCATTGGATTTACTAAAAAAAGTAAGTTTTGAGAAAATGCGAGTTAGGGCCTTTCTACCTGAGACCAACGATATAGGGAAAATTTTAAAGTTTCATGAGAAATTGTTGTTGTTTATGATTGGGCTGAACGTACTAGTATGAATCGAAATACAAAGTAACCCACCTGGTGCTTATTTTTCTTGCCCTTTATTCTTTATTTTGCCCGTCCTTACAGCTTTTGCAGAAGCAATTGGTAGGAGTACCCAGTTTACAACGTTCAAAAAAATTCTTACAAAAACGTTGAAGATGCTGCTGTGGATATTGAAGTTTTATTTTGAGCTCATGACCCAGGGGTGTTATTATTACATTTGTCACAGAACTCAATTCCCATCGAAATGGTTCAATTCTGAAAATTGTATTTTTATAAAATTAAATGTTTTTTTCCAAATAAAATCATCTTGAGAGAACAAAATGGTATTTATACATATTTGCATATTTTTGTTATGAATATAAGGTTGTTATCTTCAAAGTTAACTGCAGTTTTATTACAAAAAATTTTCCGTTTCAAAAAATCTATTTTTTTGCATACCGTCATTGTTCTTTGCCTTTTCAAAACTGTCAAAATTTTTTTATCCGTTTAAAAATGTGTTATAGATAATAAAGTAGATACTACGAGCTACCCTTGAACAGTTTCTTTCAAAATAGCTCAAAATTTTGAGTATTTCAAAAAAATTATTTTGTTTGTCCTCACTTAGGCCGGCCTACAACCTTCATTAGGTCACTTTTCAAGTTTTTGCAGAAAAAAAAATATTTTCTAGCAGCCTGTAAATAAAGAACATATTCGGATATTTCTCTTAAGCATTGCAAGATGTATGATCGAAAATTTCTGACTGTGTAAGAGCGAATTCGTGTTGTAAGAAACGTGTTGTACTTCTATAATACTGATCTGTAATTTCAATAAAATTTATTAAAGAAATTCATTACCTTTTTATTGTGCTGCTTAAACATATTACCACCAATAAAAAAAATAGACTTGATAGTTAACGAAAAATATTCACCCTTATCGTGCTTGGCATAGTTGTTCGTTGTCATATTTCAACATTTTTGTGCTAGATTAAAGAAAATTAACAAAATCTGTCTTTAATCTTCTACCCAAGTTTACAAATACGACAAACACGATAAGGATGATTAAAATTTATTACCAAAATTATGAGTTTAACTAGATACTTGATTATGGCAGCCATATCGTCTGCAATCCGTTTTCGGATATCTCGTCCGAATCGAAAATTCTTTCGAAAGAAATTTCCCAATTTGAAAAATCAATAATAATAAATACAAAATTTTTGATTCGAATCGAAACACAAAGTAACCCTCTTGCAGTTTCGGAGATAAATAACCGAAAACGGATTACAGATTTTAAAAATTTTGTTGTCAAATTCCTAAAGTGGCATCATTAACTCGATATACATATATAAAATGGCGGATAGAGCATATAAACTACCGCACGACGATATCTTTAAGCTCTTTAATGTTATACTCGTATATGAAACTTACATAGACGAAAAAAAAGAAAAATTCAAATTTAAAATTTTTATATTTATTTATAATAGACTAATTTCTCTTTTTTTTTACTCGTATTTTATGTTTTTCTTTAGATTATTTGCTTAAACCATAACTACTTTTAATAATTAAATGTCTTGACTGTGTTTATATTAGAATTTTTAACAGCCAAATTTATAAAAAACAAAAATGTCAAATAAATTTGGCTGTTTGGTATTAATAGTAGATTTCTTTGAACTTGAATAAAAGTAATAAAAAAATATATAAAAATTATTATTTTTTTTTAATTATGTAATAAAATTAAGGCCTATTATTACAACCTTGCCGTTAGTTAAAGGCAAGACTTCATCAGGCAGATAAATTGCTTTTTGTTATTACAAGTAAACTTTAACCTGTAAGTTGTAATATAGGCCTAAATATAGCATTTTGAAGTATTTTCTGTGAGAGTATCAACAAATTTTGTGTATTTTCAAAAGCTTCAGCACCGCCAATGAGGAGGAATCTAAATTCTACTAAAAGCATGGAATATGAAATTTAAATAAAAAAAACCTCAAAATTAGGAGTATTCGTATAATCTACTAAAAGTGTTTTATACTTTATAAAACTCGCAATATTTAGCAGATTAAACGAATACCTTTAATGAATATACTCGTACTTATTTGTTTAATTATAGCATATGTATGAAACAAATTTGTACAACGACTGAACAAAAAAGACCGTATAATTTAGGACATTTATGTTTTATCTTAGGAATCACATGTACAAGTTTATAACTAGCAATGTCAAAGCATTTCCAGAAAGGAAGAAAGAAAAAAAATTAACTTTAGCATTCCTCCTACAATATTACATATTGGTATTTGGGTTCATTACGAATTGTAACCGAACTTTTGTTGCAAAGCCAGCTGACAACCAAATACTGCTAGTGACCTAAAATGAAGTGAAACTATAAAATGTTCGCAGCCATTCATAATCGACCCATAAACGAATGAAGTGTTTATGAAAAACGTATAGATATGGTTTAAACCCCACCTCTGACATCTTGAAAAAAAAGAAAAATGTAAAAAATATTTCTTTCGGTGACTACCTCTTAGCAGTCTTCTGGCAAAAGCTCTGAGAGCTACTAATTGCCATAAAAAATCTTCTTCTCATGAATAAAAGTTGACACACACAACCTGAGCGCTGTGAGAAGCTAGGCCGTAATCCTGAAACAGAGTTGTAATAGCCAATAACGTATGTATCTATGTATTCACAGATTGATTATCAACACACTTTTTACTTTAAATAGCAATAAATGAGGAAATTAAAATTAAAAATATTAAGTGCAGAAAACCATTAGTATTACCAGATAAAATGTAAATAGACAATAGCAACTGTCCTGATTTTTCATATGCATATAATCGTAGTTGGGAGCATCTTCCCATATTGGTAGCAATGAGTATTACAATTTGTAATAATTGAATGAAATTGTAAATATTGGAAGATGGAATACAAACGCCTTTTTATAAACGAGCTGGGGGTGGGGGGTTATTTTGTATTCCGATTTGAATCGAAAATGCTTTCGAAAAAATTTCCCATTCGAATAATTAATAATAATGAATACAAAAATTTTATAAATTTTTAGGAATTCGTAAGATTTTTGATTCGAATTGAAATACAAGGTAACCCCCATGGTTTTCTTGAAGTAATAGGTTGAGTAGACAGGATCATTTGAAAAATAACTAGTCCGTGAATATTATGGAAATCGCTTAAAATTTCAAGTCGCTAAACTTCCAAACCTGCCAAGATTTGGAATTCGGTTTTTACCATTTCCACTATTTTTCTTGATTATTAAAATTGTAAAATAACCAAAACATATACGTTTTATGACTTTGGAAATACAATGTCAATTTCAAACGAAATCGTTTTTCATCAGATATCGGATTGTTTTACTCTATTTTTAGTTCACATTTACATCTTTTTAAATTACAAAACATAGACGCATAAAAACTGAACGGAGTTTTGCCAAATAATTAGTTTGATAGTTTGCATGATGAAATTTAATAAATTTTCATTTCGAAATTATATCATAGAAATAAACTCAGGTCGTAACCCTGACATAGGGTTGTAATGGTCAATTATGTATGTATAATATGTAAGGGAGGTGATTCCTTTAATCAGAGAGTTAATATTTAATTTGTTAAAAATATTTCCATCAATAATTTTATTTAACATTTAATTAAAGAAAAAACAAAAACTCGATTGAATTTTGCTTCACAAATATCAATTTATACATGAATTTGTACATATTCATCCTTAATAAAAATATCAATTTATACATGCATATTTTGTTTAAAATTGAACACAAAATATTGAAAAATAAAGAAAAAGAAAAAAAACATAAAGATGAGTTTGATTTCTACGCTTAAATTTCTCAGCGTCATGAAATACATACTTGTAAAAAAACGAAACTAATAAAAGTTATAAACGAACATATGAGAAATTTAATTAGAAAACAGAATTTTTTAGGCATTAAAAATAAAAAAGCACTTAAAACTAGAAAAACTTACAAACTAACAATAAAAAAAAAATCAATCTGACACTTGACAATTTGTATGAAAAGTTCTCAAAAAAACTAAAAAAAATCTAATTTTTTTTTGTATTTTTCATATAAATTTTACATCATTTGAATTTGATTATGAAAACAGGCAGTAAGAAAGTACTTTTTAAAACTTCTTTCAGGTTAATTCTAAAAATAATTATAATTTAATAATAAAAGTAAAAAAAAAAATATTAATCCAACATAGTATTTATTGTTAAAGAAAAGAAATGAAACAGGATTTAAGGGCATATATAAATTCAAAATATATTTAAATTTTATTTATATGGTTGTAACGGTTGTTTATATTTAAATTGTTGACTCGACTGGTATTCTCATTTTTATAATTTCGAATAATATTCTGCAAAATCTAAAATCTATATAAATTTTTTTAATATAATTTAAGGGTTTTGTTGTTATTGGATATAATTTTTGTTGTGGTGACTATCAGGCATTTTCTGAAAATCACGAGATTTTGAAATCATTCAAGTGATTTTTTGGTGTTCTGAAAATCACAAGCTTTGTAGCTTTTACAAGTGATTTTCAATGTAATAAACCACAAACTTGAAGATTTTTTGTTTCGTTTATAGAGCTGCCAGATTCATTGCTTCCAGTTGTATTAAAATTGCACACTTATATTTCAAAAATTAATCAATCTGTGTTCAATATTTTATAATATATTTATTTTTATGGACAAATTTAATAAATTTTTGTTTTTAATAACTAATTAATTTGAAAAAATTAGTCAAATGATGCACAACATAAAAAAAATGTTGATTATCTGGTAACTCTAAAAGACTTTTTGAAAAATTAAAACAAATTGTGAAAAATGTAAACAAAACAAACAAAAATTTATATTTAAAATTTTAGTGTTTGAAAATTTGCAAATTTTGGAATTTTTCTCAATGAAATTATATTTTTTATTTAAGAAATATATACAAAACAAATGAAATTATATGTTTGTTTCCCTTTATAAAGCCAAGTGATTTGATATCTGCAAGCATTTAGCTGAACGATTTAAAATCACAAAATCTCAAACGATTTTGGTGTTAGAACAGCTTTTTTGTGATTTGAAATCACTTTTACAAAAAGTGATTTTCAGAACATGCCTGTTTTTATTAAATATTCTATTAAAAGGTTGTTGTTTTTGTTTTTTTTTTTAATAATTATTTGCATTTAAATCGATATCTTTTTTTTTTTTTTTTTGGTAATTAGTTTTTCTTTTCACTTTTCAACTAATTTTAACAAATTTCTCGTTTTTTCTTTTCTTTTATTTCAATTTCAAATTTATTTCTGTTCACAAATTCTATTTCCTTTCTTTAGTGGAGTAGTAGTAGTAGTAGTCTATCGTGGCATTTGTTGGAATATTGAGTGTTTTTTATATTTATTTTTTATAAATATTTTATTCATTATTTTAATCTATTTCAGTTTTTCTTTTACTAGATTTTAAATGAACATGCAAAATAATATTTCTTTATTTATTTTATTTAAATTTTAATTTAAAAAGAGTTTGTTTTTTAATTGTTTGTTTGTTTTATATTTTGTTGCGTTTTCTTTTTATTGTTGCTGTTGTATTTGTGTTTTAAAAGTTAAATTGTTGATTTGAATGATGACAACGATAGCGACGACGGCGGGTGGTGGTTGTGTAGTTGTTTTGTTTTAGTTCATTTAACGCAACTTTTTAATTCTTTTTTAAAATTCAAAACCAAATGACGCGCCGCCAGGACCTCCACTAAATTGGAAAAAATGTCGGAACATTTGATTTGGATCAAAATCAGCTGTAATTAGAAAATAAAAGCACGATTAGTAAGTAGTAGTTAATTTAGGTTAATGAGTTTTAATCAATAATTAAAAAACTGCCGCCAAAGTAGCAAGAGTCGTCAATACTACAACTTTTTTATTTTCCATTGGTCAAAAATAAACAGTGGATAAACCTATGCTTTTTAAAAATCAAGCAGTCACAGTTAAAGCAACAGCTAAAACCGTAGACCTTAAACATTCGACATGTTCGAACGATTTTTGTTTGCCTGACTTTAACTTCAAGTTGATTTCGAAGTTAAAGCAAAACCAATTAAAAAACTGCAGCACTTCAATATTCGATATATTCTGTCTTTGTAGTAGAAAGTTTATAAATAACTCAGAAATCTTGCTCAATGTAGTATTATATATACCTGAATATCAAAAATAAGTATAGACCACCCTCCTTCAACATTAAACTAAATTTTCGTACTCGTACAAATTTTTTATTCAACGAGATGCCAATAGTTCGAAGAGTCCTTTCGACAGATTTAAATCCTTTACTGTCATTTAACTTACTTTGATTGAATGGTTGAGGAGATTACTCTGAATTAGGTGTGAAATCAGAGTTAAAATTTTTTTTCCTCTTCAATTTCCTTTCCTCCGGTTCAAGTACAGACAAACCAAAACCTTTTAAACTAAACATTCTGAAAACCTTAAAGTCAGTCAAACAAAAAACTGTTGAGGTGCTGCAGTTTTGTTATTGCTTCTGCTTTAACTTCGAAATCAACTTGAACAGTCAAACAAAAACTGTTGAAGTTTTGCAATTTTTGTTTTGCTGCAGTTTTTTCTGTTGCTTTAGCTGTGATTGCTTGATTTTTTAGAATCATAAGCAAATGAGAAGCAAAAGAAATAAAAAATTTCAAGTTTTTAAACGTTGGTTTTAATATGATTATTGAAATGTATTGTTTATGGGCATAAGCATGTCTCTATAGACATTTCGTGTCTGCTCAAGAGACTTTTTCTCAAAGATGTTATGGAGTTTTGTAAAATTCCCAAATAGTATCATCAGTTCAAGATCTAACTGACCTTATAATGTTACTTTTTATTTGACAAGACCAGAATACACACAATACTTTTACATAGGGCGATATTAAATTAAATCCCCAGTTAACTGCGTTTTTGTTTAATTAAATTTGGCATTGAAACAGTACTAGACTTTACAAGATTATGATTTAAATTCCAAGACCCTATTGACGGTCACAGAAACTCATTTAAATCATGAATTGGTCTACAGCACATAGTTGTTATTGAATGAAATGAAAAATGCTGGTTTACCTATCAGACAACACAATTATTGACCTTTGATTTGTGCAGTAGAGCATAATCAAAATTTTGTTATTTTAAAAAAGATGCAAGAAGAATTTAATACCCAAACTTACGGAAAAGAATTGTGATAAAATTATTATTTTATTAAGAGATACAAGAGTTTTCAATGGAATTGCTGCAGAAGTTGCCAGTTATGCCGCTTTAATGAACAATCTACCAAAGAAACTGCTAACATCATGGTAGGTTATAAATCCATTTACAATTACCAAATATTTCGTCAAGCCTTGATACAAACTTTTGTAAATACCCAAAATTATAAAGGCAATTGTATCAGAGGTAACAAAAGAGTCTGTACAATCAAATGATTAAGATGATGGCTAACCAAGGTACTATTGATATTGCAGAAGAAAGAAATATTGTACGATGTAAGCTCGCACAGCAGTCGCCATAATGCAAATAAATTTTCTAAAAAGGACACCAAATACATCTGAGCTTATGTCTTTTAAGTACTCAAGTTAAGATACACAGGTATCTCTTCTTTTGTAATAAAAAATATTTGCATTTAAACAATAACAATTATACATATATATTGTGTATGAACAAATCTTTAATAGGATTTAAGCCAGAATTTCTACAAATTTTCGCTTTAACTTTTTCTTTCTACAGAAAACTTATCGTTACTAAGTTTACATACCTTGTTCGTGTTCTTCCATATCTTGGCCATTGTCGTAGCGCATCTTTTTGCGTTGATCTGAGAGAATCGCGTATGCTTCACCAACTTCCTTAAATTTCAATTCTTGTTCTTTGCGTTCTTCCGGCGAACTATTGGCATGACGATCTGGATGATGTACTAGAGCCTTACGTCGATACGCCTTCTTAATTTCATCATCGCCAGCCGTACGTGATACACCTAAAATCTTGTAATAGTCTTTACGTTTTGATTTTTTCAAAGAAAATTTGGCATCACGTAATAGTTTCTTAATTTCTGGAGTCTTTTGAATTTGTAAAGCAGCCTCATAATCATTTATACACTCATCAAATTTCTCCAAGTCGTTATAACAACGAGCACGCAATAACAAGGCCTTTAAGTATTTATTATTAATTTCTAGAACGCGACTACAATCGGCCACAGCTTCACGTAAATTGTTGATTTTCGATTGTACCAAAGCACGATTATATAGTAATTTTGAATTGATATCTTTGTTGAATTCATCAATTTTTAAGGCCTCCGTATAGACAGCTTGTGCTTCGCGATAACGACCTGATTTGAATAGAACATTGCCGTTCTCCTTCATATCCTTGAGAGTTTTACTTTTAGAACGCATTTCTTTGGCTTTTTTATGATCCGGATCTAATTGCAAGGCCAATTCGAAATGTTTAATACCTTTCTCCAGATTGTCGGTATAGTAAAAGCACAAGCCACGCACATAGATAGCATCAGCCGAAGTACTATCCATTTTCATGACACTAATGGCTATATCGACAGCTTCATCGCAACGACCCAAATAGGCCAAGCATTCGGCTTTCAATAGGCGGTATCTAATAACAAAACAAATTCATATAATTTGCCAATTGCATTCAGAGAAAAATAATTATAAAAAAAACTTACCTGTGACAAGCCGGAGCCAATTTTATGGCCGAATCTAAATAATACACCACATTACGATAGGCTTTCGAATCATAATTAGTTTGTATGGTCTGTTCCAATTGTCTCAATTGTTGTACCGCCTGCTTTTCTGTATTGACAGCATTACTTTGAGGATCAATTTCTTCAATACGCTTAATAGCCTGTTCGGTGCCAATAATATCACCCTTGGCTAGACAACATTTTGCTATACGCACATAGGCTTTTTCAAAATTTGGATCTAAACGCACTGCGGTACGGGCATCATTTAATGCATTCGTATAATTTGACAACATCATGTAGCAGGCGGCACGATTGCCATAGTAAGTAGCTGAATCGGGGCATAATGAAATGGCATCCGAATAGAATTTCAAAGCGGATTGATAATTTTGTGCTTTGTATTGGTCGTTGCCAAGTTTTTTCTTTTCTTCAGCAATGCTAAAATGAAAAATGAAAGAAAAGAGAAAATAAATTTCAATTCTACTCTGACTTTAATTAATTAAAATTTTTTTCTTAATCATAAATGTTTTCATTTGATCAAACTTTAATTTTAAACTAAACGTTGGGACAACCATGTTTTCTAACATTAATTCGGAATGTTTTCCCGCATAATTTTTTTCACTTCTTCAACTTTTTTTTAGTAGTAGCAGTGGTAGTGCTATTATTTTAATATTAACTGTATACTTGTTTATTCTCATTCTCTGAGTGTGTATTGGTATATGCGTGAACGACATTAAACATATCCCGGTCATAGCTGCCAGATTTAAACGATTTATCGACATTTTGATGATATGTTTACCCAATAGGAATTAACAAATGATTTCTTATCTACTAATAAGAATTGAAAAAGAACAGATATAAGAACATTTTCAGTCATGATTCTTATGTTAAATTGACATTGAAAAAAAAGTGCAATACTTAGTGTATTCAAGCTCATTTCAATTTGAATAACTCTGATAGCCTTACTGCTGTATTCATAAAAAATATTGTAGGTTTATTAAATTATGTTTTTTTGGACAAATTTCTATGTAATACTTGTCAAATAAACTCTTAATAAATTTAAACTATTTTTAAATTACTACAGCAGTTATTCTGTTAAGAGAACTTTTTATCTTACGATTGAAATTTTATTTTTTTAAACAAAAACAATTTCGTGTTTTATTATTTCTTTTTTTTAATATAAATTCCAAAACTGTTATAACTGAATTTTTTACAGAATGTAGTCGTCGTGGTCTAGTGGTAAGTGTGCTGGCTTATATTAAGACGATAGCGCCGGGTTCAAGTCTCAGCTCTGACATCTTGAAAAAAAGAAATATTTAAAAATTATTTCTTTCGGCGACTACCTCTCAGCGGTCTTCTGGCAAAAGCTCTGGGAGTAATTGATTGCCACGAAAAAGCTTCTCAAATCTATAATTCGGAGCCGACTTTAAACTGTAGGTCCCGGTACTCATGGAGTGCTGCGAGAAGCTAGAACGTAACCCTGACACAGAGTTGTAATGGCCAATTATGTATGTATGTACAGTTGTGTTCAAAATAATAGGAGTGCCATTCATTTAAAGCCGAAGTTTAAAATTAAGTAGAAAAAAAAAGAAATTATTAATTTCTTTTGAGATAAAATTTATCTCTTATTCAGCTTCTAATTTTTTACCAATTAATTATTTAATTAAAATTATTAAAACAAAAAATATTTAATTAAAACAAAGTTTTCTTTCAAAATTTCCTGTTCAAAATAATAGGAGTGTTTATACACAACCTAGTAGTATTAAAGCTAAAGTCACAAAAGTAAAATATTATTTAAAAATAGTGTCCCCGATTTAATATTTTGTTGAATAACCTTTGTTTTTAATGACTTCAGCACATCTTCGAGGCATTGAGTCAATAAGATTCTGGTATTTCTTTAAAATAATTTGATGCCACGTTTGGCGCACGGTGCTGCATAATTCTGCCGCATTTGATGGCTGTTTCTCTGCAACATATTTTTTAACGTCTGCCCTCAGTTGTTCTATGGGATTCAGGTCAGGAGACCGAGCAGGCCACGACATAATCTGAACTCCATTTACCCGAAACCACTCATTTGCCAATTTACTGGTATGTTTCGTGTCGTTATCTTGTTGAAATATCCATTTAAGAGGCATATTCCACTCTGCATAAGGTAGCATTACCTCTTTCAAAATTCCAACATAAACGTTTCTATCCATTATGCCTCTAATTTCGTAAATTGGACCTACCTACACCATTATACGAAAAGCTTCCCATATCATTACTTTTGGACCACCATGCTTAACTGTTTTTTGTGTATATTGGGCTTTATATTCTGTATTGGGCGGACGTCTAATATATTGTCTAGACCCAGTGCAACCAAATAAAACAATTTTGCTTTCGTCGGTCCAGAGTATGTTTCTCCATTTTTCTTTCGGCCAATTGATGTGTTCTTGTGCAAACTTTAAGCGTGCTACTGCCTGTTTTTTTGTCAGTAGTGGTACTTTCCGTGGACTTCTTGCAAATAAATTATTTTCCATCAGGCATCTACGAATAGTAGGGCCACTTACCGCAAGATTTAGATCCTTTTGAATTTTTTTGGAAGACGCCCAAAGATTTATTTTGCTGTATAGTACAATACGACGGTCTTCAACAGTTGATATTTTGTGTTTGCGCCCACGTGTTTGAGGCTTTTTTCATATTTTAGAGCATTTGCAATCATTTGATCGGAGCATCCTAAGGTTTCCTTAATTTCTTTATAAGTTTTGCCTTTTTTTTCCAAGATTTTTAATTAGTTCTCTTTTTTCCTCAGAACAGTGCTTTCCTCTTCCCACTATTATAAAAATTTATGTGAAATATAATATAATCACTGTAAATAAGGTTTTCACACCATTTTTTTAAACTTACTTTACACTTTTTTACTTCAATTATATGTCCTTTTAGTTTTATTTTTAAAACGTCACACGCACTCTTATTATTTTGAACAACTCAAACCCATGGCAAACACAGAAATGAACGAATTTTATTATGAATATAAAAGTTATTATGAGTTTATCTTCTGTAATCGATTTCTTACATACCGTAGTAACTTCCGTTAGAATATCACTTGTTTTGCAAATTGGTACACTAACAAATTTCAACTGTAGAAATATTAGATTGGTGCACTCCTATTATTTTGAACACAGCTGTATGTATGTATGTATTTATTCCAAATTCTATATCATAATATTTCTTTAAAATACTTGTATTTATATTAAAATTTATCGGTTTAATTACATAGTTTTGATTTTAATTTTTAACAGAGACGAAGGTTTTAAAAGTTCTTTTAGTTTTATTATTTAAATATCTACTGTACATAGAAATATTGACATATACTCGTAAAATTGTTGTAATCGAATTCGAGTTCACTATTTTTTTTCTCTGTGCGATTAAACAGCCTGAATATGTCTCATTTTCTTACCATAGAAGACACTTTTCTTGGGAGAAAATGGTAACCTAGCCGCGACAAATTTCTAATTGTATTTAAAATCAGTCTCATTTATTTCAGTCTTATTTCTAGAGAGAAAAAGAAAAAACTTGGCTTACTTTATTAGTTTCCCTTGCAAATTGTAAGTTAAACAAAAATTCTTAAGGTGCTAAATCCTTATTATTGAAATGCTTTGCGAACCGAAAAAATTTCGATTTAAAAAATTTTTTTTTCGTATGCGCTGCATTTTACTCGTCTAGGTTATAGGAAAAGGGGGAAATGAGGGAGGAGCGTTTATGGACATTAGATTTGAAGTTACTAATATCGTAATTGACCGGAATACTAAACCGTGTAAGAAGGAACGAGGCTATCATTTTTAATGCAATTCCTATTTGTATTGTGGTAAATTTTCGTACCACATGAATTTCAGTGCTGCTAACTATAAATTCAAAATTTTATAAGTTAATATAAAAATACGTTTTTCTCTTTAAAATATAAATGAATGTAAATTTTTCATCCGCGTTATAGGTACTAAATTAAACCAGGTAAAAAGAGAGCGAAGTGTGCTTTTAAAATCGAGTTGAATAAAATTCTCGTAAAAATTGGCGCATATGACAGAATTAGGTATACATATCGTGCGTATTTTACTGAGCCAATATTTTTTGCGATTTTTAAAAGCTGAAATGGGTTTTTTTATGTTATCGGTAATATTACGATTTTCTTTAAATTTCATCTGGCATTTCTGATCCTGGATATGTTTAAAAAAATACAACTTTCTTGTATACAAGTTTGTTGTTGTCATTGTGATAGAAAGAAGATTAAAAAAATATTACTGTTGTTAAAGGTAAGAGAATAGCGTTTCCTCGCCATACGAGTACAATGCATATCAAACGTGTCATTTTTGATTTTCTTTTCGTTCATTCATCAGTTTAAGTCGGTGAGATACAAAGAGAGCGAGGTAGAGAGAGAGTATCAATCAGGCTTTTGTTTGGGGATGTGTTGCATAGTAATTTGCATTTGTGTAAGTTAGTATGTGAATGAATGCATGGCATGTACGTGTGCATATATTTATGTTTGCCTGCATACAAATAACATTTTATCTGGTGAAGTATTAATTTTGTTTTATCTCTGCAAAAAAATATTTTTTTTTTGCTTCATTTATCACAGAGAAATGAACTTTTATTGTAGTTCTTGGTGTTTATCATGAAAAGTAAATAGTTAGTAACTGTGTTTGTGGCATGTTGCAAAACAAATTTGGTCATAAATTAACCAAAAACATACCTATTAAAAAAGGAGAATAAAACAAAAAAACTACATTTCATATTTAAAAGTTTGCCATATGAATGTATATATGTATGTAGGCATTGATAAGTTACAAACAAAATGTTGGAAAATTATTAAAAAATGATAAACTACATATGTATGAAAGTTGGTTTGGTGTTCTACTTTGAAGTTTTAAGTATTTACTCTTCTTGCGCGTGAGAATTTAAAAACTCTTAAAAAAAAGGAAAATAAAAAAGTGCTGTATGTAAAAATTTTGCATGTTTTGTAATGGCTTTAATTTCCTCCAATTAGTTTACAAAATCTATGTACATACATATGTAAGTATGTATATACAGCAGAGTTGTAAATGAATCATTCTTTTTTGATTTCAATTCATTTGAATTAGCTAAATTTTGAATTAATTCTTTTCAACAAAAAAAAGAATTGAATTAAATTTGAATCAATTCATTTGAATTTAGAGAACATGAATTGCAATTCATTTCCAATTCAAATGAATTGGGCAAAATGAGTTGCAATTCATTTGAATTAGGCAAAATGAATTGCAATTCGTTTTTTAATTCAAAAGAATTGGTAAAAAGAATCGCAATTCATTTCTAATTCATTTGAATTAAAATGATTTGGAAATAATTCAAATGAATTAGAAAAGTAACTTGTAATTCAAATTTATCAAATCAAAAATGAATTGCATTCAATTGAAATAAACTTGGTGTTTGGAGTTTGGTCCTTCAAGTACTACTTATGTCGCTTTTGATATACGCTGAATAACAAGACATTCAGTATTTAAAACCTATTAATAATTTATGAAATTTTGTGACGCACGAACATTAAAGGACAAACACTTTAGTAATACTTATGTATGTAATATTTGTTTAATATTTAAGTAATATTTATTTAACAATATGTAATATTTTACAAATAAAGATGAAATTAGGAAGAGTTATTGGCATCAACTAATTTTTCTATTATTTTAATTATAAAATAAATGCTAATTAGATTAAATCAGAATGCATCGTTCACTTTCATATGGATATATTTTTATTATAAAGTACAGAATAGAAGTACTTGGAAAAAGGGTGATGCTTTTGTATTACAGTCTTTTTTTCAGAATCAATTCAATTCAAGTAAATTGGAAATTTATAACAAAATCATTTTTCGAGTTAATTCAAATGAATTGGTAAAATGAATTGCAATTCATATTTTAACTCATTTGAATTAATTCAAAATCAATTCAAATGAATTGGGAATGAATTGCAATTCATTTTTTCTAACTCATTTATATTAATTCAAAATCAATTCAATTCAAATGAATTGGAAATGAATTGCAATTCTTTTTACCAATTCATTTGAATTGAAAATGAATTGCAATTCATGTTCGCTTAATTCAAATGAATTGATTCAAATTTAATTCAAATCGTTTTTTGGAGAAAAGAATTAATTCAAAATTTTTCCAATTCATTGCATGAATGATTCACGAATTAATTCAAAAATGAATGATTCGTTTACAACTCTGATATACAGGCATACATATAGTATGTGTATGCAGACAATATGTATGCATTCAGTCGAACTTCCCTATAACAAAACCACATGGGAGCAGAAAATCACTTCATTATAAAGAAATTAATTTTTTCTCTTAATAATTTATTTCAAATAGACAGGTATTTGGGGATTATAATATTTAGAGATTAATGGCCCGATGATGATTCACAACAGTTGTAAATTTGATGTTGCACTTTTTAAATTGCGATTATAATTTGCAACACTTATCGCCAGTGTTGTATTTTTTGTTGTCTATAGGCCAAAATTCACATTGGATGAAAATTAGGCGAACAACTTTTGTTCTTTTCGGTACACACTGGATGAATGTCAAATAGCATTAAATCTGTACGTATACAAAGCTTTGTATGTGCTAGTGATTTTGTTTTATTTAATTGTATGGATAAAACGAAAAAATGCACGCATTCAATGATGTGAACTCTACGACGTTCAATGAACGGCTGAACAAATGCTAGGAAAACATATAAACATGCCAAAAAATTAATAGAAAATTAACGGAGAAGTCCAGTAAGTATTGTCAAAAATAAAATATAAAAGAATATATTGAAGGATATGTAATTGTTTTTTACTTTTGCGGCAAAAATTTTTAAGTTTTGTGTATTCATTTGTGTTGTGGTTTCTAATTATACATATGACCAAAATAAAAGTGATATATTTTTTTTAAAGTTAATTTTTCTTTAAATGTTACCTAAGTTTATAAACTTAGTGACGATTAATTATTTTACAATTTATAGTATTTAATTTTTATATTGTGAACTTAATTTTTAAAATAAGGTAAAAAAATTTATGCTTCTAAGTCGTTTCTAACTATATGACCAATTTTATAGCCAATAGTGTATAGACAACGTAAAATTTAAAAAATAATTAATGAATTACGCACCACTTGTTACTGGATATTTAATTCTCTTTTTATTTCCTATGAAATTATTTTTGTTTTTTCTATTACATTTGACAGACATCTAGAAAATTTTATCGTTTTTATGCACGTAATACCTCCTAACAAACGGATCTTAATGGTAACAATTTAATTAAGGAAATAAAAAATTGCATTCCAGTAGTAATTTAATATTTTAAACAGTTTTTTCTTTGTTTTTTTTTAATTTTCTAATGCTCACTGGGATGGCACTTAATGGTAATATAATATTTAGAAGGGTATTTACAGAAGATTATGAACAAACAACAATAACAAAGAAGCCCAGAACAACACAATACACAGCTGAAGGTATAATAACAACAACACTGATATTAAAAGAAGAGTATAAAGTTTTCTTCAAATGTAAAGAAAAGAAAAGTGAAGAAGTTTAAAAAAATTCTTAAGAAAACAAACGAATGTCAGTCAGCAAAAAAAAAAAAAAAAGGCGAAACTAAACAAGATAGCCACTATAAGAGAGAAAGTACAAACAAATCTACAATTAGAGAAAAACAAATTATAGTACATACAGTGGTGTTAAAAAAATGGTATGGGGAATATACAATAGTATATGGTTAAGTTTTAAAAAGAATTAAAAAAAAGACTATTTCTAGAGAAAGTCACATTCAAAGCAGGAATGAATCAAAAATGAAGGAAGGAATACGTAGTAAGTAATTTATTTTTATTAATTTTGTTTCTGTTTTATGTTCTGTGTCGACTATGTCTTTTCTGACACGAACACAATATTGACATCATTTTAATCCAATAATATTTCAAGAATATTATACCATTCATTAAAATTACATAACATTTAAATTTAAATACCATTTAAATAAGAAGTTCGAAACTAAGCATTGGAGTATAAAAAATTTTAAACTTAACTGTAAGAATAAGAATATAAATGATGCATGAGAAAAGCTTTTAAAACTTTAAAACAAATTCGCTGCAACATCTTGTAGTAAATAATAAGTAGCAACAACAAGTTGGTGGCCATTTAAGGAAAATCTTAAATAATAATACAAATACAAACAAAGAAAGCATTACTAAGAGAGCAAAAAGAATCTCTAAATGCAAGAAAATCTTCTTTTTAGTTTTAAGAAATAATAAAGGCAAAAACGAACACAAAAAAGAACAACAAAATAAATGTCAACGAACTTCCAAAAATAAAAAATAAATGTACAACAAAACACTTACAAATACATATTAAAATAACCCATTTATTTATAGGTACAATAATAATAAAAATCAAAATATAACTGCCAGCCTGGTTGGAGACTTTTGTAATGACTTACAAGAGAATAATGGTTTATGCTCTTTCTAAAAAATAAACATACACATACCCAACAATTTAATAAAAAATGAGAACTTTTTTTTATTGTTTTTATAAGAACAACAATTGAAATGAGCATATGAACATATGTATATACCATACGTACATACATACATATATATTCTCATATTATTGCAAAACGTCCTTAATGCACATTGAGATTTAAGAGCAATTCTTCTGTGATATGAAATAATAATCATCAGCCACATACATATTTATGTGTGTACTTATTAGAGTAACAAACAACAACAATTTATGTAAATAATACTACACAATTCAATAAATTAAATTTATAACGGTAAAAGTTGTTGTAATTTATGCATAATAATTTTAAGGGTTATTATTGAAAGTGTATTGAGAAAAAAGGGAATTTTATTTTCTATTAAATTATCTTCATAAAGATTCATAATAATAAAAAAAAAAAAATATCGAGATGAAGAAAGAAAACCTATGAATGCTTTTTTTTCAAATAAATTTGAAATTTGTGTGTATGTAGTATACTCGTATATGACAGCAAAGTTAGTAGTAATCAGAGAAATTTTATTAATTTATTTTTCTTGACATACTGAATGTCATTTGATTATTTATTTAATAAAAACCGCTTTATAAAAACATGTAGTTAAAAAACAAAATTTTTTCTTTGTTATTTTTGCAGATGAGACACATAAAAACATGTGCAATACCAATATTATTTAAGCATTGTTTTGTTTTGAAATAAAAATATGAGACTTTGATTAAGGCACCCTTACACGACATGTTTTTTACATGTGTTTTTTAAATTTAAAATACATAAGTTTTTTTTGTGTCTGTCAAAATTAATTAATTTACATGAGGTTTATAATTTTTACTCACAAACGTATATGTATAATTGCATATGTAAATAAATAATAAATTTTTAGGCACACAATTTATAAAAAAAAAATTTATTTTACACATAATTCATTGCCGACTAATGTTTGTACAGGCATAGAAATTTAATATCATATGTGTGCACATACGAAATTAGAACATGCTCTAATTGAAATTTTGTCATAAGACTTTCCTTGTGTTTTTTACACAAGCAATGTTTTAAAAGTCACACACGACATGTAACTGTTTACTCATGTAAAAGTTGGCAATAACAGTGTAAAAAACATGTCGTGTAAGGGTGCCTTTACCTAGTCAGGAAGTGCTGCTTAGATTTCGAACAATACTGTATAATAATGTGGGCGTGGCTTTGATCCAATTATTGAAATTAATACAATAATGGACCGATTTTGGACATTTTAGCCAATCATATGCTAAAATATGCCGAAGCACTCGTCGAAGTTGCTCAAAGTCTGGTAGTCGCGTTAAAGGCCCAATCTCCTGATCTGTGCCTCATACAAAACCTCTTTGAGACTTTAAAGCGTAGAATCGGAACTCCAATTTTTAGCAACAAAGGAATTCCTTAATGCCTTAGGAACTCCTTAATGCCTTAAAATAAGAATGGGAATCAATACCAACAACAGTGCTAACAACTCAAAGACTCTATGCCAATACGATGTGCTGATAAAGGTTGTCATACAAAATACTTAAAGTTACGTAAGTTTTGAACAGCAATATTTGCATTTGATTTTTTTTTTAAGCTGAATTAAATTTATTTTCACATTATTAGACTGTAAGAACATAGTTGAATTATAAATATCAGCATTGTTTTCAATAAATGAATTTAAAACAATACTATGTGACTTTGTTTATTCCGTCAGGAAAAGTTGCTTAGGTTTCAAACAATATTGTATGTATGAATAATTGCTGACTGTAATGATTATTAATATAAACACAATTTTTATTTGAAAATACACAAATGCATATACCACACCAATGATCGATCGAGGTTTCAAATTTAACAAAAACCAAGGCAGATTGTTTCTACTTTAAATTAAAAACACAAAAATAAAATAATATAATTTTTTTAAACCAACTGAGAATATCAGTTGGTAAAGAATACTTATAAATGACTAATAAAGGATTCGAAAAAGCCAATGGAAAATAATCAAAAATGATTGTAAACTAACAAGAAAAAGAGATCAATATTATAAATGACTTATCAAGAAGAGTCCTCTCTCTCGACAAAATTATATTTAATGATCAGAAAATAACCGCACATTCTAGCTTTTTAATCGTGCAAAAGAGTTACAAGACTCCAATTTGTAACCACAAAAACTTATGGCGTTTTGTTTTCTGAAAAAGAATGTAAAATTTTGTTTGTCTTTTAAAGTTTAAGTTCTTTTCTAAAAACATACATACATACATTCATACATAATTGGCCATTACAACCCTGTGTCAGGGTTACGGCCTAGCTTCTCGCAGCACTCATGTTGTGTGTGTTAATTTTCGTCCATGAGTACTGGGACCTACAGTTTAAAGTCGACTACGAACGACAGATTTGAGAAGCTTTTTCATGGCAATCAATTACTCCCAGAGCTTTTGCCAGAAGATTGCTGAGAAGTAGTCGCCGAAAGAAATAATTTTTTCATATTTCTTTTTTCAAGGTGTCAGAGCTGAGATTTGAACCGGGCACTAGTAAGCCAACACACTGACCACTAGACCACCGCGACTAAAAGCAATGTAACATAAAAAAGGGGCTGCGTGTTCTTTTTTAAAAAAATTGACATCATTAAGTGGAATAATGCAAATTTTCTTGCCCTCAAAAAAATCACAGGGTAAAAGACAATGCACTGAGATACAGCTGTCATTTTTATTATTTTTTTTATTTGACATTCTTCATAAGCTTTTATTTAAATTTAAAATATTTAAATTTTTTTACATATAACAACAGGGCGACTATTTATGTTCGTTTTTTGGCATAAAACTGGGTGCAATTTAATGGGGTGAGGGCAATGCTTTTAAATTGTCACTTTTTTTAACACGTTCACCACTCACATATTTTTTGCACTTTCAGTAAAAACTCACGAAGAAAAAATTGGTAATTATGCGACCCATATATGTGACATGAGTTTTTACGAAAGCTCCAACGTCACATATGTGTGACGCTGAGTGGCGAACGTGTTAAAGACAACATTTTTTTCCAAAAAAAAAACACCATTATACATTTAAATTTGTTCAAAATTTACTGCTTTCGATATTTCCATAAAAATCTAGTACTTTAGTATGAGACTTTACTGAAATCTAATAAAAGTTGTGATACAATTCCGTTTTTTGTGCTTCTCTTAAAGATACCGGCCATATGCAAAAAAAAAACAAAATTAAGTAAACTTGAACGGCCGTATGTATAATGAAAAATTACCAACTCGTTAGTATATGGGACAAAGAACTGGCAAGTTTATCACCCGCTATAGACTGATATTATTAAAACTTTCCATACGTTCTATTTGATAACTAGTCAGGTAATCCAAAAAACTAAATACCTTGTACCTTTGAGTAAGAATTTCCACGTATTGGAATGTCAAACTTAGCCACTGTGTACAACGACCTGTTAATTTGTTATTATACATAAGGCTGCCATAAAAAATTTAATTAAAGTCTACTTTTAATATTTTTTTTTATTTTTTGTATTGTTGTGAATATAAGTATATTTTATAAATGCAACCCAGTTGTTGAACAGAAAGCAATGCTTTTATCAATTTGAAAATAAAACAAACAAACAAACAAACAAACAAAAAATTAACTGTTTGAGACCTATACTTGACGTAAAGTATGTACATGAATGTACATATATTGTATATATGTGTAAAATAATATTGTACACATTTTTGAAAACATAAAGCGAAATCCCATTAAATTCATTAAAAACCGATCATTTTTCTCCAAAATGGTTTTTTTTTTCTTTTTAATAATTTACTTACCGTGGCAAAAAAGTAATTTCATCTGGATTCATAAATAAAACTCGCTGTATCACACTTAAAGGCAATAAAAGTTTTTAGTAAAACCCCAATTGCAGTAGTCAAAGACCATAAAACAAGCAATGCAATTAAAAAAAAAATGTAACTGAACAAACTGTGTGCTTTTCAACAGCAATTACAACCACTTTTTTTTTCGTTTTTGTTTACAAATACGCGTAATACACTAGAGGTGGTGGTAGTGATAGTAGTGGAGCAGAAGGAAGAGACGTAGAAAATGAATTGAGTACAATTAATGAAGTGTGATAATAGTGTGTGCAGGTGTTTGTGACCACTAATGGTAGTAGTACATAATAAATGTTTAAATTACATGAAAAACTTACTCGCCATATACTATACAAGCACACATTAATACTCTTATTACGTACGATTGTAAATTAACGAACAAAACTAAACAATTTTTAAGTTTTTCGTTTTCGTCAAACAATAACAAAATTAATTAAATTTGTAGACTACATACAATACATATGTATGTATGAATGTATCCAAACTGCCGTTTAATAAGTGACAAAAAGCACGTTTTAACAATTCAATTGTAAAGTTTTTTAATACACTCACGCATGTATAGACTTAATGAATTAAACAACACTACTACTAAACCGCCCGCCATACCACCCTTTCTCTCCCACTCTACCGGAACCCACACACACACACACGCAATTAAGATTTTATCCTTTTTCTCTCAGAAACTATATTTTTTTTTTAATTTCGTTCTTTTATTCGTTTAAATAAATTCTCCGTACACAACATGCAACTCGAATTATATGAATTCAACTAAAAGTTCGTTACCAGAATTTTGTTAGTCAAGCCACGTTGTAAAAGTAGTAAAAGTTGCAGCAGCAGAAATACCATAGTTATGGACAAAAGCAGCAGCACTTACAATACAGTATGCTAACAAAAAAAAAGATGCATGAGTAAAAATGCATAAAGCAAAAACAACAAACAAATACAAGAAAACAACAAAAATTTACATCAGCAATATGAAAGCGAGAGAGGGAAAGGAGAGTGAGTAGTAGACAGACATGCTATTTCCAAGCTGTGGTAAACAATTTGATACAATCGTACTTTTTGCAAACTATTTAATTCAAAATATGTATGTGGTACTTCTGCAATAATTTTTATACTTTCGAAAACAATTTTTAATTTTTCGTACTTTAAAGACTTCTTAACGGAAGCCTTCTCCTTATGCAATCTGCCAAAAATGTTGTCCAATGTACATATATTTTAGAATTACAGTGCAATTTCGCATTTTTAAAATTAAAATGCATAAATTTTAGTACTAAGTTCTAGTACAATTATTATCACCACAACTATAAAGCTACGTTCACTATATTTTGTAAAAAAATGTCGGTTCATAAAAAATGATTTACAAACAGATAATCGAGTATGTTCTGAAGAGCAAATTCAAGTAAAATTGAAATCAAAGACGAATAACACTTAATTGAGCGAATTATTTTATAGTTTTGATATTCAAAAAAGATACATTAGTGGTCGTCTTTCACATTTTAAAGTTATAGCAGTTTGAAATTTCATTCAATTTCATCCCAATTTATTTTACAGAACATACCCGAATAACTAGAAAGGGTCGTGCTTTTTTTATAAAATATTTGCTAAATGGGTCTTCTCGAAACAAAAACACTAATATATCACACTTTTAAATCGGACTGTAAATGCTTAAGATATGACGAAAAACTAAAATATAGAAATATATGATATTTCAATGTTTTTGCCTCGAAAAGGCCAATGTATTTTATTAGAATATTAAATTTTTCGTTTGCTTTTTTTTGTATTCATGCAATGAGGAAATATTGAACAACTTATCGTTATTGTTCGTTTAAGAAAAAAGGAGGGATGGAAACAAATGTTGTTGCGGCATGGAGTCACGAACAATTTTGTAAATTGTGCTGTTAACAAATTATTTAAAGAAACGGTGGTCTGATTGACTGTTTAAGATCTGATCGCTCACGCAGTATAAAAACTACAAAGACAAACAAAAAATTTAAAAGCATTATTTTGTCAGTGTACTCATAGAAAAATTCCAATTACAAGTACAACAAACAAAATAACAGAGTTTATGCCCAATCATCCAGATAAGCAGCAAAAATCGTTGCATGTGTTTAAAAGGGATTCTAAATTTCTAATTCTATACCGAATTCTTCCAATTCTAAAACCACAGAAATGTGGTAAAAAATTTGTTTGTTAGTTTTACATCAGCTGCAGAATGGCCTTCAGCTAGCCCCAATCTAAATCCGTTGTGTTTAATATTGAAGAGAATTTTAAATCTTTGAAAGAGTACCCTTATTATTCGAGCAATAAATAATTTTCATATGAACGTGTTGCGTACTACGCTAAACGAATCGGTCATGCTGGATGTGCAATTGCTGTTCATTTAGAGTAATTTTTGTATTTATACAAGTGTAGATTAATTAAATATTTGTAAATATGTACTAAGTACTTATAAAAAAAAATTGTTAATTCTAGAATATAAAAAAATAACAAGGCTATATAGAAAAAAAAATATACAGTGAACTCGCGGAAACGTGAACTAATTTTTACCAAGGGTGTTCACATTTTCAAATTTGTTCACCTTTTCGATCGGTACGATTTTAGAACAAAAATGTGCATTTTAGCAATAGATATTGGCTAAAACTCAATCAGATTTGGAAATTTTATTAAAAAAAATATTATATAAAATTTTATTCAAACTTTTTTGTCATTTTTTACATTTTACATTTAAACGGATTGTATACATACATACATATACCCCATACATATTGTACATATAAAGTTTTCATCTACTAAAGTTTCTATAATTAAAAAAATATGTACATATGTATATAATACAAAAAGGGTTAGGAATACTTATATGGGTGTAGCAAAAGAATTCAGTCTGCAATAAACTCATTTTTTTCCTAAATAGTACTTTTATTGGAAAAAATCACTTATCTTTTTTTGATATGTGTTTTTTTCAACCATCTCAAATATGGCCTTTTCCTTAAGATTTCTTAACTACACATGTGCATGTTTTGTTGAAATAGGTAGCAAAGTAATTGTTCACGTTTTAGCGCTATTTCACCTTGTTCACGTTTTAGAGTAGTCAATGCAAACATAAAAGTGTTCACGTTTCCGAGTTGTTCATGCTTCCGGGTATTCACGTTTTTGCGAGTTCACTGTATGTAGAAAGAAAAAACAAGACACAAAAACATTTATTCATTCATTCGAACAGCTTTTTTATTTTTTAAATATTATTCTTCAATCCAAGATTAACATCAATTACTGACTATACAAATCTTGGGTATTGTGCGACCATATTTTCAGTGATATCAGAGTAGTTTAATATTTCTTGATGTAATGAAAAAATTATTAAAGGGTGTTTTTTATAGTGTCAGAACTTTGAGTTGGCATCACTGCTTTATTGGACCACCCACTTAACAGCTGATAGTTGCTTTTTGTTAAGTTTGCTTTAAAATTTCAATATGAGCAACGCGTACAAATTGCTGAAATTTTTAATCAAAATAATTGTTTTATTCTATCGATTTTGATTTCGAAAATTGTATTTTCCTATGAAGCCCATTTCTGGTTGAATGGGTACGTAAATAAGCAGAATTGTCGTATTTAAAATGGAGCATCCAGAAGTTTTTGTCGAAATACAATTACACCCACAGAAAATTGCTCTTTGGTGCGCTTTAAGGGCCGGCAGGTTCATTTCTGCAAAAAGTTGTTGAAAATTGGTGTTCTAGATTGCGCTTTCTACGCCCGTCTTGGCGGCCACATGACAGAAATTATACTTATACATTAATTTCATAATATTTTCTTTTCAATAAAGTCCGTTTATTATGATTTAAACTTGTGTCACTCTATAAAAAACACCCATTATATATTTCTAAAAACTCCAAATGTGCAACAAAATAGGGCTAACATTTGGCGAGTTTGGAAGAGTGCATTTTTTATGCATAAGTTCTTCTTTTTGTGTAAACTTTTTACAAAGATTTTATATTATGCAATGAGCATTTTTAATAGAAATTATACTTAAAAGAAAAAAAAACCGGATTATTCTTGGTGTTACAAAAGTACTTTCAAAATTTTTTTTGGTACTGCAATTGAATCTCAATTCTCATCACTCATTTAATGCTTAACTATTTAACGGTATTAACTAGAAATTTTCTTTGACACAAACACATAAACATACTTTTACAACTTTTTCTACTGAAGTAGTCTTATGCACATACATAGTATAAAATTTTTTGTTCCTTTATAAAAAAAAACCTGAGATCTAAAGGCTCAAAAAGCCATTAAAAGTATAATTTATAATAACCGCACTAGACATAATGACGACTTGAAAAATACATAAGTCGGAGGCTATAAAAATAGCTGATGACACAATGATTATAAAAATCAACAACAACCACAACAACAATAAAATGGCGGATATTAAAGAGTTTAAAAAGCCATATTACCAGATTTTTTTTTAATTTATTTATATTACAGATAGGCGTGGAGGTGTAAAATAAATAGTTTAATGAAAAAGGGTGTTTATTAAAGAAATAAAAGTGAAAAAAATATATATTGAAATCCATATGTACATATGTATTAAATACACGTAAATTATAAAACATTCAACCTAATACGAATATATGTATGTATGTATGTATATAAAGCGTATTTAACCCTTAATTGCACTGTGATGGCAATTTCCATTATAAATTTTTTTGAAGGAAATAAAAAGAAATATACGAAAACTTTAGTATAAATTAGTCGCTGCTGAAATATTTCGGCATTAGATTATACCCATTGGAGTGTAGTTTCAGATATTAATAATAAAATATTTTTAAATATTTTTCCATAATATTTCGAATGAATTTTATCAATGGTTTATTTAAAAAAAATAAAAAAAAACAATTAAGGGCTTTGAAAGATTGATCTTATTTGAACAGCCTCCGTGTTCATTATTTAATCAATAACTTCCATAGTATTCGTATCATGTAGTAAACGCTTGATGCTTTGTGTCTTCGCTATTTCCTGGCAGGTTTCTTTTCTTTTTTTTTCAAAACAATACAACATTTAATACGACTGACGCAATCAATAATTATTTTATAAAAATGTTTGATGGCATATGATATATGTATAAGTATGCATGTATGGATATTACTTAGAAGGGGGCAAATTATAAATATTGATAAGTAAAAGAATTTTAATAAAAAAAAACAAATCTTGTTCGTATGTGTTTTCACAAAAAATATGTCTAAATCATTAATAGCAGGTTTCAGGGCAAACCTGGCTTAAACATTCGCATGCATATGCATATTTTAAATATTTTAAAGTTTGCTTTATGTTTATATACATACAGTTACGAGCAGATAAATAGGTTCACATCAAAATGATAAATCAATTTTGTTTGACTATAGTTTAAATTACAGCAATAAAAAAGGAAAACTCGCTAATTACTAAAGCAAATACCCACTTTTAATACTGCATCACAATAATTAAATTATTATGTAAAAAATTGCCCAAAATTAAAAAAAAATACCGTATAAAATCAAAGAGCAAATAAATAGGTTCACTTTGAAAAATTTGTTAGTTTAAAATGTTAAAAGCCAAAATTATAAAAATTATTGTAGAAAACTTTAAATTCAGCCTTTTAATAGAACTTATTAAAGCAAATACCTCTAAAAATTTAAAAAATGGGACGTTCTAAACATTGTAGTGAAGAGGAAAGAAAGATTATAAAGGATCTACACAGCCGCAGTTATAGCCAAAGGAAAATTGCTGAAATTCTTGGGAGATCGCAGAATATGATAAGAAATGCATTGCAGCCTCCAAAACAAAAACTTAAAACAAAAAGACGATGATTGCATTAAGATGTTGTCAACTCGTAATCCTTTTATGTCCGCAGTTCAGCTGAAAAATGAGTTAAAGCTTCCCGTATCAGAGTGGACCATTAGACGTCGTTTAAGAGAAAAAAATTTATTCGGAAGATCGGCCCAGAAGGTTCCAGTGCTTAATAACAGACAAAGAAAAAAGCGCATTGAGTTTGCAAAAGTACATGCTGAATGGGCCGGCCCGGAAGGTATAAAAAATGGAGAAACATACTATGATCTGATGAATCCAAGATAAACTTAGTCGGACCTGATGGAAGAACATGGGTAAGGCGTCCAAAAAATAAAGCATATGATCCAAAGTACACCACGAAGACAATAAAGCATGGCGGCGGCAACATAATGATATGGGGTTGTTTTTCCTGGTACGGTGTTGGGCCAATATTCTGGATCAAGGAAAATATGGACAAACATCTTTATCTGCATATTCTTAAAGAAGTAATGCTTCTGTATGCCGAGTGGGAAATGCCTTTAAAGTATGAATTCCATCAAGACAATGACCCCAAGCATACTTCTAAGATCGTAAAAGAATGGTTCCAAAAGAAAAATATAAAGTTAATGGAGTGGCCTTCACAATCGCCGGATTTAAATCCTATTGAGAATCTTTGGAGAATCGTTAAGGACAAAATTGCACCACTCAAGGCTAAAAATAAAGAAGATTTGTGGACAAAAGTGTAGGAAGGGTGGTACTCAATTCCACTAGAGACTTGTCAGTCACTTGTCGAATCAATGCCCCGGAAATGTTCTGCGGTGATTCAAAATAAGGGATTTTCAACAAAATATTAGATATTTTCTTGCAATTGCACTTTTTTGTATAAAAATGTCATTCTGTTTTCAATGAACCTATTTGTTTGCTCGACAGGCATCAATTAATATATTAAATATATCAATTTTTCTCATTTTTTTTAATTATAATTAAATACATTTTATGTGATTATTTATGTTTAATGTAATAAATATCGCTTTATTGTATATTACCGCTGTTTAAGTTATTTGAAGGCGAATTTATCAATAAATGTGATGTGAACCTATTTATCTGCTCGTAACAGAGTTAAAAAGATTACCTACTAACTGCAACCAATGCAAATATAATATATTTTTTTCAGTCCAAATTGGCATGTAAATTTATCTTGTCATGACATATTTACAACTGTCTGGCAACGTCTTTGTCTACAGTTGACTTAAATTTTTTTCACTATTTTTGAATATGTTAGACAGCCAGACGCCAACACTTATTATCAGGCTAAGATTTTAGGAAGTTGTAACAACTGACACATAAAAAATTATATGCAAAATAGAAAATGTTACAAAAAGTGTAACATGCTGCTGTTGCAAAAAAAAGAAGACATTTTGTATTCTGGTCACACAAGTCTTTGACACTGCATACTTTAAAGCTTACACATACACAGTGAAGAACTAAAGTTTACCTACAGCTAGACATTATCTTATCTTTATAACAGACTTAACTGGTCATAATTAGTTAAAATAAGTAATTAAATTACTTTGTCCAAAAAGGAAAATTAATATTTAAATTGTGATGTTCAGATTTCCAAATGTCACTTCGATGAGTGTTTCTACAAGACAATAACC
The DNA here is from genome assembly GCA_963576795.1 of Metopia argyrocephala. Taxonomy (NCBI): domain Eukaryota; kingdom Metazoa; phylum Arthropoda; class Insecta; order Diptera; family Sarcophagidae; genus Metopia; species Metopia argyrocephala. The sequence goes on from OY756209.1 coordinate 32,597,190, forward strand.
TGAAACACAAATCGCAGCGAGAAAAAGATTGATTTCAAAATAATGATGTTCAGATTTTAAGTTGACCCACATATTTTACTGAAAATTTAGGGCAAGTTGTCAAAGCGGCTCTTCGAGGAAAAAACAGTTGTGGGAATTTGTTAAAAATGTGTGGAAAAATAGTCCAAGCTCAACGTGTCAAATACTTCTGAAATCAATGACAAAACCCTGTTTAGCCTTTTATAAAAATAATGGAAATTCCTGTAAGTACAGAGGTAAATAAACGATAATTGAAGGAAATAATGTGGTTTAATTAAAAAAAGGCTACTTTTAGACCATAGTTCCGTTTTGCAGTTTCTTTTGTTGAGATCAGTTATAAAAATGGCTTTGTTTTAATCTGTTATATGGACTGATATTAACTTAAAGGTATATTATAATAAAGCCATTTGTAGAATGCTTCGCTTTTTGGGAATTTACTACTTTCCAACAATGATCCCCAGATAATGGTTAATTTTTTAATTTATTATTCTCTTGAGGAACATACATATGTACTATGTAACAGTAGATAGACTTTAGTTATACACTGTACGTGGCGGAAATACAAATGTCTACAAAATATCAATATATGTATATATATAACAGATATACAGATAAAATAAAACGAACAAAAGACAAGGAATAAGGAAATTTATCATACGCCAAAGAGTACGAAGACATATAAGATAAGCTTAATAATACACACAAACATATATGCATCTTTGTAAATAATTTATACACACACTTATGGAGATATACTGCATACATGCATATGCATAAACATATGCATGCATAAAGAAAAACGTACTCGCAAATAAAAATTACGAGTATAATGGGAGAAATAGAGAGAGATTAATAACAATTTGATATCAATGAACATGACCTACCATAAGATATGTATGTTTGAATTATTTTTTTCATTTGTACTTTTAAACTGTTGTTAGCGTTTTTGTTAAATATTATAATATATGCATGCATGCATACTCATCGACTTACTATGTTTACAAAGTTTTTTTTATTGTACTCGTATTACGTACATACATATTCTATCGTTTATTAGACAAGCATTTGACACCAGTTGGATTGTATAAACAATTCTGTCAGCGGGCTTGTAAAAATATATTCTTGAGACAGTGGGATAAAAAAAGCACATAAGAAAGTGGCATACATTAAATGTAGCAGTATTATATTTCTAAGCCATAAATTGTCTACTAAAATATAAAAAACTTAGCGGACCTGTGCCTACGTAGTCAGACAAAATAAAATGAGCAATTCTCTACATAAGCAATTAACTTTAACCGTTCTCAAGATATCTAATATCTTCGTAGTCGCCGTGGTCTAGTGGTTAGTGTGTTGGCTTACTAAGACATGAGCCCTGGGTTTGACACCCAGCTGCGACATCTTAAAAAAAAAAAAGAAATATGAAAAAATATTTCTTTCGGCGACTACTTCTCAGCAGTCTTCTGACAAAAGCTCTGAGAGTAATTAATTGCCATGAAAAAGCTTCTCAAGTCTGTCGTTCGGAGTCGACATTAAACTGTAGGTCCCGGTACTCATGGATAAAAATTTACACACACAACATGAGTGCTACGAGAAGCTAGGCCGTAATCTTGACACAGGGTTGTAAAGGCCAGTTATGTATGTATGTATGTATGTATGTTCTCAAGATATATAAAACTCAAGCACAACTTAGAGGGGATATGATTCGCAGATATGTAAATAGTATAACACAATTCCAAAATTGGTAAATATATGGTTTTTCACGTTTTGATCGTGAAAAGTTTTGTGTTTTTCATATTATTTACTTTAAATTGAGCCAAAATAAAAACAAACAAAAATATTAGTCATGTTTTTCTAATATTTTTTTTTCGATCTCAAACATGTTAGATCATGGTGAATTTATTTTATTGAACACCACTGTAGGTATTTCCATATTATAACTATTCTGCTTATAAACTTCCGTTCCTTATTTGGTGTCTTAATAGCATTTGTCAAAGAAAAAATGAGAGGCAATACACACAACATACAATAAAAATATTAGGAATTAACTTGTCTTAAACCCACTGTATTTACTATGGCATGTTTGAGCAAAATGGCCCTTAAAAGGGATGCAATTTTAATCTGTATTAGACATGATACTTTAAATGTTTCTGTGACAAAATGTGTATTTAATTGAATATGCAGAGTATGTATGTGCATGTGTATGCATGCTTGTTAGTATCGATGGCTTAATATAGAAAGGTCGTATCTCGAATTTCCAGTACTTTACAGGAGAAGGAAAAAACTTAATAAAATCTAAAAAAAATAGTTATAAACAAAGTGTAAATGCAGTTTTTATTTAAAATAAATAAGGAATTCAATTAAAAAAAGATTTTTTAATTTACTGTTCATTTTAAGGAGAAAATTAACTTAGGGCTTTTTTGTATTCAAATTGTTTAATATTAATGTAGAGTTAGGGCTTTTTTTATTAATTCAAAGTTGGTGAAAAAAAAGATAATAATGAACATTACATAAAAAATATTACTCCATGTAATAAACAAACTTCAGCCAATTGTTTTATTGTGAGTTATAACTCGATGGCTTAATATAGGAAGGTCGTTAAATTTTGGCTATTTACAGGAGAAGGAAAAAACTCAATAAAAACTGGACTTTTTGAACTCAATTAAAAAACTGAATAATATTAATAAAATAATTCATTCTCAAGTGAACAAAACAGATTAAATTAAATTAACAAAAAATAAATCTTAGTAAAAAATATATGCTAGTTTTTATAAGGCAAATTATCATAGAAGCGGTGGCAATCTTCCGGCAGGAACTTTTTCGAATCTTGCAAATGGTCCCACTTTTTTTTATATTGATAATTTTTCTTTATAAAGTTGTTCAGGGTAAACGTTATTAAAAGCAGGATTTGCTCTCTGTTGGAGCAGCTCATATACGTCTGTAATATTAGTTTTAAAATAAATTAGTCCTGGCGAATCATACGCTAGGGCTCGTAGCATATTTACTGTTGGATCGCCAATGTTTCTGCCTAAAAATTGGGATTTATTGGTTATAACTATATTTAGAATTTATTTTCTTAAGTAACATTTTAACCTAACCGAATGGACGTTTATGTCTGAGAAATACTTTCAAAATTCAAAAAGTAATCATAGTGTAAGTGATGCGCATGTAAGGGTGCTGGGACATATTCCAAAACAAGTTAAAAATTTCTATTCAAATAACTTCCGTAAACTTTGAACAATTTCTTAATGAACTTTTTTGGCAATATTGTGATGAACAAGACTCTCCAAGTTGCCTAGAAGGCTTTTGATAAAGTACCTTTTTCGATATACCAAAATACTGCTCACCTTTCATTTTTTTTTTTTTTGTTAATATTTTGCTTCAATTCAGATTTGTTTGCCATCTTTTTTCTCTTACAAACATTATTTAAATTTTTCGTATCAAAATTAATAATCTTAAACTTAAACAATTCATTTTATTTAAACTTTCAATTATAATAAACTTTTTCCAAATACTTATAGACAAACACTACATTCAGAATTTCTGACTGATGCCCCAAAATTCTTTTATATACACAAATTCGGGAAGTCTCTTTTTATTTAAAACAAATATTTATACCGGTGTGTGCAAGTAATCACCTTATTAATTGGCTATGGGCTTTCATTGTATTTTTTAATACTAAAAAAATTGTTTCATATTAACTAAAAAATGTTATTATTTTAAATGAGTTAGGGCTTTTTCTTTCAAAAAAATTTTGAAATGAGATAGGGCTTTTTTTTAAATTATTACAAATCTGTAATTCGTCAACATAGGAGCCTGAATTTTTTAGGGGAAGTGTATCTGTGCCTTTTCTACCAGAATATATAAAAAAAGCGATTTTGAAAAAAAACGAGATACGACCTTTCTATATTAAGCCATCGGTATGCTGTTTTTAACACACACTATATACGGATATCTTTCAAACTATTTTTAATGACCCTCCCGGTATTATATTTTCTCTTTTTAAAATTTGCACTCTCTCCTTATCGTTTTTCATTGTTTAATGCTTAACCGTAACAATAATAACGGAGCAACAGCATCATAATGGGTTTTTCTATACAAAAAAGAAGGTTATGCATTAATTTCTCTACTTCCTCGTTTATTTGTTGTTTTAGCTTTTATTTTCATATTTCTTCATCACCACATACATAATTGTTTCTTTGTTATTATTGAAATTCTAAAATGTCACTTCCAAACAAACAAACAAAAAAAAAAAAAAAAAAAAAAAACAAAAAAAAAAGGCAAATGCACTGGTAAGAGCTGGTATTTTTTATTTTTATTTTATTTTTTGGCATTTTGCCATCACTTGCATACAAACAATCGCATACAATAGTATAGTACGGACATACATTCTTGATAAGAGGAGTAGTATGAAGAGAGAAAACAACTACACTATGCAAAAACACAATAGCAGCTGCAAAAGTTTATATGCAAAACTACAATACAAATAGAAAAAAATAAATCGATATTATTAAAGTTACTGACCAGGTCAAATATGTTTTTAATTACTTTTCTTTCTTCTATATGAATAACTCTTGAAAACGTTTTATTTTTAAAATCAAATTTTTTATTGCAAAAAAAAACAGAATTCAAGGAATATTAATTAGAATTCATTTTTAACAGCATGGCCTTATTGATGATTAACAAATTTATGTATTATTCTTGGGAAATATTGTTCCAGGAAATAAGAAAGAAAAAAGACATGAAAGTGAAAATCATTATGAGTTGTTGTACATGTATTTTCGTGGGAAAGTATAGAAAACAATGAAAAATATCGAGGAAATTTTAATTAAAAATAGCAGAAATGAGAAATATAATGAACTCCTATTAATAAAGGCTGTGATACACTATCCTATCGAGTCGTAGATTTGTCAAAAAAATCGTGTGTTTTAAAAAACTAAAAATGCATCTGTATGACAGATTTGTTTACAAGTCTGTCCGACTTCATAATCTTTTGAAAAAAAAAAAAAAAATAATCATAAAATTTTTTTTCTTCATGCGTTCAGGGTTGCATTTTATAAGATGTTACTTGGGGGTTACACTTTCAATTTCTGGCTTTCAATTTTCAATACATTCACACTTTTTTACTAATACACTGACACTTTTGGACATTGAAACGAACTGGATATCAAAATTGCTTTTCATGCGAGTGTTTCAATTTACTATCAATTCGCCATGTTATTTTTTCTTCTTCTTCTTTTATTTTTCTTTTTGTTCGACTGCCATAGTTATTTTGTTTTGTGTTGCATTTTGAATTATAAAATTGCTACCAAATTGAATGCAGCCTACGTCACAGCTTTCGATTTCTACAAATTTTGACAAGACGTGTGTGTGAAAAAATTGAAAGAAAACATTGAACGTGTGTCATCAGCGTTAGCAAAAAGCAACTCTGCATATGCTTTGCATTTTATTTCGCGTCGTGGTGTGGCACTAATGTTGCCATTTTGATGCGACTTTTAAAAGGGTGACAGAAATCGGTATTTTCTTGTGAATGAATCGTACCACTGTGTATAATAGTGTATCATGGCCTTAAATGGGATGTGTATGCAAATTTTGGTAATATTATCTCAATATTTTTACGTACATAGTTTTTTTTTTAATAAACCTATGTTCAAAAACCACTCAAACTGGTAAAAAAAAAAATTGTTTCAACTAAAGCCCCTTTTACATGACATGTATTTGTCAGCTGACATGTCAAACTATCCACTGGAAAATAAAAGAATTTCATGCAAAAGCATTTAAACATTGCTTCTGTAAGTCATCTGGCAAAGCATAGGTAAATATTAAAATTACAGTATGTTCTGACAAGCTTATGTCTTGTAAAGACCAAAGCCATTAGAAAATATTTGACGGCATGTAAAGTAAATACCTTTAGAGGCGTAATTTATTTGATAAATAAAAATTAATTTTTTCTAATTAATTTAAATTAATTAATTTAAATAAAAAATATACTAATTTTCACGCATTATTGAGGCTGCTCTGTACCATGAGCTTATATGAGTAAACTACATTTGCCAGAGTGTATTTATCACTTTTCTCAACTGCGGCGATTATCAAGAACGGCTCTCTAAAGAAATAATATTGTTGAAACCAGTTTTTCGTTATTGAAATTTAATACGACCACAAAGGGTTAAGCATTTTTAAAAATAATGCACATCATTATTCTACTTATAGAAATCAAACTTTAGAGAACCACATAAACAAACGATTACTAATTTTTCCAATATTAGCAATTAACTTTATTAAATTGATTTTAACACTGATAGCGCGTGTGTGAATAATAAATGGCACAAACAAAATCAATTGATGATAATGCAGACAATTATTGATGTTGTTCTTGCTGTTGTTACTAATCTAAGTAGAATGCCCTTTATTTATTGACAAAGTTCCCTGCAAAAAATATTGTAGTACGTGATCCATTTAAGTTTATAAGGGCTAGTTAAAACATAGTCCATTGTAATGCAGACAGGGACCATGTCATTTTAAAACAAGTAGTAATTGCTTGGCGAAAAGCATTCGTTTATTTACGAACGCAAATTTTATGCAAAAATGTAATTTACTTGCCAACTTCAAAAAAAAAAAAATCTGAACAATTTAAGCAAAAAATTTGTTGAATGATAGCATTGACACCATTTATAGTTTTTTATCCAATTAGTGCGTACACCATTATAAAAAAATTAAAAAACGTTTGTGTATTAAAAAATACAACATTGAGCGCTTTGACTTTAGGAAGTAAATTCGCTGTCAAATGATGAAATGTCAAGAATTGAGATGTTACCGTTTGATATTAATTTAGTTAAAAGGTGGGAAATTTTAACCACACCATTAATTGCGTCAAACGTTTGAGAATTGGCTGGCTGTTTGAAAAACTGAACGAAAACAGCGCATTTTTCAACAAAATAGTACCCTGATAACAGGGTTTAAATCCGTGACCTTTGTCTTTAGCACACAGCCGGACAAACAATTCCGTTATTGCATTTTCCGGTCGCGATTGGGCAATGTCAATTGGCCGCTTCGTTCTTGTGATTTAACGCCGCTGGATCAGTTTCTCTGGGGCCATTTGAAAGACCGGCATTACGTGAACAAACTACAAACAACTGACGCTCTAAAACATGAAATTCAACGCAGCATTGACGAAATAAAATGTGGTTCAAAATTGTGTGAAAAGAACGTCTGCTGACGTGTTAGGGGTGGACATTTGCCAGACATCATATCATTAGTATCAATAAAACAGAACTTTCAACAAAACAAAAATACTTTTTTGGTCTGAATCAACGTCAAAGAAGGCAAAATGGGTTTGCGAGTCAATAAAGTGGCTGAAAATGATTTTTTTTTAAATTCTGTAACTTTTGAACCGATTGCTCTTGCAAATGTGTAATTTGGAATACTCTTATTACTACTCATCATTTTAATAAATTAAAATTGATTATTAAAATTTTTAAAAAATCAAAACAGAAACTATAAACGTTTTTCATCACATGCATACTTAAATATTTTTTTTAATGGACAGATTAAAGTAAAACTAGTCTCCAGTTTTAATTTCTTTAAAAGTAATGGAGTAGTTTATTAAGAAATTTAAGGACAAAGTTAAACTTTAGATTTTTTTTTAGCTTTTATCATGAAAATATAAGTTTGTATTTTTTTTATATACTAAAAGTTGTCATATGAAGATACAAATTGTTTGTTACATGTTACGAGTAAAACTCAGAAACATGTTTATACTAAACAAAAATTGGTCAAAGTATTGAAAAAAATTGTTGGTGAAATAAAGAAAAATTTTAAAAATAAGCAGAAAAATTAGTAATCTAAATACGCATCATTTTACAAAAATATTTGATAGCATTAAACGAAAAAAGTACTTCTCACTTTTTTTCGGTATCCTCCTTTCGTAAAAGTAATTCAAACCTTTTTAAATTACATACATATGTACGTACATATGTTAGTGCAAATAATTCATAAACATGTTTCTCTACTGTTATGAATGCATAAAATTTAATTTCCTTTCAAAAGAGTTCACAGCAATTTTCTTTTTGCCTCTATTTATAGGAGAATAAATTGCTTCTTCTCAATTTTATTAAAAAATAAACGAAGAAACTAATGACTGTTGCTTTTATTGTTATTGCAGTTCATCCTACGCCATCCATCGATGGTGTTGCTGTTGTTGTTTCTTTTATAAGTAATTCTTCCACTCAATTGACCCATATTTTATCTCTTCATGGTCTTTGTTGTTGTTGTTAGCTAATAATCCTCACACACTACAATTTTATCATCCATGTGGGAGTGGAGGACTGGTAGGTAAGAGAGTGCGTATGCAAGAGGTGTCTTTGTGTGCGTGGCTGTGAGTAAATGCAAAGTTTATGGAATTTAACTTTTTTTTTTTGTCTTCAAACAGGCGAAATTTTTGTATTATTAGTGCTGAATTATGTTTAGGCTGTACCATTAAAAAGGGTGTTCCACAAAGCGTAAACACGAACGAATACAAAATTTGCAAAACATATGCATGCATTTTTATAAAAAAATTATTTTTTTTGTTACAACCTTAAAAAAATGTATTTTGTACGATATCTTATTCAATATTTATAGAGTTTAAGAAATAGTTTTGTTTTTTTTTTCTATTTTTATTCCAAATACGCATAATAAAATAAATTAAAAAAACGAATGAAAAACTTTTCAAATAGTTTTTAAAAGCATCTACAACATATACATACATATGTATGTACATAAATATACTACGAGTATTGTATACTTATGTACGAGTATTTTTGTTTTAAAGAACGTTGCATGTTGCACCCATCGAATCGATACTTGATATTATAAGGGAAGTGTAAGGGGTGTGAAAAAAAGTTTAACCCAAATTTGTTGCTTTTCCCCCAAAATTTTTGTATTTTTTTTATTTGACATTTTTTTACCTTTAAAGTACTTTAAAACGAAATATTGCATCCTCTATTCGAAAGAAAAAAGAACGAAAAAAAGAAAAAAGACAGCAGAACAGAAAGTTGTTATCACTTTAATCCTGTAAGGATTAGTTTCTGGCAAATTAAAGTCACAAAGTAAAACTAATAGAAAAAATTTTAAACTTTTTTCACATTTTGCAAATATTTGATGAAAAAAGCATGACCACTTTTTTAAGGAAACATTTTATGCAAACACTATGTTTTATGTACACGTTTCTTAAAAAATTATTTAAAAACATTTTTTTTTTTTTTAATTTTTAATTAATAACATTTGAAGAAACAATTAGAAAAGAAAATAAATTTTTCAGTAAATTTTTAAAATGGATAAGAGAGGATAGATAATTAAGAATAGATCTTTGAAATTTTGCAACAATATTTTTATTTTATTGTAGTACTTTCGTACCAAAGAAAGTGTATCTTCTATCTAGTAAAAGTATTAGCAGTATTCGTCACTTGATACGGAATGCGTCGCATACCCAGCAGAAAATGTTTAAGATTTGGAAGCAATAAATAAAATTGTAAGCAATAATGGAAGCATTATATTGTTTTTTATATATTAAAGCTTCCAAATATGCTACAGTATATGGTACTATTTTCGTTTTTTTGTACTATTTGCTTACTGGTTGCAATAAATTTGCATTTCTATTGCATTTTAGCTTAATTTACAATTTCTCCCTTACAAAATAACTTACTGGTAAGCACTATTTTCTGCTGGGTAGTGATTAGAGCGCTTGCATACCACTCAAAACAGGCCAGGTTTAAACCGCAGCAAAGGTGAAAAAAAAAATTTAAAAGTTTGTGTTACTACGGGATTTCAATTAAAAAAATAAGGCCCTCCCTACCCTTCCCACTACATAAATGTTTACCCATCTAAACACAAACTAACCGTTATCGAAATAGAACAGGTCTGACTGTTTTCATACCCCAAAAATTATCTCACAAACATACCTTATATTTCAAATACCTCCAAGTCTTATTTATATTTATTTCCGCAGGGTTTAAGCAAATAATAAAAAAAACGTTGAAAAAAGTGTGTAGGTATAGCTTAAAAAACTGATTTTTTGTAACTAAAAACCTGTGTTTCCATTAAAAAAAAGTCCGGGAATTATTAAACTGCCATATGTCATGTTAATGCCCGTTTTTAAAACATTTCCATTCGCTCAAACCCTTGGCATAGACAGCTATAAAAACAGTTTTGAAATTTCGAAACGTTTTCACTCAAACTGCTTTTCAAATCTGTTTGTGTCAAACCAAGCGCTCTCAAAATTGAGTATAAACGCATACCGTTTTGAAACCTTCTTGAAAATGAGCTGTAAAGAATATTCTGTCAAATTTGATAAGGTTGCAAATTTCTTCCATTGGTTATTTTTATTATTCTATGTGTATTATTATAGAAAATATGAAAAAATTATAATTAGAATTATTTAGAATTAGCTGTTAGTTAAAACAGTTTTAAAACTGTTTCGACTCAAAACATAGGCATAAACGCATATGAAGTTATCGTTATGAGTGAAATCGTTTTGTGTCGAACTGATATCAAAACAGGCAGAAACCAAGTAATAGTCTAAAAATTTATTTAAACTCTCAAAGTTCTTCAAAAAGGTCATTCATATCTTTGATTTACATTTTGAATTGCAAATTAAACTTCGTGTAAGTGAAGTTCTTCCTGAATAAATAATTAAGTTATTAATTTTCATTTTTAGCATATGGCATTAGGAAAAGTTAATTTAATTACATACGAGTATTAAAATAGAAAAAAAAAACAGAAAAGAAATAAATACACAGCAAAAGTAAAAAAAAAGAAAGAAACCGTGTCTCCGCCGTTGCATAAAATTGTCATTTAAAACCACAAAAATGCATTTGAAAACAAAAAAGTAAAATAAAAATAAAATAAATAAACTTTCTATGCTTATTATATGGCACAATAAAATACCTGTTTTTTGTATCGGACTGACAAGTAAGTACCTGAAATGAAGAAAGACCATGCCGATGTCGTCGTTTGTATTAAAAAACCAATTGTAATTTCATAATAAAAAGCAGAACAAAATTGAAAGAATACTAAAGTGAAAAAGAGCCTAAACAGCTAATTTAGAAATAGAAGCACAATTTAATTTTGTATGTGTATTTAAGGAAACAAACAAAATTAATATATCACAGATATTAAACACTGCGCTATGATGGTGATTCAACAGGTATGTGTAGGTATAGTCATTGTATACAACAACCAAACCAATATTCTGCTGTTACGTTGACTTGCCGTCAATAATGCCATACAAAAAAAAACATAACTTTAATGCTTACCTTTTAAAAAGTCTTAAAATGCTAATATTAATCGTAAGTTTTGTAGGAGAATGTTAAATCTCTGCACATATTGATCTATCCAACATTGTAACATGTTATGCCATACAAACATGTTCGACAATATCATACTAAGACAATGTAAATGTTGGAGTCAAACCTATTTATCTTTACAACAGTGCTAAAAAGATTATGCAGTTATCCACCAAAAACATTCATAGACATGATATTCAACAGCTTAGCTACAACAGCTTAATCAATTTGAAATAGCATGCTGACACTATGACGACTCTGCATAACATATCATGACACTGTTTTTGAGACGACATTGCATAGCATGTTTTTTTTTTCAATTAAATTTTCACAAAATGTTGCATTTTACTGGCACAGCATTGTTCAAACTGCTCTCCTGGTGGCTAATCGCATTTATCGGTATAATTTAATCAAATTGTTTGTCAAACCATTCAAAGTTAAAAAAAAAATTAAAAGAATTCACGAACGGTTCTTATTCTATAAAACTACATCAAGCCAAAGGCTGATAAAAAGGGTTACAAAAAGGAGTTTCTTTTAACATGAAACCTAAAAATTAACTCAATAGAATTAAAATGTTGTAGTCTCCAATGGAGAATAGAACGACAAGTTTTATTTCTGTCTTTTAATTTGATACTTAAGACCTTTTTTACGAAAACAACTTGAAATGAACTCAACTCGTTCTAAGTTTATTTTAAAATCTTTAAAAATTTAAAGAAAAAAAAAACAAAACTAATTTTAAAAGTGGAATTTTTATTTGCACTTGTCTTAGATCTATTCAGCTCTCACATATATCTTTTGACCAGGAACACAATAACACAAGAAAAATTTAAAAAATACCAAAGGCATGTGTAGAAAAACTCATGTTACGCGACTTTTTCTTTTAAAGAATTAAAATTAGATTTAAAGAAAAAACAAAACCCATTTGTATTTATTTTCTGTGTAATTTTATAACAATTTTGAGGTTTTGTTATATTAAATGTTCGCTAAAATAATAAATATAAGAATTTAATAAAATACTCACTAATACATAATTAGTTTAAAAGCCGACTAATAAAAAAAAAAAGAAACAAAAATCGAGATATTATTGACTGATCCCAGTTATTTGAAATATTTTACTTTCGAACACACACACTGACTGTTAAGCAGTAATTATGACAGACTGCCACTTTTTTTCTTGCCGCAAAAAAAGTAAGGCATCAAATTTTAATGATTAATGCACATTTAATATTTTTTTTTAATTATTTTCATTCACAAGCGTTTGAAATGCAACTTTTGATGTTTTCTATTATTATTTTTTAATTTTACTGCTACTATAAATTATATTATTGACACACTTTTTTTTCTACTTTTGCACAAGATAATCAATTCAGCTCATGTTTTAATGATCATTATTTCTAAAATAATCATAAAGATCATGCAATTTCCATTTTACATTTAAACAACACACATTAGAAATATTATAATTTATTTTTTTTTTTTTGTTTTTTTTCTTAATTTATTTTTTAATTTAAAAATTTTAATAATTTCCTTTTTTATTTTTTAAATACATATAATGCTCATACTAAGACGAATTGTATTACAAACTCTCCCACTGTATCCGCTGTTTACTGTGGGCTGTTTAATAACGCACTGATGTGTTGGAAAAACGCATTTTTGTTTTGTTTTTTTTTTTTTTTCAAAGTGCATTTAAAAAAAGCTTAATAATGATCATTATTAAAATTAAATGTGCTTTTGTTGTTATTTTTGTTAAGCTCTTAAAATATTCATCAGTGTTGCCACACAAAACAATTTTCTACCAATTTAATGTAAAAAAATTTTTTTCAAGCTAGCAATTAATTTTTTTTAATTAATTCAACATATTTTGCTAATATGTAATAAAAATAAAAAAATTAAAATAAATAAAGTAAATTGAAAAAAAATTTTTGTTTGTTTCCTCTTTCAGACGCACGCGTTATTTAGAAAAGAAATTAAAGTCTAATAAGAACTTATATTGTTTTTTTGCAATGATCTTTCAATCAAAGAAGAAAATGACATCCCTGAAGGAATTGTATATGAGCCGAACTTATTCTGCTTCAAATTATTGATTAATATTCAGAAATACTCGCTTTACTATTCACTTCAATTTCGGCAACTTAGTTTTTGCTGTGTTAATTATTTTGTTTTTATAATTGGTTTCTCTAAGATTTTTTTAAAATTTAAACAAATTAAAATAAAGAGATTAGGAAAATTAATAATAAATAAGAAATTATAGCGTTTAAAAATTTAATTAATGGTGAAGTACATGTTTCTAAATAGCTACTAAGAATTCGATTTTTTTGTGATATTGTATATGCATTCTAGTTAACCGGCAAAAAACGTTGTTTTGCCATATAATTTGCTCTAGAAAACAATTCTTTAGTTCAAATACTTTTAATATTCTTCGTCGAGTTGCAAAAGTCAACATTGATATGATCAATTAATGTCTGTGTTGCTAATAATTTTAATAAATGATTATCCACCATTTTCGGTACTCCAGTTTGATAGTTGGGGATAGGAAGAAACATCCCTGTATCGCCCCCTCTGAGTATTTCATAAAAAAAACGCAAACCATATGTGTTCTACGGTACGCAGATCTATCTAGTTTAAAATTTCATCGAGGTCGGTACGTTATTTAGGTGAGGCATAATTTTTCCCTTGGGCCAGGTCACCTTTACATGTAGGGGAATAAAAAATAGATGTTGACCGATTCTCAGACCTACCCGATATGCACACAAAATTTCATGTAATTCGGTCGTCCCATTTCGGAGGAGTTTGGCAACAAACACCGCGACACGAGAATTTTATACATTAGATGTATATACCGTATTGTTCGAAACCTAAGCAATTTTTCCTGACAAGATAAATAATAAATAAAGTTTGATATTTTTAACGTCATTTATTGAAAACAATGCTTATAGTTACTTAGGAGAGACATAAATATTGTTACTACTTTGAACATACCCATTAGAATAGTAAAATTGAACATATCCTGTTAATATCACAAGTTTTTTGAAGGGTAACCTCTCCAGCGTTAGTTAGTTACGGGAAACTTTAACCATGGAGTAGTCAGATTAAAATAAACCTTATCGCAGTTATAGCACTTTTTAAGTGTGGAAAGAAAAAAATATTTTCAAAACGCTTCGCCGCCGACAATAGTCGCATGTTCGTCTACATGTGCATACAATTGTAAGTGGAGACAGAGAGATGAAAATCAAACAAAAGTCTACGATTCGTATTATTAAAAAAGACTTGGGCCTTGAAGCTTTCAAACAGCATACATGATATTTATTGACTTCAACTTAAAAAAAAAAATATGATAGAAAAATCCAAAAGTTTTTTGGTAAAGTATGTTGATAGCTTGCATACAAAAATCTTGTTTACGGATGAAAAAAGTTTTACCGTACAGAAAAAGTTTAACACAAATAAAGTGATAGGGTTTATGCCTGGTCATTTAAAGAAGCATCAGAACTCATTCCACGGGTCGAAAAGGGCCATCATTCAGCTACAGCCATGGTTTGGTTGGGTTTCTCTTACGATGGGGTGACTGACTTGCATTTCTGTGAACAAGTGATCTAAACATCGGAAGGAAACCATTTTGGAAACCGCTTAACAATTCCGTGTTCCCAAACCATAAGGTTAAAACGGCACAGACCTGGCTTCGATACAATTTGCCTGCTTTTATATGCTCTAAAGATTGGCCATCAGGCAGCCCTGATTTGAATCCTTTTGGATAACAAATTGTGTTAGTACTAATTTATTGCCAGTATTTTGAAATTAATAATTTTTAAACCTACCAAAATTAGATTTGGCCTACAATTCTATCAGTTATGGTAGAAAACACCAACCATTGGCATCCCCGTTATCCACTCACTCTCGCTCTCCTACTTTTTATTTTGGTTTTCCAACAAATATACACTCACACATGCACACACAAAATGAATTATATATACAGTTACGAGCAGATAAATAGGTTCACATCACATTTTTTGATAAATTCGCCTTCAAATAACTTAAACAGCGGTAATATACAATAAAGGGATATTTATTACATTAAACATAAATAATCACATAAAATGTATTTAATTATAATTAAAAAAAATGAGAAAAATTGATATATTTAATATATTAATTGATGCCTGTCGAGCAAATAAATAGGTTCATTGAAAAGAGAATGACATTTTTATAAAAAAAAAATGCAATTGCAAGAAAATTTCTAATATTTTGTTGAAAATCCCTTATTTTGAATCACCGCAGAACATCTCCGGGGCATTGATTCGACAAGTGACTGACAAGTCTCTAATGGAATTGAGTACCAAGCTTCCTTCACTTTTGTCCACAAATCTTCTTTATTTTTAGCCTTGAGTGGTGCAATTTTGTCCTTAACGATTCTCCAAAGATTCTCAATGGGATTTAAATCCGGCGATTGTGAAGGCCACTCCATCATACATGGGCATACTGCATTACTTTTTTACTGCAATACGTAAACCAGTATTCAGTAAAAAGTACTGATTATTGAAAAGAAATATCAGTATTCAGTAAATTTTACTGATTACTGGAAAGAAAAATCAGTATTCAGTAAATTTTACTGATTACTGAAAAGAAAAATCAGTATTCAGTAAAAAGTAATCACCACTCAAGTAATCAGTACTTTTTACTGAATACTGATTTCTCTTTTCAGTAATCAGTACTTTTTACTGAATACTGATTTTTCTTTTCAGTAATCAGTAAAATTTACTGAATACTGATTTTTCTTTTCAGTAAACAGTAAAATTTACTGAATACTGATTTTTCTTTTCAATAATCAGTAAAAAAAGAAAATACTGAAAAAGTACTGGTACTGAAAAATGCCCATCTATGCACTCCATTAACTTTATATTTTTCTTTTGGAACCATTCTTTTACGATCTTAGAAGTATGCTTGGGGTCATTGTCTTGCTGGAATTCATACTTTAAAGGCATTTCCTACTCGGCATACGGAAGCATTACTTCTTTAAGAATATGCAGATAAAGATGTTTGTCCATATTTTCCTTGATCCAGAATATTGGCCCAACACCGTACCAGGAAAAACAACCCCATATCATTATGTTGCCGCCGCCATGCTTTATTGTCTTCGTGGTGTACTTTGGAACATATGCTTTATTTTTTGGACGCCTTACCCATGTTCTTCCATCAGATCCGACTAAGTTTATCTTGGATTCATCAGACCCATAGTATGTTTCTCCATTTTTTTATACCTTCCGGGTCGGCCCATTCAGCATGTACTTTTGCAAACTCAATGCGCTTTTTTCTTTGTCTGTTATTAAGCACTGGAACCTTCTGGGCCGATCTTCCGAATAAATTTTTTTCTCTTAAACGACGTCTAATGGTCCACTCTGATACGGGAAGCTTTAACTCATTTTTCAGCTGAACTGCGGACATAAAAGGATTACGAGTTGACAACATCTTAATGCAATCATCGTCTCTTTTCGAGGTTTTTCGCTGTTGACCCCTTTTAAGTTTTTGTTTTGGAGGCTGCAATGCATTTCTTATCATATTCTGCGATCTCCCAAGAATTTCAGCAATTTTCCGTTGGCTATAACTGCGGCTGTGTGGATCCTTTATAATCTTTTTTTCCTCTCCACTACAATGTTTAGAACGTCCCATTTTTTAAATTTTTAGAGGTATTTGCTTTAATAAGTTCTATTAAAAGGCTGAATTTAAAGTTTTCTACAATAATTTGTATAATTTTGGCGTTTAACATTTTAAACTAACAAATTTTTCAAAGTGAACCTATTTATTTGCTCTTTGATTTTATACGGTAATTTTTTTTTTAATTTTGGGCAATTTTTTACATAATAATTTAATTATTGTGATGCAGTATTAAAAGTGGGTATTTGCTTTAGTAATTAGCGACTTTTCCTTTTTTATTGCTGTAATGTAAACTATAGTCAAACAAAATTGATTTATCATTTTGATGTGAACCTATTTATCTGCTCGTAACTGTATCTATATGCTTGCATGCTTATGTTGCGTTTTATTTTTATTAAAAACTTTTGATCGTTTAAGAAAAAGCTTTTTGTGTACAATGAAGCTGCCAACTCTTACAAGAAATTCTGTGGTTTTATTTTTTAAAGATTGCAACAGTTTGTCACAGATTTCAATATAATCATCAATGTCATAGAGTTCATTTCCGTTCGGAAACGGAATTCAAATAATGATTTGAATCGTCAAAAAATAAAATTGTTTTTGGAACGAAATTTAAAGTCACAGAAAATATCAATTCCGTTAATAAAAGAAAATGATTTTAAAAATGAGTTTATTCCGAAAATTTGTTTGTTTTTTAAGCACTTAAATATATATTCAGTTTCCTTTCCGAACGGAAATAAATTCTTTGACATGGCTGAATGTATAAAGTTATAACTGAGTACCGATTTGCCCTAATTATGTACAATAATACCATTTTTGCAAATTGCTCTGTGAGAAAAGTTAAATGAATTTAAAATTAACCGGCTATTTTTTTTACTGTGACCAATACTCAGGAGTAAACCCTTAGTGTATTGAAATTTTTTCTGGAAAGGATAGGATAGAGTTGTCTTATGATCAACAGCAGCTGCCCCATCTGCCGTTGGATGTTGATTGTATTGAATATCTTCGCTAAGTAGGTAGCTATTATCTAGTACTTCCCAGTAGTTGGCGCTTTTCTCCTGATCATTCGTTTATTGATGTCAATGCCAAAGGTGGAATTGAGTGGAATGCCAGGAAGAAGTTTCTCGAGGAGGCCAAATCGTGGTAGTCGATCGAAATTATGACATCTTCTTATTTAATTTATTATTATTAGATACGAAAGTTTATTTTTAGATTTAGATTAGATTCAACTTTAGACCCAGATTATATTCAATGAAGCAGCATAACTCCCTCATAAAATATAATTAAAAACAAATAAAAACTTTTCCAGAAAAACAATTGAATTGCATAAAAAAAGAGTCCCACATTTTTAATTAAAGATGTTGCAGTAATCAAGTGGTACATCATTGTTCAAATTCTATGCATTTAAAATATAGTTTGTGCAACATATAAATCAATACAAATTAAAGTTTTCATGTTGCCTGAACAACTTTCAATAAAAACTGACAATCTAGAATCTTGTCTTACAATTCTTTATTTTGTAAACCTCCCGTTATGTACGTGTTTAAGAAAGTAAATAACCCCAAGACAACCAACACAATGATGAAAAATGGCATCATATAGTTTATGAATCTATAAAATTATTACAGCCATATACAACACTTTTCACATACACACATACATACTCGTATAGCCAACCATCACCCGGAGGGAAATAAAGTTTTTAATATACAACATTCGACAATAAAAACAAAAAGGGAAGAAAATAAAAACGTCAAACAAACAAACAAACAAACACTTCTACCGTTTTATAAAGAAAACAAAAACATGTAAAGAAATGGCCACAAGATATTTTCATAATTTTAGAAGAGGTTTGTTAAAAAAAAGTGAGTTACTTTTTACTACTTTGTATTTCATATTAATTTTTCTATTCAAAAACTCTCGATATTAATCCGCAGTATAAAATATTAGCAAATCGCGGCAGACATTCCCCCTATAAAGATTCTAGACGAAAAATATATAGACGTGCTAAAATGTTGTAGATTAGTTTCCTAGTTATATGTATCTATTAAAAAGGATATAATGAACATCTATACATAGTACGGACTAAAGCACATGTTAATCTATACAACATTGTAACAATTATCATATTGCACAATTTTCATGTCATGTTATGCCGTTCAAACATGTTCGACAGTGACATATACAAGCATTGTAAAATATGCTGAAGTCAAACCTATGCATTGTTTTTATACTCATTTTTTATAATCATCATGTAAAATTAATGTGTCAACACATGCGAAATATGTGGACATTTTTTAAATCAGAGTTCTTAATGTATTAATATTTAATATTTTTTTTTCTAATAAAAGTTTTGTAATTATTGCTAAATATAATAAAATATTGTAAACACTAGCAGACTATTATTTTACAAACATTGTATTAACAGTTTAACAGTCTCCAGTTATACATATAAATTTATCCTGTAACACATTCATGGACATGGCATTCGACACAACGAGCTACAATAGATTAGCCGATTTGCAATAACATGCTATGACACGGCATGACACTGTGTTTGAGACGACATGACATGGCATGGTTTTTTTAATAACATTTTTATACAAAAAGTTAAGGATTAAACTTCATTCATAAACTTGCTAAAGAAAAACAGATTTGAAAAAGTTACATGATACAAGCCAGGCCAGATATCAAGATAGTTTTTCCTTTATCAACATCTGATAAACTTTTTTTAAATACTCGTAGTTTGTGCCAATTCGCCATTAGCAATTTTGAAAACTTAATCAAGTTTTACGAAAGAATTCATTTTTCTTTTTTTATAGTCTTTAAAAAAATAAAGAATTCAACTCTTGTTGAAAATGTGGATAAAAATTTTAAATATGAGAAAATGATTGATCGTGTTCATGCTCGATGGTAAAAAAGATATATGGTAAATCGCAACTATACGCGTAAATGCAAAAAGGGGGCAACCAACAAATATATAATTTTATAGGAGAAGCAAACAACTTTTCAACAAGCAAGGCTTTTACATAGAAAATTAATCCGAATTTTTTGCATAATCGTAGTTTTTGATTGCAAAAGTGTAAAATTTTGACAATGGCATTTATAATAAACAAGAGCGTGTTTTTTTTCTAGTTAGGTCTTTTTACATTTTAGCTAACGATAGGTATATCATTATACGGAGAATATTGCTTACCGCACCGGTTTTTTTTTTGTAAATTTTAACTCAAAATACTGGTCTTGTCAAGTAATAACTTAATATAACCATACCTTCCAATTCTGATCTCATAAAACTTGAATTTTTTCTTTATTTCCTCTTTAGCTGCTTCCGAAAGCACAGGCGGTGATACATAATGTTTCTGCAGATTCATTGGATTTTTGAAAACACAAATATTAGAATTTCCACTATCTGTGACAACACTTTTTTCAGAAGTCATTCCCAAATCCATAGGTTTTTGAGAATCTTTAGATGGGTAACCATTACTGTGATAAACACGATTTAGAGTCGGTGATTGACGGTAAATGCGAATTAGTGAATTTCTATTGGCCCCGTTGTCCGAACGTGAACGTTTATGTGCATATCTCATAGTAAGTTTTTGAAATTGTTTTCTTAAAATGGCTATTTTATTCAGAAATTTGTACGATAACGTTTTTTTTTCTCTTTTTGTTTAACAATTTTCAGTTTTTTTTAATTATTTTTCGACAAAAAAATAAATAAAATAAAATTTTCTTTTTGACAAGAAGATAACAAGGAAATAAAATACAAAGCAGGTATTAAAGCTAAAAACAAGGCGGCACAAATTGAGTTCAATATTAAATATTCAATTAAATATGAAATGTATTGTTTATGAGCATATGCATGCTTCTATGGCTATTTCGTCTCTGCATCAAAAGACTCTTTCCCAAGGTGGTATCAAAATTATAAATACTTATGTTCAAAAACTTACAAACTGACTGAGAATTATATCTCAATTAGTATAGAAAAACAACACACAAAAGAATTTAAAAATAAATACATTTGAATATTGAGTTTGTAGTTTTGATCTTTGGGAAAAACTCTCCTGACGAGTCTCTTGAGCAGAGACAAATTTTGACAGTTGGTAACGGCCATGTCGTTTAAGATATATCTGTCAAATTAGTTGTCATTTATTCAGTGTGTTTTGCATACATAGTATATACCGTTCAACACACATACAAATAATAAAATTGTTTCTATCAAATTGAATGAATTAACCATAATTTTCATGGAAAAATCATCACTTCTGAATGAATGGGGTATGCGAATGAGCAAAATTGTCGAATTTATGGTGATGCCAATACATATAAGATCCTAAAACATTCATCGCATCCTGAAATATAGTCACTGATTGCTGTAGATTTAGTGCTGGCGGTGTCATACGTCCATATTTTTTTAAAACGGCGTTGATCAGGCCATCAATTTCACTGGCAAGCGTTATAGGTCAATGATTACCACAGATCATGCCACATTGGATTATCTGCACGAGCTTTTTGAGGGCATAGTCATTACATGTGGAGATGACGTAAACTTGCCACCGAGATCATACGATTTGGCCCCGTTGGACTTTTTCATGTGGCGTTTTCCTAAGTCTCAGGTGAATAAACCACTAGCCACAGCAGTCCTCAAACCCTACATAACCCATGTCATCGATCAAATTCAACCTGATTTATGTACCAAAGCCGTGCAGAGAAGCCGTAGCAGACATTTGAACTATTTGTACACGTATTTCCAATGAAAAAATATATAAAAATTTATACGAATATTTGTACATATCATTTATATATTTTCTTTTTGATTATATTAGTCATCCATAAGAAATATAATGCTACTCTTTTTTTATAAACATGGTTTAAAATGATTTTTTTACCAACCACTTTAGTTAAAAACAAGTTTTGTTGTCATATTACCATTTTATTAATTACTTAATTTTTTTCTTTTTTAGCAGTTCTGTTTTTGGTAAAAATCTCTTTTAAATAAATTAAAATTGTTTTTTATTTAATTTTAATAACGAAAATTCTATGAGTGATGGACGTTTGGTTGAATGATTCATTGATTTTTGAATAATCTTTTGAATGATGATTGATTTTTGGTTTAAAGATTTAATAGATTTTTAAAAAGACTTCTATTTTATTAAAACTATAAACAACAAAAAAAAAAAAAAACAATTTTTAAATCTGGAAATACAGATTTGAATCTCAGTAAGATAGTTGAAAATTTTCCATAATTTCTGATTAAACATCCAACTCCTTTAAGGAAAGAGGACAGATCGAAAGATATGAATAAAGTTGGGAAAATCACTGATAGGTATGTTCTCTTTAACTAATCACTGCTTTTATATTTTATTTAATTATACACACATACAGTCCCTGGCCAATTTATTAGACGCACTCTATTTTTTAGTAATGGCAAGACAAGGATGTAGACTTCTGGAGATCGGTAAGATACAGCAATTTAAAAAAAATTGATACAATGTTATCATTTTCAGTTAAATAAACAAATAAATATGGAGGTTTATATATTTTTCCTATTTTTGACAGGTTTGCTTCAGTGACGAAAGCACATTCGAAATTTTGGAAAACAAAGCTCAGTAAGTGGGGAAGAGTTTCATCCTGATTGTGTCGTCCTGACTGTTAAACATCCCATCAAAGTGATGATTTGGTCAGTCATCAGCGGCAAGGGCACTGGACGTCTCTACGTCGTCAAAGAACTGATGAAGCAGGATCAGTACAAAGAACTGATACAAAATCAATTGATTCCGCAGCTCAGAGAATGGTTTCCAAACGGGGAACCATTCACTTTCATGCAAGATGGAGCTCCCTGCCACACGGGTCGTTTTGTTAAAGCTTTTTTGGCAAAAAAAATATCCCTCTGTTGGATTGGCCGGGTAAAAGCCTTGATATGAACCCAATTGAAAATGTGTGGGAGCTGATGAAAAGAGAAGTGGCTAAAGATATGATTACCAACAAAACCCAGCTCCTAGAAAAACTTATTTATGTGTGGAATCACCATCCTCAAATGCAGGAGACAGTATAATCTTGTATTGATAGCATGCCGCGTAGAATTAAAGCTTTGATAGCGGCTAAAGGTGGCTCAACTAAATATTGACTGCTGATTTCATTCTTCTTAAAAACTTAATAAACATATGCTTTTCCAAATTAATGCTGTTTTATTTACGTGAAAAAAATCGGTAATTGATTTCATGATATAAAAATAAAAACAAATCAATTAAACATAATAGAACGGTACAATATCACTCGCTAATTAATATTTTACATGAAATCTTGCAGTGCGTCTAATAATTTGGCCAGGGACTGTACAAATGTATACACATTCATATGTATGTATGTATATATCTATTATAATGCCAAATTATGTAAACTAAGAAAAACAAAAATAATTTATTTTTACGTTTCTTTTTTAAAATTTTATGTGGGTGTTGTATTTGAATATGATTGGTTTGTCCTTAATAAAGAAATATATGAAAACTTTACAACATATGCCAATAAACTTAAAAATTTAAAACTTATTGTTCAACTCTAAACTCTGCCACGTGGGTCTGATGGACCCGAAGGTAAATTGGTTTTATTTGTATATCTAATTTCTTAATAATCCCTTCTTGACTTCATTCCTTTGCTCATTTTTCTTTTTTTTATGTGTAATTTTTATTTTATATTTTTTATAATCGATTTTCTACCACAAACTACCAATCGAGTTTATTAGTCCCACACTGATTTCATACAAATATACTCTGATGGCTCCATAGGACATAGTTTGATAATTCCTGCAAGCTTTTTTTTTTTTTGCGGTAGACAGGGAGTTACACGTGTTTGTGGTATTTTTTGCCTTTCACCTTTTTAGTAATTTTTATTATTGATTAAGTTATTTTAAGCTTGAGGTGTCTTTGAAAACAATATTTTATTTATACATAAATATGTACGTTTATGTATTTATTAGGGTGCTCAGTGAGCACTGCTCACGTATAAAATACATTGATGTTTTTTCATGCAGCTTTTCAAAATCTAAATATTTTTCAAGAAGATTTCGTGGGGTAAACTTATTTAAAATATAACATGTGTCCTAAAATTGTTTATTGCGTAAGTTATATTTGATTTTCTTATATCTTGTGAACGGTTAAAGCTAAAGTTTCTAAGTTTAGTCTGAATAATTTAATAGTCAATGAAAATCATCATTTCAAAATTGGGCGGAATTGGACAAAACAAACAAACTAAATAGTTTTTTTCGTATATCTTGTGAACGGTTGAAGCTAAAGTTTTTGACTTTAGGGCGAATCATCAGTGAGAAAGTGAGCGCAATTAGACGTGGTACTTCCCATACAAACTAAAACAAAAAAACTAAACTTAAATCAAAAAGTAAGAAATATTCGAATATTCGAACACTGGAAAAATTTTAGAATTTTTCTGAAACCCTAAAGCCTATGGTTGTACGTGTAAAATTTTATTTTTTGTTTGTTTTTGTTTTGTTTAACATCCCTTTTAGGACGATGTAAATAAAAGTTTTTGTTATAACATTTCTGTTACTTTAAGTTGATACACCAAATTAATGTTTAGCGTGCATTAAATAAATGCACAAATGTCACCACATCCGTTTTTATTTAGTTTTGTTTTTAACCAAAATTTGTTCTTGGTTTGCATAAATAATTTAATGTCCTTTTTATGTTTTTTTACCCTTTTAAGTCTTAGGCTGGTTTTCTTTCTAGTGAAGACTTAATATTCTACTAACAAGATTACATGAAATACTCGTAAAACAAAGTTCATGGATATATTTTCAATATTCTTTTCAAAATGTCTCTTCATTGAATTTCCTTTATAATTTTATTATCCTCCTTTACTTTTCCCCTAATCATTTATTCATTCATTCATGTTTCTATTTTTGTAAAAAAATATGTGTGTATGTACATATATTACTTATATTTAAAAATAAAAAAACTTGAAGAGCATTATATATAAATTTATTCTATTTTAACCAATAGGAGAAAGACCACATAAAAACTAGACTAAAAGGATGATGCCAGTAACTGTGTAAAAAAACAGTTGCAAGTTAAAAGGGCAACTGTCATGATGTTTTAAATAGAAACATATTTGTTATTGAAATATTTTAAAATTAAAAAAAAAATAGTATTCAATGGCATTGCATACTACCAGTTAGTATTCATTTTTAAATTTTTTCAGTTTCTTTTCTAGGTTTTCTTTTTGCTGGTATAGTTTCTTAACCGCAATTATAGTTGATTAAAAGAGCAAGAAAAAAATTAGTGGTGAAAAATAATTTCACCACATTTTATATTTAGAATTAATTAAAAAGAATTCAATTTAAAAAATTATTAGATTGTCCATAACGAACTTAAGTTATCACCGCCCAGTCGGGATTTAAGTTAAAGCAAAATAACAGCTCACTAGCATAAGTTAGAGATGACTAAAGAGCTAACTTATTGACATAGAAAAACAAGGTTAGTTGACATTAAGCCACAAGGTCATACCGCTCCCCATAAATTTCACCCAACCATCTAAAAAAAAGTTTTATTTTGTTTTAACACATAATGTCATACGAGTTGGTTGGTATCTAACCATAGCCTAACTCATAAATCAGCTTGTAGTACGTTTTAGCTGACAACACGAGAATCGAACAGAAACGAAAGCCCATCGAAGAAAAAAATTTATTTTTTGCTGTGTTTCCGAGTTTCGAGTTAGCTTAGAAGTCAATTATTAGTAACCGCCTGTTCATAGAATACGAATGGTTTTTGACATTCGTCTTTTTAAATGTGAGGCAACAAAAAAAAAAAAACACTCAAATTTAGTGTTTCTCATATAAAAAGACGAATGTCAAAAACCATTCGTGTTCTATGAACAGTCTGTAAGTTGATTGATAAAAGTCCGACAGGGTATATAACTACATATACAGTGATGAGCATTAAGTTAGCACACTGTCTATGATCATCAATCTAAATTGCAAATTTTCTTATATATTCAAAGCTTTAATAATTTCTTTGTTATAACTTAAGTTCTGTTGCAATACTTTTTTCATTGTTGGAAAATACATTATCCGAACTTACGCTAAGTATTAGTTAGATCACAATAGATCAAAATAGAAAAAATTTATTGAAATATTTCGAGGCTTGCATAGTATAGCCAAGTCTAAGCAACGCCTATCTACAAAGCTGTCAATTGTAGAGGACGCTTATAACCAAACGGTTAAGTTTAAAATTGCTACAAAGATCATTTTAGTTTACAAATTTACATATTTACGTCGCCAGCTAAGTTAGGTTACTTTTTAAATTTGCTTTAGTTGTGTTTTTCTTTGAATTTATTTTTTTGTTTTTTTTTGTTTTTTTTTTGGATAAAGTTTAACGTTAATGTTATTAATCCCACAACATACTGACGTCATTTGTTATACAGCCTCCTCTCACAGCAGGAAAGCAAATTTAAAAATAGGAATGCAAAAAAGAATAAAAAAATAATTCCTTTAATAGGGAAAGTAGCAGTCGATTTTTATAAACTAAATTTTAAAGAGTATTATTTCGCTAATATAGATATTCTTGGGATGAATCTGTAACGATTCTATCAGCGTAAGTCTAAATACGTCACTTGAAAAATAAAAGTTATACAATATGGATGCTGAGAAAATAATAATAAAGAAAATATTTGCGTCACGTTGTTCTTTTAAATACGTATGCAGTGTATACTTATACGTACATATGTATGTATGAATTATTCATAAAACATTATGTAATAATTACAAATAAGTCTTGACTTTTTAAATTAAAAAATATAGGGTTTTATACAACTGGATTTGAAATTAGGCCAATTTAAATACGGCCTAATGTGAGTGTTAAAACGCTAGTTCAAAAATACGAAGTTGGGGGGATACAGACAGTTTATGATATTGATTTATTGAATTAATTTTTTTAATGTAAATATGTATGTACACCAATTTTCACTTGGTAAATAATAAAAATATTACAAACAACTCTATAATCAAAATTGTTATTCAATTAACCGTGAAATTGATTATCCATAATGCTTCTGGTACCGACCATTACGAATAACCGAGGCCCGACTGTATATGTAAAAGCAAGTTATTTTTTTAGTTATATATTCCGCAACACTTATTAAGTCCTAATATAATCAATTTTAATTACCTTTTTTTGTAATTAGGAAATATCATTAAATAACAATACAAAGTGATTGCCACTTTAATTATTGTTTAAAAGAACCAACCATCCTACATGCCAAAACGCAATACATTGTATAGCGCAGGTTCAACAAACACTTGAACTTTACATTGAATTTAAACACGAGAGATAAAACATTGACTTGAAACCTAATAAAGGCGTTTATGTATGTATGTTTGTATCTTGTATGCGAGTATGTATAAAAAAAAAATTATAAAAATCAAACAAAAATATATTTTTTGTGTGAAGCGTACAGTTACGGACAAATAATTAGTCGCAATAACGAATACAACGTACATAGAAACTACTAAAAGTGCAGTTATTTTTGAAAGACATTGAAGGCATTTGAAGTCAGTCACAAGTTTACGTTGTTAAACGTTATTTGCATTATACAATTAGCAAGCTCGAATACGTTACAATAGATGTGTCAAAGAACTGCCGCGGTGATCATATGCTTGAAATCACTTTCAAATGTTAATGCTATACTCATACTCATTTCTTTATTACGATTAAATATTTTATGTAATTGTTTTTTTTTACAATTTAAATTTCTAATTTATAACGAATCTCTGTAGGTTTAAAACCTTAAAAACGCAGAAATCAATTTTGTGGAACTTTTAGTCATTCGGCCTTATTCCAGATGGCGGCGTCGTTGTCGTCTTACGACATTTTTATAGCAGAATAAAGAAAAAATGCTTCCCTTGCCTTTAATCTATTACAAAAATGTCCTTACACGATGACGACGTCGCCAATTGGAATACGGCCTATTATTTATATGCCGAAAGCCTGTTTAAAATTGTGAGAGAACTTTAGATGAACCTCTTGTATCATTTATATATTTGTCGTTGTTGGTAATAATAATAATATGACTTCCTCCACTTCCGTTTGACTATTTCCGGTTATGAAAACTGAGAGAACTTTTAATAAAGACTGCCGTTTGCCTGGCGTATTCATAAATAAAATACTTTTATTAGGGCTTATTTGACTAGTACTCCATAAAAATTTACCCACTAAGCCATTAATAAACGTTGTAATACTCGTAATTGCTTAATATTTATTAAGTACATACTGAATCATTTTAATTTGTTTAAACACCTAACCTACCTACACACACGGTGATAAAAGAACTCTTTCATTTATTATTTATTTTTAGTTGCAAAATACAACTGCGCAATTGTTTAGTCATATTTAGTTTTATCTTTCATGTGCAACATTGGGCAAAATTCTTTTTTTTTTTTTTTTTTGTTTTTTTTTTTTTTGCTTCAATTTTAAAGCAATAATTTAAAATAAAACAAATAAACAAACAAATTCATAGAAACCAAAATATTTGCTTGGGCAGGCACATCCAGGCATAAGAAATATTAAATGATAACAGAATTAAATACAAATGTAGTATTAAATAAACGATTTTTTTCTTTCTTTTCTTTACAACAATAGAGAAATCATTTCACATCTTTTTACCAACAAAGTCAATATAAAAAATCGTTAAAAATAAAAAATAATAATCATTCATACATATCGTCGTCCCGAAGTTATCTGGACGTATATCACAAAATCAAAAAAAATGAGTTACGACCATTTTTGAGGCTTAAATTATTAGATCTTTCGATGTGTTCAATCACCACGACTTTATGTCTTAAATTTTCTGAGATATTTAAGAGCCATTTTGCCGTATATCCACGTTTGGTAAAAAAATTTTATGTTATAATGACGTATGCGCCACTTTCGTGGGTATACGGCAAAAAATGTATGGAATTTTTCAAATAAAAAAATGTTGCGTTATTTTGACGTACGTACATAAATAAATATATTTAAAAGATTTTTCATAAGAAAAAAAGATAAAACGTAATAAGAAAGTCATAAAGAGTATATTTCTTTAACTTCACTTTATTGCTGTTACATTAAAATTAAAGGACTAAATTAATAAAAAACTAATTTTCATTTTTTAAAGGTATGTATATAAAATAATTTTTAATTCAAAATTTATTTCATAAAACTTTTATGAATCAAAAGTATGTTTTTTAAATACATCATAGATAATTGTAGAATCAGTATCTTAAAATATGTTATAACATATGTAAATAGTTTTGAATAAAATTGAACATCATTATGTGGAAGATATGGGAAAAGGCATTTAATATAATTTTTTTTATATTCAAAAATATTTATTTTTGGACATGTACTGAGTTCCTTTTCAAACATTTCTTCTCCTTTTCTCGCTTGTTTTTTTTAAATTTGATAACTGAAATTCATCTTCACTTACAGATACTTTATATTATAAAGAAAATAAATTAAATTTATTATACTTAATTGCTTTAATTTTAGTAAATGGAACGTTCTGAAAATTTAGTTAATGCGCAATAGGTGAATAAATTTTGAAATCTGTAGGTAACATTTCAATAATATTCAATTTAAACTTTTTGGAGTGGTAATTTTTGAATTTTATTATTAAATCTAAAGGACTGTGAATTTCGTTTAATTTTAGAAATCGATCTATTGCACTGTGGACAGAGTCAATTTCTTAAATTTGGGAATGTCCCGGCTCTGAAAATTTTTGAGTAATTGTTTTTAGATTATTATTTTTATATAAAATGCCAAAACTAGCAGACAAAAATATTTTATTTTTATTTTTTGGTACACAAGAGTCGCTCCAAAGAATAATATTCTTAATATGATTAAAATCCTTCAATATATTTTCCAAAATTTTTATTCGTTCGTGATTCGTTCCAAATGGCGCAGTAAGTAACATTTTTTTCGTTTGGATTCTGAGTACATATTCGTACTGTTGCTGTTATATTAAACTCTGAAAGCTTTCTTTTATAATAAAAGATGGATGAAATTACTTTAGGCAGATTAAAAGTGCTTTGTTAATCGTAATTTATTTATTTAGTACTGTAGTAATAAATACTAAATGTAAGAATTTTGCTTATTTAAGTATATCTCATATATGTCAAGATAATATCCGACAAAAAACAATCCAAAATTTCTATCGGTGTTATTTTGACGTATGTGCCAAAAATAAAGAAAATGTTCCCAAAAAGTGGCTTATACGACAAAATCTTATTCTTTGTTTGGAGTTAAAAATGTTTGAAACTTAAAAAATTTTCTCCATGAGTTAAGATTTTTTTGTACTATTCGATAAAGAATTATTAGCACTACATCTGATAAAAATTTTGAGTCACCTTTTTCGACTAAATTTTTTTCTATAAACTGATAAAACTTTAAATTCAATTTCCCAAACAAATATTTTTTGGAGTTACGTCAAGATAACTTCGGGACGACGATATGTATTCAAATGTCATATATATAAATTGCTAATTAAGTTGTCTATTTATTTAACTTCATTGCATTGTATTTTAAAAATTGTTTCAAATAAATAAGAAAAAATTCAATTAATTTTCTTTTCTAAACTAACTTTCCTTGAACAGATCACCATTTTTGGCAAATATCACCTTATTTGCTAATAATTTATTGGCATTTAAATTAGAATTTCTAAATGTAACAAAAGAAAACATAAAACAGTTTACATGGGGGCTGGCTGGCACACTCACTGCACCTAAAATAGTATTTCCGCTTCTAGTGAGTGAAAAACAGAAAAAAAAAAATAAATAAATAAACAAATTAATGTTGTAAAACAAATAAAAACATGTGATAATAAAGAGCTCACACAATAAATAAATAATTGCAAAAACCATATCTACATACAAATGTATGAAATTGTTAGAGAATACTATGGAGGAAATAAAATTAAATAAAATAAAAATTACATTTTAAAAATTTGTTAAGAGACATATTGAATGTTCAGTATAAAATTTAATTATTGAATTATAAAATAAATTACAATGTGTGCTTGGTTTTCCTTATTGCTTTAAAAAATGGGCAAAATGTTTGCAACAGTGGGACAATGCCGAACAAATAATGATGCATTTTTTTTAAATAAATTCAATGCCTGTTACTAAATGCTTAAAATAAAATAATCTTCAACTTCTGTAAAGTCTAAAAAAAAGGTAAATAATTGTGGCCATTTACACTACAATATAATTGTCCATTACAACCCTTTTTTTAGAGCTACGGCCTAACTTCCCGCAGCATCCATATTGTGTACATCAATTTTTATACATGAGTAGAGGGACCTGCAGTTTAAAGTCGACTTCGAATGACAAACTTAAGAAGCTTTTTTATGGCAATCAGTTAATCTCAGAGCCTTTGCCAGAAGATAGCTGAAAGGTAGGCGTCAAAAGAAACAGTTTCTCCTATATCTTCTTTTTTTTAAGATGTCAGAGTTGGGGTTTGAACCCAAAGCTTTTGTTTAGTAAACCAAAACACTGGTTAGTGTAATACGACGACCACCGTTTTGTTATGGAATGTCAAAAAAGGACGTCTGATTTTTATCATTTTTAGAAAATTTTTTCTAAACAAATTGATTTCTCATTTGTTTAGATTTGTATTTGTACAAAAAAACCTGAAATGGAAACTTAAAATTTTTCATTTTTTAATCAACTATGTACGTAAGTATGTAGTACATTACAGCGTACCACCTTATAAGAAAAAAAGTTTCTTCGTACCGCCTCTAATATAAAGTATTTTTGCAGGAAATTTCTCTTCAGAAGACTAATGTTTTTTCCTTAAAGGCTATTGACCTCAATATTATTATTTTCGAGACAAAAACATTGTAATATCAAATTCCTTTTTGCCGAACATAGGGGTCGACTTTTTAGTTTTTTCAATATATCTTTGGCATTTAAAGTCCGATCTTCAGGTATGATATATCAATGTCTTTGGTCTTCTCGAGGCAAACGCGTTAAAGTTATTCGGATTTATTATGAAAATGGGCGTTCAAATCAAATTGAATATCGTAAACTTCTTGATTTTTTCGGTCCATTTAGTCGTCCAAATGTGCGTACAATCGGAAAAAAAGAAAAAAAAAAAACAAACTTTTCAGTACAACGAATGGGCCTAATAATATCGAATTATACTTATAAATACGCCATTGCACCGTTCTTTTAATAAAGTGGGGCAATTTAAAACGGTACCCCATTATCAAAATAAACAACAACAAAAAATCATGTCATGGCCGAGGCTCATTTTTGTTTTGTGTTTTTGTGTGTTTTTAATGCAAACGCTTAAAACAACAACAAAAGTAAAACAATCTTGTTATTGCTTAGCACTTAAAATAAAAACAAACAGCTTTGAATGAAATGCATACATAAACAGAGCAAACATAAATAGATAAAAACAAATACCAAAAAATGGGCTACAACAATAATGAAGTGGTAGAAATGCATTATAATTATGCACAAGTGTGTGCATAATTTATGTTTTTGAAACTGAGTAACATAAATAAATCACAAAAAAAAGGGCAAAAATAAAAAGCTGTAGAGATTATGTAAAAATACAAACAAAAATTTCGATGCAGTTGTTGTATTTTTTTAATATTTTCGTTTTACTTTTAACTCTTTATTCTTTTGCGTTTTTTCAATTGGTTAGTTTTTCGTCGTTAATTTGTACTTGAGAGCTTAGCTAAGACTATGAGAAATTTGTACTTACGTTGCATTGTCCTTGGGCACAATAATTTCACTGCTGCAATTTTCCATTTTAATTGGTTCAACTTCCATTTCTACGGATGAATTGGAGGATAAATCTTGTTCGCTATCACTGCTTACAATAATGACGTCTTCCATGAATTTAATAAAATTTAAATTTTATTTGAATGCAAGAACTACAATTTTTAAGACAATTCACGCACACACACAGACGACACAAACAAGCTAAACAAATAAAAAAACAATGAAAATTTACCGTGAAAATTGTCTACTTCTTAAGCCAACTAAAAAAAATTTTCACAATTTCTCTATTAAAATTAAACAAAAAAAAAAATTTTTCAAATCACGTTTTTCTTGTTCTTCTGTATTTGTTTAAAAAATCTATTTTTCCAGAATTAGTTTCAACTTCGTTTTCTTTTTCTTTACACAAACACAAAACATATGTACACACGCGACTAACACAGCTGTCAACTGCTACACTTGCTTTTGTGAAAATTTTCTTTAGCAGCCAGAAAAAATAATCTTTCTTTCTTGATTTTATTACCCCGCTTTTATTATTATTTTGTAATAAATTGATTTAATTTTGAGTAATGAAACAGAAAAATTAAACAATAAATTCGCACGAAGTCGGCTGATGATGGAAAAAACGTTTTTTACACGTTCAACTTCGTCAAGCGAATTTGTACAAAATGAATTAGAATTACAAGCAAAGCAAATTAAAAAAGACATGTAGTGGAGACTTTTTGAAGAAGGCTATAAAACAGAGATGCAAAGAACACATAATTGTCGAAGAGTTGTATAAACAGGCACTAAATATAAAGTGAACATGACTGGGTTTACACTATCCTCTTGTTAGATATTCCAGAATAATTCCCATATCACACAATTGGTTTTTGTTTATTATCATTTTCAAGGGGTTCAGAAGAAGAAACGAATTCTGCTTTTTGTAAATTTCTTATTTTTTGTCTTTCCATCTCACTGCGCTTTGTTCGGTTTGAAAGAAAATAAAGAAGAATTAAAAAAAGAAAATAGAAAAGAGATAACTCTAAAGGGGGGTTTAGACGGTAATACAAGTCGTACGACATGTCAAATTTTTGTGTAGAAGAGAATGAATAGTATCGTGTAAACTTGATATGTAATGAGAGCATACGACATTGAGAGAAAATACGGATGAAAATTTGACAGTCGTACGGCTCTCTTTGTTTTTTGAAATTTTTTAAAAAACCATCACATTTCATTAGATCAGGGATGCATTTTTACGTTTTTGTTTGTTTATTTTAAATGTATTCACAATGTCTGTAAATTTTGTGTGCATGTGTATGTGCATTATGTAGTCGCCGTGGTCTAGTGGTTAGTGTGTTGGCTTACTAAGACGATAGTGCCGGGTTCAAATCTCGGCACCGACATCTTGAAAAAAGAAATATGAAAAAAATATTTCTTTCGGCGACTACCTCTCAGCAGTCTTCTGGCAAAAGCTCTGGGAGTAATTAATTGCCATGAACAAGCTTCTCAAGTCTGTCGTTCGGAGTCGACTTTAAACTGTAGGTCCCGGTACTCATGGATAGAAATTTACACACACAACATGAGTGCTGCGAGAAGCTAGGCCGTAATCCTGACACAGGGTTGTAAAGGCCAGTTATGTATGTATGTATGTGTATGTGCATTTTATGTTTTCATTTTACTTTGTTTTGGTATTTTACCAACCGTGTAAACGCAAAAAATATCTGTCGTAAGATTTTTACTCTCATATTTAAAATACGTACGGAATTTCGTAATATTTTCTCTTTGATTTTACGTACGACTTGTATTACCGTCTAAACCCACCTTAAGCTTTGATACGCATAATGCTATTTCTAAATGATCTGCAAAGATTCTTTTATAGAATATTTAAAAAAAAGACATAGGGTGCCTTAAGTCATCGTCTATATTACAATGGTATGTTTATCATAACTAAAGACGATTCCAAACTACGAACTTATGACATAAATAAATTATAAAAAAAAAATTTAAATACAAAAAAAAAAATTGATTTAGATTTTAATCAGATTGGTCCATAAATAAAATAATACAAATAAATAATTTCCAAAAAATAATTAAAAAGAAATTTAACACATAAACGAGCTGTTTATGTTATGTCCCAAAACTTCTGCGGCCATATCTGTAACCAAAATCGAGCTTGCTTTTATTGCCTCTTTCATTATTTTTTGAATTTTCTACATTTTCTTTGTCATCTCAGATTCGAAAGATTTTCAACCCTCTTTCTTTTTTAACCCTTTGCTGAGAACTAAAAAACCATTCTATTTGGCACATGCAAACAGGCATAATGTAAGACGTGTCAAAGGCATGTAAATTGTCATCAAGTAATTAGGCAAAATTAGCCAAACGTTTCCGTAATGTAACGTATCAGCTGTTCGTTTTTGGTATATGAAAATCAGTACAAATGATTACCGAAATTTTATTTAACGTTTCTCTAACATAACAATCTGTAGAAAATAGAATTTTACTACAACATTATGTGACATTTGTTAAGCAGTGACTATTTGTTTTTTGTACTTTTTTTAAATTACATTCTTTAATATTAAATAAATTTTTTATTATTAAATATACCTGCACATACATATGTTAACACCACATATATTTTTTCTAAATATATTTTTATTTAAAAATTATATACGATGTTGTACAGCATGTATATGTATATATGTATTTTAAAATCTATCTATCAAAAACCTATAACAAGTTTTTAAATGTTCTATAATTGCACAGACGTTATATTACAGCTACATAAACGTTTGGCTAAATAGGCCTTTACTGTAGAAAAATTGAATGAAATGGTATTAAATGGAGAGTTAAGAACACTGATTATCCAATAAGAAATTAAATCGTATTAAGCATGATCATACCTGTGTTTTTAAACTCGTTTAAGCAAAAATGTTTATGGACTTTAACCACGATTGAAATTTTAAACACTATAGATGTTAATATAGCATTTTCGACGAAAAGAAAAACAAAACATTGTGTTATCACCCTCGACGATTCAGAATTACTAACATACGAAAATCTATTTTTCTTTTGGAAACAAACTTCAAAATCATATGAAATTACTTCCGTATTTCAAAAATGAGAGTAAAAATTTTGGGAAATATTGTTTTACGTTTTTATTTTCTCTCTATGTCGTATGGTTTCATTACATATTTTTTCATGGCTATACTATAGCAGATTGTTGTTTGTTGTTTTTTAATCAAATTTTTTATTTCAAGTAGTTTTTATTATTCATTAAAAAATGTAACCCACTGGTAACATTTATTTATTAATACTTTTAGACGCAACCATGTATTTATATTATATAGGAAAAAAAGAGACAATTGTATTAATTTATGTGAGAGAATTCCAATTGGAAAGCGGTGGCGGCATGGTATATTAAATAAGGTAGCCTCATAAGTAAAACAAAAACAACAATACAAAAACAACAGGCATTTTATTGTTGGAATTTGTACGCTGAAATGTCAAAATTAAATGTTTTTGTTTACAAAAGTAACAAACAGGTTGTTTTTTTTTTAATTTTTTTGTTTACAAAAGTAACAAACAGGCTATTATTTTTTTTAAGAAATTATTTTTTTAAACGTATAAAAAATAAAAAATTAACGCTATCGCAAATAAAAAAATTAACAAACCGTTAATATTGTTATAATTACAAATTTATTTTAATCAATTTTTTATTCCCAATTATTCTTTGCCTCGCCTTTTGAATTTTAAGGCGTTTATTTAAATCTCTAACTTTAAAATATATCCTACATTTAAAAAATAAAGCTTTTACTGCTGTTGGAAGGTTAACTAATTTACTGCTCTCCATTAAGCGATAATGAATATTCGGGGATGGGAAATTTCCTGATTATTCAATTTATAAAAAATATTTTCCAGTTTTGTAATTCGTTCAAGAAAGTCAGGAGACGGCTTCTTTAAGTGACCTTTTGATATTTCATCGACCCATGTATAAGAACTTTCATGACATTCGTATTCCTCAAGTTTCAGCTTTCTAATAATGTAACCGGAAATGTATTCCAAAGCATCGACTTGAAGAACACTAATGTCATCAAAGTTTGCTCCATCTAGGTCGTCAAGGACAGCAGTTTGATTCTCCTCACTTTCTTTTTCAATAAACTGGCTCAAATTTTGTTCATTTAGCGCTTTGGGACTATTTGTTGTAAGCCATTCGGTGGAATCGTGCCCAACGTTACCCGTACCACTCAGATGTTCTGTATTGCTAGCTGAAAATTTAAAATGAAAAAGGTATTCATAAACTAAAATACATATTTTTTTTTAAACATACCTAAGATGTATTTGCGCAATCTAAATTTGAAATCTTTCGGTGACGGATGGTCATTGAGGCCGCCTTTGCTTCGTAAGGCACCAAAAAAGTGTTCCAACTCGTCTTGATTTAAACGGCTAGTACATATATAGGACATCTTGAACTTCTCTGCGACATACTTGTGTAGCATAACCAACGCTTTATTAGATAATAAAATTCCCTTTTGGAAATGCTGTAAGGGTTTTTTGCCTGGCACTATCGGAGACGACATAATGTTGTTCATTTGTCTCAAAATTTGCAGTTGAGATTGAATATTTTTTCCGAATGGTTCCTTAATAGGTTTTAAATACTTAAAATAGATGGGTATAAATAAATGCATTAGGAATTACCTTGCCAGGATAAGAAAATGTTGCTAATGACGAATTTAGAATGTCGAATCAGTCGTTAACCATTTGCACAAATTCCGCAGTCTCAATGGGTTTGTCCATATCTAGGCCACTGGTGTAGCACCATCGAATAGCTTTCGCTGTGGTGTTTGAAAAAAGCTGTGCAGCTAGTTTCACCTTTTGCCTTCCTGAAAAATCCATTAGTGTGTTATGTTCAAAAAGTGCAATAAAATATTTATTTACCTGGTCCTTTGCTGATAAATGTTCGTCAAAAAAAAAAAAAAACTGCCATTTCCACTTATCTTCTTTTTTTTGCACAAGCAACAGCTTCGCATGATGATTTTTTTTTGTTATATTATATTTCAAATTCACAAAAAAAAACACCAATTATTTTTTCACAAAATTTTATATTTATAATATTTTTTAAATCACAAAAAATTGTTAAAAAAATAAATAAATATAAACATAAACAAATTTGACATTTCAGCGATCCAGAGAAACAAAAACCGGCTGTTCTTGTGAGCCTACCTGTTATTCTTGTACCATGGGTGGCGGTGTGTGACACTTGTCAAAACTAATTCAAAAGAAAAACGTTGAAATTTTTTTCCCGTCAAGTAGAAAATTGGAGCTCACAGTAAACGGACGTGCATGCATATTGTTTACGAACTCCGTATATAAGAACGCGTTATTATTTCAAGAAAATTTGTTTAAATTCTCTGTTAAAATTAACGTTTAATTAAGAAAAAATACAAGAATTGTTTAAAATTACCAAATACTAAAAGGATTTTTAACAATTTTAGAAAAAAAGGAGGAATACTTTTCTTCTCTCTGTTTTCAGAAAAAAAAAAAACAAATCTTCCAAAAAGGGGGGCGCAAAAAAAAAAAACGCAAATAAAATAAAATTGTGACTAGTTAACAAGTTTAAATTTTTTTTGAGAAAATTTGGATAAAAATTAAAATAGTGTAAATAAATTTTATATTTAATGCTATAAAAATTAAAAATAAAAATTAATATTGAGCGCAAGTGTTGCAATAATAAAAGAAAATCTATACAATAAATTCTAACGGAATTTGGAGTACGTCAACATTCGCAAAAGATAAAAAAATAAAAGAGAAAAACCTCTTTAATGTTGGTGAGTCTTCATATCTCTATTCTTCTATTTTTCTTATATGACTACTTATTCTTATATGCTTTTGTCATTTCTCTTTTATGTGTCTTATGCTATTGTTGTTATTTTAAAGAAAAATTTTTAGTTTCTTTTTTGGTATGAGAACAAGTGTTTACGCAGTAGTTTTTTTTTTACTTTTTCGTCGTTTTTATTTTGTGTATAATTTTTAAGATAACTGCTTTTAAATTTTATTTTGTTGCTCTTTTTCTTAATTTGTAGTTTTTTTTATGTCAATGTCGTAAAATTTACTTTTTTATTTAATTATTTGTATGTCTCTATTCTAGCTTTTTTTTATTTTGTACCCTTTACTTTTAATTATTGAGAGTATTTTGAATCTCTTTATCTCATTATTCCACAAATTTTTTTTTATTTATCAACAGTGTGGCAATTTTGCAGAAATTTTTTTTTAGCTTTAGCAGCTT
The DNA here is from genome assembly GCA_963576795.1 of Metopia argyrocephala. Classification (NCBI taxonomy): domain Eukaryota; kingdom Metazoa; phylum Arthropoda; class Insecta; order Diptera; family Sarcophagidae; genus Metopia; species Metopia argyrocephala. Next base: position 32,636,206 of record OY756209.1, read on the forward strand.
TTTTATTTGGCTTTTTCCACCTTCAAACATACACAGTTACAATCGAGTACATATTGTGATATTTATTAAACGTGTTTTTGAATGCAACATACTTCCAGAAACGGAATTCATTCCATAACTAAGTCCTTCAGAAAACGAAAAAATTCACGGATTGAAACCACTTTTATTTATAAACGGAATTGATATTTCCGTTGCCTTTAGGCTTAAATAGTTGCTTGAAACCAACTTTATTAATAAAAAAAAGGATTTTTTAATTTATTTTTAACAAAAAAAGGTTATTTTAAATATGTAATTCTTTTTACTTTATTTTGGTAAATTTTTAATATGATAGAGAAATAAGAGTTGTCGGTATCAGTTGGTACAGCTTTTGGCATTTTTGGCAAAATTCTACAGTCGCGCACATAAACAACAGAAAATTTTAATTTTATTTTGTTTGTAAAAACGTAATTTATTCAAATAAGTGTGAAACAGCGGTTTTCATAACCGACAGCAGGTTGCCACATTATGCTTTAACAGTGGACAATGTTGCCAAATTATTTATAAAAAAACTGAACTACGTTTTTCGTTATGAAAACATTAGTATGACAAAGTACAAAAAAAAAAGCAAACGGAATGCAGTTACGGAATCAAAACCATTCCGAACGGATTATTTGATATGGCTGATAAATTTATAATATTTTCGTATTATTGTAGACGGAATGCAATCCCAATTCTTCAGATCATACAGTATTAATTAAATTACCCAAGGTCATATTAAGATGTGCTAATTAGAATATGGAATAACAAGATAAACTAGTTTCCATACAAACAGAAACAATATCGTTTTTGTTAAGTTTATGAATTTTATGTATAAAAATTTTTGCTAATAAAAATTCAAGAAAATAAAAATTTTTGCTAATAAAAATTAAACTAGAAATTTTTTTTTGTAACTTTTTTGTGATACCGAAAATATATCTTATTTTCCATCTCTGGTTTGTTGTGAAATAAATATACTTATATAAAAAAACGTGTTAATTTGTTAATGGAATTAAATGTTGTCAACTTTGTGCCTTTAGCTTTGTTTTTAGTAGTTTTTTATATACGTATGTATGTATGTAATTTTTATCACAATAAAGTTTTGTTAACGTTCTTATAAGTTTCAAAAATTTAAAAAATTCAATATCAAAAATTAAAATTAACTTGATTATCAATTTTGCTTTCAATAGGTATAGACTTTCAAGTTACTTTCAAGTAAACAGCTGTTGCAAACAAAACAAAAAATTCTGCCGCCATTAAATTTGGTTGTTTTTTGGTTTTTAAAAACTAAAAAAATTAATATCACTTAAATAGGCTTTCAATATAAGCATTTATTAAAATTCATTGAATTATACAAATGCCTTATATAAGCGAAATAATTTAAAAATGAATGCCGTACGGGTCTATTGCTGCTGAAACCAAATTGTCCGTAGAAAATATCAAGAAACACATTTTTTTTGCAAAAAAAAATTTATTCCTTTCAGCTCAGTACACTAAGTCCAACGTTCAAGGTTCATAAACAAGGCATTTGTTTGTTCAATAATTTTATTATTGGAGCAAAACCTCTTTATACCGAGCCTTTAGGTTTGGAAATAGAAAATAGTCACTGGGGCTAAATCCGCAAAATATGGTGGAAGCGGTACCAATTCATAGCTCAATTCATGTAATTTTACCATTGACACTGTGTGCATCCGTACGTTATCTTGATGAAAAAGTACTTTCTTCTTGGCCATATGTGGTCGTTTTTTTCTTTCAAATTCTTTTTAAATTGGTTCAATAACTTGGCATAATGTTTGCTGTTTATTGTTTTCCCCTTTTGAAGGTAATCGATATGGATTATCCAGCGTGCATTCCAAAAAACTTTGGTCATCACCTTATTGGTCGAAAAACTTACCTTGCCCTTCTTCGGAGCTGTTCACAAGAAAAAACCCATTGTTTATTCTGCTGCTCGGTCTTCGGAGTGTTGTAATGGATTCAACTTTCATCCACAGTTACAAAACGCAGCAAACACTCATTCGAATTTCGGTTAAACAACTTTAAACAATCCTTTGCCATATGATTACGTTCATTATTGATAAAACAAATGCCTATTTTATGGATTTCGGAAAATTCTATTTTTTTGAAGAAATACAAAAAATTAGAGAAACGTTGGACTAAGTATATTAAGCTAAAAGGAGAGTAAGTTGAAAAATATTTTTTTTGCAAAAAAACTGTGCTTATTGATCCGCCCTCGTAAATTTTAACATTGTAATTCTTTGTTCAAGAGTGTTGTGTTCCATGGTTAAAATTTCCCAACATTTTACTAAATAAATGTCAAAGGATGACAGTTCAATTCTTGACATTTCATCATTTGACAGCCAACTTACTCTCTTACCTCAAATTTGCCCATCCTTCATATATTATAAGTGATTACAGCTCTATGTTGTACCAAGTTTCTAACAAAGCTTACTGTAGCTGGAATGTGACATTTATTCCGAAATATTATTTTGTGTATTTCCTATGAAGGTGATACGATTAGTTGGGGCCAATTAAGTATCAAACAAAGTTTAGTAAAGCCGAATGTGTGCTTGAAATCGTTGTGTTGTTCGCAATACTCAATATTTCTCTACTTTTCTGTGCATTTTACTTTAAAATGTTGGGGCTGATAAATAATTATGCGATGGGAGTCACTGTATTTTATAACGCCTATCGCTCACTTTGTATGCCAGTAGAGATTTTTCTAAAACAAATAATACATTTGTATGCATAAAAAATTCAATAATAATGCTTGTTAAATTCCTTAGAGAATATATATAAATAGTTAATGGAATACATCTTATTTTCTGTTGGGAAATGGTTTGTTTTTCTGTCTTGTTTTATTAAAATGGAAAGTAAAAAGATAAGAAAATTAATTGAATGACTGCACTATTGTCTACTGATAAGCAACAGACTAAATGCAACATATTGACTAGTAGTTGGCATACATATGTACGTATATATGTCTTTAGTGGGCTATTTTTACACAAAATGTATATATAAAAATCATATTATGTATTTAAGTAAGTACTCATGTTCTCGTATATTTTTGTAAACAGAAAAAAGGTTTCTTTAGTGAAACAGAAATAATCGTACATAATGTATTCCCAAAAATGTGTTTTTTTTATCAAGAATCTACATTTTACTTTTCCCGCTTACAACGGTTTTGCACTTTCATCACAGCAACATAGCATAGATTTATTTATGTACAGGGAGCACCAAATAAAAATATAAAACTTTTATTATGTTATGGGAAGAAAGAAAGAGAGAGTAGTGTGTGTAGAAAAGTGTTGGCGGAAAGGTTATTCGATAAACGAACCATGAGGCTAAAGAACAGCTCTAGGATGTGCTGTATGAAAAGTACAAGTAGTACGTAAGAACATTGCCACATTGATAAAAAGATGTGCTCTGGGAGAGGTACGAGTTGTACGAATAGATAGTTTTACATGCGCACCGTCCTTAGACATATCACATGCCGCCCGTGTCCGGACGGTAGCCAGAATTTAAGCGTCCAACCAGCGTCACCCAAAGCCGGTACCCTACAATTTCGGATATTTCCAGGAAACACCGGTCAGAGGAGAGCCTATGGACATTGGGTTAACAATTTCGTCACTACCATTTCCTGGATAGCAGCAACCCTCCTTGTTGAGGAGGTTAAACTACTACCCAGCATATACCACTACGACTACGGGTACTCCCCGAGGGGCCGCACCTAACCATCAGGCCGATTTACTTCACTCCCCGAATGGCGGGGGGCACAAGCAAACCGGGGCTTTCCTGATGCTCGTAGTACCAGTTAAGGCATATCTTGTCAGTCCTTGAGAACGCCAGAAAATGCCAGCCACGCATACCTACAGAGACAAGGCTAACACCACCAGGAACAAACTGTTGTCACCCGTACAATAGCCCCCTGGACTGATGCCAGTCGAGTCTCCGATTGCACACGCGGCGCCATGCATCACCAACCATACTCTAGCTATAGCAAGCGCCAGGCTCCATATTCCCCGGAGAATACAGGCCACTGATGGAGACAATAACCAGCAGCGTTTTTTGTATCCCCGGGTGGAGTACGAGTTGTACGTAAGAATATACGATTATTCGGAATAAAATCATTTATTTCAGTAGAGCACTTCCCGTGGTAGTACCTCTAGAACAGTGAAATACACGCCACATTGCGCCGATGCTCTAATGAAACCATAGTGTATAATGCTCTACCGTCATTGATAAGCATCTTCACCATTTCTTGTACTCTGTCAAAAAGTACCAAAATAGATTTTGAGGGATCCGCCCATACATGAGGGTTGTATTCCATCTTGCATAATATAAAGGTCTTGTAAATATTAAGAATAAATAAATACTAAGAAGGTCAGATGGAATGAAGTATGTATTTCGTGCAAGATTTAAAACAAACCGACATAATTTCAACGGACATCACAATTAATTTTCATGCCCAGAACATCAAGACAGTCTTGCTCGTCAATATTTACATCACCCATAGGCACAGATGTGGTCGCCGTAGTCTAATATGTAGTAGCTCTGACTTCTTACAGGAAAGAAATAATTTTCTAGCAAAAGCTCTAAGAGTAACTGATTTCTAAGAACAAGCTTCTCAAGTCTGTCGTTCAGATTCGACGTTAAACTGTAGGTACGGACACTCGTGGAGAAAATTGACGCTCAAAATATGTTTGCTTTGAAAGCCTGCAAAAGGGTTGTAATGGCGAGTTATGTACATATGTATGTATGTGTGCATGTATAGTCACTGTTGATCATCAGAACACGTCTACGCGTGAGTAAACAATACTGAGTCTTGGTTGCATTAAATTCGACACAGCTCATGCGACCCCTCTCTGTGCTTTTATGAACTGTTTCAATAAATCGAAGTCACACAACACAACCTATTTAGCCTTATTGGAATAGAAATTTCCCGTCAGTTGAATACTAGAATCATGAGGCCGTTAGACTTTTTTTGTCTCGTTACGTTAAAGAGCGTGCCTTACTTACATAGCTGGCCAAAACAACTTGTTAACGGGTTTCGGCCTGCCTCAACACTAGTTCCCAAGCTCATCCAGTTCCTAGGGCTTCACATTCCAATGTGAACATGGTTGTATTCTACGCCGGCTTTAAGTGATCTTCGTATCGAAAACTGCCGAGCCAGCGTAGCCGCTGGATGTTATTGCGCTGAACAACGACCACATCGCCGAGGACTTCATACAGCTCATTATTGGTTCTAATGCAAAACTCATTGCTATGCCTTAAAGGACCAAAGATCTTGCGAAGAACTTTTCTCTCAAACAGAACCACTGCAAGACAACGTCCATGCTGCCGCACCATAGAGAAGCACCGGAAGTATAAGCGACTTGTATAGTGTTAATTTCGCCACACGAGAGATGTCTCCGTTACTAAACTGCCTACCGAGACCGTAGTGGCACCTGCTGGCCATTGTGATTCTTCGCTTGATCTTCAGATTGACAATATTCTTGCTGGTAATGGCAGTGCAGAGGTAAATTAACTCCTTGACTACATCGAATGTATAGCTGCCGATGCGTTCAACGTCCGTACTCGCCGACAACATATACTGCGTCTTGCTTGGTATGCGCAAAGATGTCTATGTCGTCTGCATACGCAAGGAGCTGAGCACTTTTATTAAAAATAGTGCTCTTACTATGCACAGCCGTCTATTCCCAAAACTATCCCCATAACGAAATTGAAGAGGGCGCTGGATAAGGGATCGCCTTGTCTGAAACCTCGCACGGTGTTAAAAGGCTTTGAGAGATTTTTTTTTATTCCTTAACGTTGCTCATTCTTCACAACCTTACCAGCTTTGTAGCAGAGTGGGACAAAGAGAGAGTTTCAACAAAGTCATACACTTTTCAACATTTTTTTAATGGTATTGTACATGAGCAAAACAAAAACAAATACTTTCTAAATGAGAAAGAGCGCAAATGAAACAATTAGCTTTTCGTTCTTGTGCTTGCTTTGTTTTTTGTTGTTTTTTTCTCTTTTTCTTCTTCTCTTTTACTCTTCTATCCTTTTTCTTCTCATTCATTTTTTGTTGTACCTACGCACATTTGAGTTAGTTTATTTGTAGTACTCAAAACAAAAAGAATATACAGAATTAAATGGGACAATCTTTCTCACTGTTTCTGTTTTATTTTTGTTTTACTTATTGTAAAGAATACAACAAAATGAGATCAAACGTTCAGTTTTGTTTATTTTCCTACTCTGCTTTGTAGTCATACCGAGCTCAAACAATGCGGTATATACGCTATCCGTTATTGGGCTAACGAACGCTGCCTTATAGCCGACAAAAAAGTGGTATGTGCGGACTTGATTTCATGGGTCTTCTTCAAGATTTGGAGCAGTGTAAATGTCTGGTCAATGGTGGACTTACCAGATGTGAATCCGCACAGATAAGGTCCAATCAATGAAAGGGCGAATGGCTTCAGTCGTTCACACAATACGCTCGTAAGAACTTTTTTCTCACGTTATGCCAAAGACCGTGTCTACACGGATAATATCCTAGAGTTGGATTCGAGATATCACCCGAAATATAAGAAAAAGTGCCTGAAAACAATCTTAAAACGATTGACGACTGCTGCAACCAATCCAAAAGCGGTATTTTAAATGACAGTGTAATCATCCAAGCATAGTATGTGTGTGTTTTATTTGACTGTACTTTTAAATTAGAAATAAAAATAAAAAGTTTTCATTCACAAAAATATACAAAATGTCCGGCTTTCGATGTGACCCATGGTAGGGTTTTGCACGAGTTTATTTTTTTTAATAGCTTGCACTTAACGCCGTTTAGTTGTGGTTGTAAATATTTACATATTTTTTAAAATTTTTATTACTTTGTTTAGAATTAAATTTTCATGATTTTTTTGCATATCCGTTTCTTTTTCGTTTTTAATTAAATACGAATGTGAATGAGTTTGATTATGCAATTAATTTATTTAAATATTCAAAACTAATTTACAGTACTGGACTAAATTATTGGCACAATTTGGTGATTGGTTTGATTAATTCGTTTTGTGTTTATTATGTTCATCAAATACAGCTTTGGGGCAAATGGAAGGCATATTGAACTTGTCAATTAAATACTGATGTCTCAGTTGCTGTTATTATAGCATATTCTTGTATTCTCGTTTAGGAACATGTAGAACAAAGAAAATGTTAAAAGTAATCGGAACTCTTGCACTCGGCAAAGCAGCAAATACTTTTTGCAGCACGTGTCGGGTTTTGTAAAAGGTTGTGACGTCAGTTTACAGAGTTAGACAAACCATAAAAATAATTTTTAAAAGCGTTACCTTAATTGCCATATATCACATACAATTCGTACATATGCACAAAAGACTTTTTCTTGTTGCATGCAACACTACACAAAAAAAAACAAACCCTTCAAAAACAATAAAAAACCTTTTCATTTGTTCGAAATCTAAATCTAAAGGAGAATGTATGTCAATTATTTGTTGCAATAGCCTGTCTCACTGTCTCGCTCGACTACCTGGCATAAAGGCTGCTTTATAGACTAACGTCACTTTGTTTTTTTCTTCTTCTTCTTTATTTTATTTCTAATAAAATAAGTTTTGTATTAAAGAAGACATTATGCGGTGACAAGGTGGGATCCCGCAACTAATAAACACGAAATTTTAACGTTTCATATTAAAAAAAAGAAAATTCTGTTCAAATTATAAGGATTTTTGCATTTATTCATCTTTTAGAATAGTCAATGAAGCAAAAAATGTGTTCATATTAAGCGGTGTTCATATAATGCGGTGTTCACATTAGCGCGTGTGCACTGTAATTCCTTTTAACATTCGTCGGTTTTAATTTTATTTTTTATATATTTTTTTTACTCTAGTGACGTTGTAATATTTCCTGACATTGTTGATAAACTTTGTAAATCTCGTATAAGAAAAAAGTTTTGCAATTTATTTTCCACGTTTAAAGGAAAAGTAATATGGAAAATGCATTGCCTTGTGTTCAAAAAATGATTTAAACAATTTAAATTGTATATGTACGAGTATTTGTATTTTTCTTCTATTGAGAAACTTTAATTTTTATATATGGGCATTTCCACAAAAATTTCAAGCATGTCACGTACGATATACACTTATTTCGCATGATATTTTGAATAACAAAGTTTCCAAAGTATTTTTGTACCATTTTGTTTGGAATATAACGGCCAAATATATTGCAGTCACTTTAATTGAAGTGAAAATGTCACGTACGGTATATGGAAAGTCCCATATGTAACAACTTTCCGAAAACACTTTTAATACATAAACGAATGTTTACATACTTAGTTCCAATAATATTCAAATTACTTTCCTTTAATATAAATAAAACAGTTTTAATACTTAATTAATGCAATTTTAAACTCTTTTTTAGACTTTTAGTTGATCGCTTAGTGTGCTGATTCAAAGTATTGAATTAGCGCTTCAAGCAATCAATCAATCAACCAATTTATACACCAGCTAGCTCCTCAATATTTACGAACACTGGTTTATACTTGGTAAGACACTCGCAGAGAAAATGAAAATTAAGTAGATTCCCTTTTCTTTTTTCTTTCCATTTTGGCTGCATGCTCCCCAATAGTCCAAGAACCAGCTATCATAGCTGTTATCCTACTGATCCAAAGAATAGAATTAGCACTTCAAGCAATCAATCACATAATCAACCAATTTCTAGAACAGCCGGCTCCGCAATATTAAGCAATGATTAATCCAAAGTTCATATTGGTTTTCTTTATTCTGCATTCGTAGAGGCAATGAAAAATGGTTTCCCTTCTCTTCGGCTATGACAGTACATATTGTATGGAATGTCCGTGGCATAGTGGTTGAGCACGTGCACAGAAACTCAAAGGACCGTGGTTCAAATCCCAGCGAAAGAGAAAAATAAAAAAATTAATTTGCAGTTTTTCCAAAATTATAATTTAAAAAAACAACCTCACATTTTATTTTTCAAAACCAAGCGATAAAACTGCTTTTTAGTCTTAAGCAGTCGTATTAAACTTATCGGTTTTCAACTCAAAAAAAAATTGTTTTTGTTTTCTTATGTCACACAATTCATGATGAACTTCAACAACATAAAATGGCTTTTGCGACACAAAATAAGTGTTGCTATTATGGAGAAAATTTGCAATTTAAAAATTGTTTTTTTTTTGCTATCTTTCCCTATCGCTCCTTCTTTACATGAATTTTTTTGTATTTTTTTGCGCATTAAACTCGTTGTCTGAATGCAATTTCTGTTGTAAATGCACTTTTGTTTTCATCCCTTTACAACAGTCTCGATACATATAAGAGAATATGTAACGTAAAGAAGTACAAACGAATATTAACTAAAATGCAACAACTTAAAGGAAGTATATGTATATGTGTACATGTGTATGTCTTTTAGCGTTATTTTTTCGACGTTTACACCATTTCATATTGCACTTCCCGTTGAATAATGTAAGACAACATACCTTTATTCCTTTTTGTTTTTTTTTTGTAAAATACTTTTTCTGCAGTGTATTGCATTGATGGTCAATATCAAGCAAACAATAATTTTCCATATTTCCAGCATAACAATGAGAGTTGGAATATGAAGTGTTGAAGTCTTTGCTTTATTAAGATATTTGTTGTAAACAAGCAGTGTTTCAGTGAAATCATTGGGTGTAGATTAGGGCACAGCAGGAACATTTAAAATTGGAAAATTTAAAAACACATTTTTTTCGCAAATTCAGTTTTATTGATACCAATGTAAAGTAGAAATATGGGAATAATAATGTAATATGATGTCCGGCAAATTTCCACCTCTAGCTTCGCTTGTCTCTTGTCAATGTAGCGCCGAATTTCATTGTTCAGAGTATCAGTTGTTTGTGGTTTCTTCACTCGAACCCGGTCTGTTAGATGGCCTCAGAGAAAATACTTTCGGCGTAAATTCACAAGAACTAGGGGAAAGATAGAGAAATTACACGCCCAGGATTGATGTTATGATTTATGGCGTTTGATGTCTTGTTACATGTTAATGGGGCTGGCTGTATAGCAACGTACGAGTATTACAAAAAAAAAAATGGAAAATTTTCAAATTTCATAGTGTGATTTCATTTAATAACTCTGTTCAACACAAAAAAAAGACGGTGTTCTGACGATTGATCCTAGTAGAGGAGACTAAAAAAATATAACGTGTGTCCGTTTTACATCGGAATTTTATTTTCGAGGCGGTTCAAATTTTCCATCTCTGGCCAACTCTTGCTACATATCGATGTATAATACTATGTTTTACTTACATCTGAGGTGTATGGTTTGTTTAGCAACTTTGTGGAAAATATCACGACAAATATTTTCGTAGAACATATTAACCCTCTAACTCCCCCGCATAACTGCGTATTGAGGCTTTATTCTATGCATGCATAACTGGCCTTTACAACCCTGTGTCAGGATTACGGCCTAGCTTCTCGCAGCACTCATGTTGTGTGTGTAAATTTTTATCCATGAGTACCGGGACCTACAGTTTAATGTCGACTCCGAACGACAGACTTGAGAAGCTTAATCATGGCAATTAGTTACTCTCAGAGCTTTTGCCAGAAGACTGCTGAGAGGTAGTCGCCGAAAGAAATATTTTTTTCATATTTCTTTTTTTGAAGATGTCAGAGCCTGGTGTCGAACCCAGGACCCTTGTCTTAGTAAGCCAACACACTAACCACTAGACCACGGCGACTACAAATTGTAAAAAAACACCCCGCAAATTCGGAAACAATTTTCCTACACTGAATGTTTCTTTTGTTTTTCTACCATACGTGGGTCCTGGTGTTAAAATAGGATATATGTAGATATGAGGATATTTATCCTTTATCGTGGTCCTTACTTCAGTGCAAAGTATTGGCTATCAATTGAGTGGCTCCAAAACTGCCGGTCTGACAAAGCTTTCAGCTATTAAATATCTACCATCTAAAGTGTCATTTATTTAATGAAAGGTTTGCCATTTATGTTAATGAAATTATTAAAACATTAGCTACAAAAGTGGTGATTCAAACATGACCAGTTTCTAAAAATTATAAGATTATGGTCTTTCAATCGACTTACTTTGGAAAGAATTGGCAGGATTGTAAGGAAATTTAAATAGGTTGGAAGCGTTACAGACGTGACCAGATCTGTGCAATATCGAAATGTAAGCACTATCGCAAACATCGCTTATGTTAGTGCATGTAAGGCGGATAATCCAAATTTGTTGAATTCACTCCGGGCCTATCTTATCGTTCATTATGGCGAATTTAAAATTTGGATTTGCACCCTTTTTCAATAAAGCCCAACTCGGCAAACAATTAAAACAGGTTGAGCATTCACAAAAGAAAAGAAACAGCGCCTTGTGTCTCGGTTATCGTAATTATCTCATTCTATAATTCTAAAATTTGCGTTAAGCCATGTTGCATTGCAGTTACATTTAAGTTTAACTTCGCATAATAATGAGCAAAATAATTATTTCTCAGTGCATTTTGCAGCTACAGACTGCTGTTTTATATTTCTTTTTTGTTTTTATTGTATTTATATTAAATACATAATTCATATAATAAAACAATACAAATTAAAATAAAGTAATTTCAGAAAATACAAGAAAGACAATAATAAATGCACCAACACCATCTCAAGAAAGTTTCTAAGAAGTAAAACAAAATGGTTACCATTTTATTATGAAACAATAGTGTGCAAAATAAAAAAAAAGAGAAATAACAAATAGTGAAGGGCTTTTTCACACCGACAATAAAGAAAATGTAAATGAAAATGAAATTGCGTCATGAAAACTTTTATTTCATTTGTACATATACTCGTATCTTTTGTTTAATTGTTTTTTTTTTTTTCTTTTCGTTCTTTTTTTCTATTTTGAGCAACACACTTCGAAGTGTTTGCCCTTCTCATAATTTATGTCGGAAAATGTTTGAATTTTCGAACTTAGATTTTTGTCTTTTTGTTAATCGAAGAAAAAGTAAAACTTGTGCCGTTGTGACACAATCAAAGGTGCTGGTAAAAGCGTGATTTTCATCCCTTGATTTAGTATTGCCCTTTTGGCATATGTTAGTTTCCATATTCTAATTTACAATATATGCATGTTTAGACTAGAGTAATCGTGCTCGCTTCGGTGGACATTACTAAAGTTTAATGTCCGTATTCATAAAAAATAAAACAGTTTTATTAATTTCTTATTTGACAATTACTCCATAGAAATATGTCAAATAAGCACTCTATAAACCAATTTTTTTTTATGAATACGGGCATAAGTTTTTATATTAAAAGTTTTTATAATTAAAAATATTCTAGAAATAATTGATATTTTTGTGAAAAAAAGGTGAAAAAAAAACAATTTTTTTTAAAAATTACTGCAACGCTTGAGGGTACATTGAATGTTCGGTTTTGGTATTTTCACAAGAAATTAATAGAGAAATACAGTTAATCTTGTGAAAAGAGAGGAAATTTGTAAATTTATTATTATGGCCTTAATTGGTCATTACAACCTAGCTTCTCGCAACATCCATGTTGTGTCATGAGAGAACCGGAACCTACAGTTTAACATCGACTACGACCTGCGAAGCTTGTTCATGGCAATCAGTTACTCTTAAAGCTTTTGCCAGAATACTACTAAGAGGTAGACGCTAAAAGAATTTTTTTTCATATACGAGGTATGATCAATTTTCAATTTTTTAAAAAAGTGTTTATTTTTTCATCAATAACTATCTTGTGGTCTTCAAAGTAATTCCCCTCAGATATAATACACTTATGCCAGCGTTTTTTCCAATCCTCGAAACACTTCTGAAACGCGCTTTTTGGTATCGCCAACAGCTCCTGTTTCGATTTTTCTTTTATCTCCACAATCGTAGCAAAACACTTTCCTTTCATCGGTGTCTTCAGTTTTGGGAAGATGAAGTCACGCACAAGCATCGATGTGTGAGCTGAACAAATGATGTGAAATCGAACAAACGTAACTCAGGAAATTTGAAATAAACGGTTAATTTTTGATCAGACATTGTATGTATCTTTCTTTTTAAGATGTCAGAGCTGGGGTTTCAACTTGGAGTTCTTGTCTAGTAAGTGAGCACAATAACCACTAGACTACGGCGACACAATTCTTTACTATTTTGAGATAATGCAAGATCGTAGCTATCTGCTAATGCATTATTATTTACCAGCCCAATATAGTAAATTTTTGCGCGACCAGAATGGAATGGAATGGAATACTTTTCCATTCCGTAATATTTTTTCCGGCGGCGATTTTTTCTTTAATAGATTTTTCTAAGCGCGACAAAGTTGTTTGCAGTAGAGATCTATTGTTTTGTCAGTTTTAAGCCGCCTTCTAATTTCACCATAATTTCAACGTTAATTTAAGATTTCTAGAGACATGGCCTCTGAATCAAGATTTCTTAGCGTTTAATATTTTTGTATGCAATATAGCATCTTTTTAATCGCCCTTAGGTTTCTGTAGATTTTCGGTCATTCAAGTTTTATTTTGTTAATTCAAGCTTCTTTAAATAGCCAGCTTTCATTAAATGAATTCAAATAGTAATGCAATTAATTTCTATTGCCTTCCATGTATATTCTCAAACCGTACCAAATTTTATTCGCTTTTTAGTGTGGGGCTGCTGAGCGAGGCAATGTGCAAACCATCAAACATGCAATCTCCAGTGTCACGTTTCAAACACATTTTTTTATGCCAAATCGAATTAGTGTTGTGCTACAAACAATCGCAGATAATCGTTATATAAGTATGATATATGCATACTTTATTTTTGTTTGAATTTAAAATTAATTTTAATTGTATTGCTTTTCAAAAATATTTAACAATTTCATTAAATTATTTTATCAATTATTTATTTAATTAGGGATTTGATTGTATCATATATTGACGTTATGGTCATAAATAAAGAACACACAAAAACTTTTTTTCCCTTCCAAATTTATACTCGTAATCAAAGGTTGTTCTAATGAAAAAGGAAAATGGTTTTCACATGCACTGCTGCTCTATTGCAATTTGCCTGGAATGAGAAAATATAAAAAGCAATCTTGTGAGACAGTTAAAGAACTAAAAAATTATAAATCAAGTGATAATCATAATAGTTTTTGAATTCAAGCCAAAAAAAAAAAACATGAAAAAATGAAAATTAGAAAAAAATATTTATCAACCGCAAAAATTACATCCAAATCTAAAACAGAAAATAAATCGAGTGCATGTGCAACAAAATGTTGTACAACTACAACAGAAGCAATAAAAAGAAACAAATTTAAAATAGAAAATAGCCAATGCAGCAGAAGAACTAATTACGAGTAGAAAAGAAAAAAAAAAGTACAAAAATAAAAATCATAAAAATTATTTTTAAATGCAGAAGCATTTTTAGTTCAAAGCAATGACCACTGACTTGACTAGCACCACATAAAAATAGGAATTGTTATGAATTATTTATTAAAGAAAAAGACAAACCAATACAATATGTACCTGAAGCCAAAAATATGTTTTCTGCTACACCTTACCACAGACAAAACATGTAGAAAAACCAAAAAGAAATCTTAAAAAATCTCTTGCACTCATAACTAGGAGTAGTTTTAAAATATTTACATGCGGGTTAATGACTTACAATAATTTATTTTTATTTTCTCTAAAATTTGTAAATTTAATGAAAAAGAAAATTATTTTTCTTTCACATCATTATTTTCTTTCTACACATACAACAAATTTTATTACCTTTTAAAAATGAAGAAGAAAAACTGTCATGAAAATCAGAAATTTTTTAATGGAGTCCACCAACACACACCACCCAATAACCGTGTAAACGGAAATAATGTTTTTAAGAAAACATAAAAAAAATTGTTTTCGTTTTCTTTTCTGAACACAAAAGTTATCTTTAATGTTTGTGTTTCTAAAAATTTACAAATATGCAGTCGAAAAATTGTTTTTAGTAATTAATTATTAAAACCCGAGGGAAGATAATGTCAAATTCAATATGATTTTTTAAAGTGATAATAAAAATCATACGACACGTCTTTCTATTTTTACACTTTTGGTGTAGAAATATAGAGCAAAATAAGAAAATGCAGTTGTCAAAAATAAATTTCAAAATCAAAAAAATTAACAAAATATGTTGTTGTTTCTTTGATATAAATGAAGTAAAATGTTGCTTTTGGTTATTTTAAAAATTAAATAAAGAATGGTATTGCTCTGGTAGCATTTTTAATTTTTTCAGAAAACAGTGAGAGCCATAAAAGTCAAATTTTCTCAATTTTCTTTCAGTATCGAGTATATCTGTTACATTATATTCTTACACTGTCAAACTGCTACTCTTTTACACAAACATTTGAAAAATTTTACAGTTTTTTATTTATTGAGACCAATATTCAGGGGTAAACCCCTACTAAATGCTGTGCATTGTATTCGAATTTTTGTTTAAAGGACAGTACATTATGACAACAGAACATATATTTTGTTTTCTTGTATAATTAAGCGCCTTAGGAATGAGACAACCTGCTGTGGATTGATCATTCAAAGACCAGTGTTATACCTTCACCCTTGAATGATCAACAGCAATTGCCCCATCGTTGTTGATTGCGGTCAGTGCCTTCGCTAAGTAGGTTTTTAGCTGTTATCTGCTACTTCCCAATAGATGGCGCTTTTTCCCTGATCATTCGTTTTTTGTTATCAAAGGCTAAGGTGGGATAGAGTGGATTGTCAAGGAACGGTTACTTTGTAGATGGACTTTTTAATGGGGACCTCTTATTTTTAAATTATAATTTTGAAAAAACCGCAAACTAAATTTTTCACCTTTGCTGGGATTCGAACCTGGGCCGTTTGAGCTTTTGTGCGAGCGCTCTGACCACTATACCACGCACAGGTATTTGAAAGAAAATATTTCCAACAGACCTGTTTGGCCGAAGCCAAAGTACAAAACGAAACAAAAATCTAACTTATTGTGATATCTCAGTCGCTATGGTACTAAAAACAAGATTTCTCATAACATTTTAAAAGTGTTTACCTTTTTTTGCGGTCACTAGACAATGGGAAAAGTAGTAGTCGCACACTACGCGGAAACGAATAATTGTAGGAATTAAACGATTGATTATAGTGGCGCTCATTTAACTGTTCGGGACCATAACTACATATTTTCATCACTCATCTTTTTTCAGTGTCCAATGAGTCACGTTGTGTAGCAAGTGTCCGCAACTTTTTGAATTAATTACAAGTTAATGGATAAAAATACATCTTGACTTTTTACGCTCTATACGCCTTTTACAATGTTCTTCAAATTTTTTTGATTCCTCTCTGGTCTTAAATTTTTATTATATAACCGCAAAGATTTAATATTTTGGGTGACATTTGTAGGGATAGAGTATTAGAATTAGAATATTGTAAATGGACAAAAATCATTCTTAATATCCAAATATCTTTTTCATATATAACGAATTTAATAAATTTTTTGTTGTTGTTTATTTTTCATTAAAAATTTTTTTCCACTTATCAGCATAATTTTCCTATACTTTAATGGGAAATATTGAAAACAAAAAAAAAAAAAAAACAAAAATTATAATAAAAATGGAATTTATAGCCCCAATTTTCAAAAAAAAAAAAAAAATAATAATAAAGAAACTCAAGCTGATGACAGTATATTCTCAAAATGATAATGTCTGCGTACATTACATAAGGGGGTCGAGGTGGTAGTAGAAGCTATGTATTCTGAAAGGCTTGAAAGAAAGACAATCGTTACAAATATACTTGTACTCATTGAATGGAAGGCTTTAATAAAATTACAATAAATTGCGTCATAAACGCGAAAAAGAAAAGAAGTGGAAAGAAAAGAAAACTGTCAACATTTTGATTAAATCAGCAGAAAAAAAAATTGATTTTTTTTGCAGAAATGGAGATTATAGTGATAAAAACGAGTATGTAATTTGGATGTACATACAGACAGTAGGTTTGTTAAAAAATTTTGGTTAAATTTCTAAATGACTTGTTTAAAAACAATAATTAAAATTTATAAAATGGTATCAAGGAAAGCTACAGAGATGACAAGAAGAAACGAAGCTTTTAAAGTAAACCTGCAAAAAAAAACCAAAAAATCTTAACATTTTCATTGCAAACCAAGCATATTCAAGCTGCAGTCAAAGTAGCAAAAATAGTGAAGTTTTTCAATTTCTAAAACTTTTTAATTTTCCATTGATCAAAAACATAAAAAATGCTTCTTAAAATTAAACAGTTGAATATCAGTGAGTAACGTGACTAGAGAGATCGATTAATCGACTTTTTTCAAAAACCGGTTTTTGAATAGTTCAAATAATATTTAAAATTTTTTAAAAACCGGTTGTCGGTAAAAAATTATTTAAAAAACCGGTTAACCGGCTATTAGTATAAATTAAATAAATCACTTGGTTATTAAAATAAATTTCATTCTCGACATTGAGAACGACCTTCACTCCTATTTTTGGCAGAGTATTTATCACTTCTGTAATGATTTTTTCATTTAGTTTTTTTTTATGTATACCAAATGTATAAATATAAAATACTCTATATTACACAGAGAAAAATACTTGATTAAAAGTTAAACCTGTAAATTCAGTAATAAATATTTTAATAATTACAGATGTTTAAAAACCCGGTTATTCGTGTTAAAAGCACCGGTCTATTCGATATTCGAAAAATGTTTATTTTTAAAAAGCCGGTTTCAGTAAAACAAAAAAAAAAACAAAAAATCGGTAAAACCCGATCGACTAATTACCGATCGATCTCCCTAAATGTGACCTACAGTTTAACGTCGAATCCCAGCGACAAACTTGAGAAGTTTGTTCATGGCAATCAGTTACTGTAAGAGTATTTTAAATAGAATTTATTTTGATCTAATTGAGGCGTTTTAAAGACGAAATAAAAGGAAAATATTTTAAACAAGTTCAAAATACATTCTGTAGTAATATAAATTATACAAACTTTCTGTAGTAATGATTTTACTTCATATTTTTTTTATTGCTTCCTATGATTTATTGACCCACAGTGCCTTGCAGCGAACATGTTTGTTTTTACCCTTCAGCAAATTTTAATTGAAATTAAGAACTTAAAAGCAGGGACCGTAATCATTATGAGTTTTATAATAAAAATTACACAATAATGATTATATTGTGAGTTTTAAAGATTTTCTTCAATGGTAATGATTATTTTTGAGCAATATTAATAAAAATCAGCCATAATCATTATTTTTTTCGCTCAAAATAAAACTCACTTTCAATTTATGACTTTTTTTGAGGTTTTTTACATATAAAATTTGGTCAGAACTAATAAAAGAAAAAATATTAAGACATGCTTGTTCATTTTGTTATATAAAATATTATTCTTTTGCGCAAAAATTATTTTTTTTCATACATCATATTCATATAAAGTAAATTAAAAGTGAGTTTTATTTTGAGCGAAAAAAATAAAAATCATAAATAATGATTATTTTTGAGTTTTATTTCTGTTGCTCAAAAATAATGATTATGGCTGATTTTTATTAATATTGCTCAAAAATAATCATTACCATTGAAGAAAACTTTAAAAATCAAAAATTTAAAAATCATGACGGATATGCAAAGATTGTTAAAAAATAATAATAATGGTGCAAAAATTTTTTATTTATGTCTGTTCTAAGTGATGGATTTTTTGATTTAAAAAAACGAACAACAATCATTATTTACGGTCCCTGCTTAAAAGGGAACTCTTATAAAAATTATTCCTTTAACTAAAAAAAAAAAATGTAGAATGTTAACACATTTAAAGAAAAAATTTTGAAAGAAATTCGTTTATTTTTTTTTATTAAGAATTAAATTGGGCGACTCTTAGGAGTTCCTTATAACCGCGCTTTGTTGTAGTTTCTATCAAATATTGTCGTGTTTTTATTCTTTTCTTTTAATAAATTTTTTCATAAAATTATTTTTCTTCTTAATTTCTTTACAGTTGGAAAATATTTGTTTTGATTGCTTTTCCTATAAATAAGTAAAAACTTTTATTTCAAATTCAGTTGATGCATGTAGAAGAACAACAACTATAATAAAGGAGAACTTTGGAATGAATGTAAGTAAAATTTAAATTTTTATATTATAACTTTTCAATCTCGTATTATTATTTTCAATTTACTAATATTTTCATTTTCTGTGAATAGGCATACGAATCATAAAACAAATGGTTTTAACTCTTGTATTAGCTACCCTACATCATATGAATTTTTTAATGTATTAACTTTTTGTTTGAGGGCTTACAAATATTTTAGTAATCGAACAACGGGCCACAGCCAATAGCCTAATTTCTGTCTGCTCACGTTGTAATTTTCTTCAACCAGCCGAATACTCTCGTAACTGTTCGTAAACCTGATCTAAAGATGTGTTAAAAGATAGTAAGTACATAGAGCGATATTTGCTGTTTATAAAATAGTGTCATTATGTGAATATTTTGATGCACAATGACATTTGGTACTCTCTGCAAAAATGCCACACAACTCGTATTATGACTAAATTTTTGCGTCATGATGTGACAGTTGCACCACTTGTCATTCTAAAGTTTATGAATGTAACGAAAACACAAACCAGATGGAAAAAATAAAAAAATAAAAAATTTTGTTTATACATGCAATTGTTGGACTTATCTGTTAGTAACGCTTTTACTAAATATCCGCTTTATAAGGTTAGTATGACTTCTTTTATGTTAGCTAGAAAAATTGGAAAATTGAAATGTGACTGACATGTTATACAATTTTTAATGCTCCAGTATGCCTTTCTGTTTTTCATGCCTCTTCATTCTTTACGTTTTCTTTAACTCGTTATGAGCAATAGTTAGTTGTTTGTAGACCCCTGGGTAACTTTGTAAAGAGCATGTTAAGATGTACAGTCTGCTGTACATCTTCTTATAAAGCAATTAAGGTGTGAGATGGAAATGAGTGGGTGTTCTTCGTTGAGTAGTATCTTAACATGTTTCAACACGTTTAACATTCACTTGTGTTACGCCTTGTTAACCTTCGTATTATTTTTGTAGAATAAAGTGGCAATCACCAGCAACAACGTCTTGTGCTTTCGTTAAGCTTTCATTTCCTGTAGTTTAAGCCACATTTCACGTTACCTTTTTTGGCCAATTTTCTTAAATGTTTACAGGTAAACAAGGCCAGTTTTTTTTTTCTTTTTTTTTGTGCTGGTGTTTGTTACGGTTGGTGGGATGATGAAGATGGATTGTGGAAAAAGTACACGTTTTTAGTCATTTTCAGCGTTCCATTAAACGCAAAATTTTATTCAATTTTCTTTCGATTTCGTAAGTCGCTAGTATGTGGTAAACAATTGTAATGAAAACTTTTCTCTTGTGGTTTATTTTGCGAAATTACAGGATACAGGATGCAATATGAAGTATTTATTTTTGCTTTTCTTTTAAGGCTTCATATTAAAAAATTTATTTTAAATGGAAACACAAATGAAGTTCATACGTACATACATACATACACGTACGTACGTATGATTGTTTGGTTGTTTGTGTTAAATGTATGCAAAATATTTTTTTAAAGAAATTGTAGTAGCCGAAAGAAATAATTTTTTCATATTTCTTTTTTTCAAGATGTCAGAGCTGAGATTTGAACCTAGCGCTATCGTCTTAGTAAGCCAATATACTAACCACTAGACATACGTATACATCAACTAATTACACCGCGTTACAAAAACGAGCTTTTGTTCTGTCCTATGAACGAAATGTACCTTTTCGGAAAGGGGAGAAAAAATAAAAACACACGTGTATCGGCGATTTTCATGTACACGTCAGAATTTTTTTTTTATGTATAAAGCTCGTAGTATCCGTCTGTCCGCCTGTGTGAAAGATTTTGGATCAATTTTTAACAATTTTTTCGTGATCCAATCGAGCTGAATTTTGGCAGGCAGACCGTGGACAAATGTCTGTATTACGCCAAATTTAAAAAAAAATAGATTTTTATCAATTCTCAGATTTTCCTGAATTTTTTTTTAATGTTTTCTTTACTTTTTCCAGCATAACTTAAAGCGAATCGTTCATAGGACAGAATATGTGTAACGCGGTGTTATATTGGACCTTGGGAACATTTCTGTGACTTTATCTACTCTGCCACTGAAATTTTTTCTGCTTACCTGGAAAAGAATTCATTGGAGTTCGCAACATATATAGGTGGATCGAGGAAGAACAAACTGTTGCCGAGTTCATATGACAATAACTTTACTTAGACTTCTTTAATTTGTCTTACTCTTTCTCTTACTCGAGCCTTCGTTACTTGTCATCTGGGCAATTTCTAGATTTATTAAATGTTTAGGCTTAGGTTTTCAGCATAGTTTAAGAGTATTATAGTTTTAGGTAGAACCTTTTTTCTGATATTCGAGATCTTCTTATTGAGTTTTAAGGTATCGTTTCATGTGATATCACAACGGGACGATGTGTGCTTAAGTGAGATTAGTTTTAAGAAAGCTACCACTGCCTCCTAATACTAATGTTACCTCTCCTAACATACTATTCTAGTAGTACCACGAAGAAGTATTTTTAGAAATAAAGGATGGGCAAATTTAAGGTTAGGAAGTAAATAGGATGACACATGATGAAATGTCAAGAATTGTGCTGTCATCCTTTGATATTTATTTAAAATGGTAAAATGGTAAAAATTTTACGGTATAACTTCGTAAAATTCAGACAGCTTTTCGTAATAATCAGGCTCCTTCTGAGACCACTGTGCGTAATTTAATCGCTAAATTTAAGGCTCATGGTACTCACAGACCAAAATAATGCGTTCATAGTGGCCGTACTGTTGCAAACATAACTGCTGCATAGCAAAGTGTTGAGAACGAGCCTGGAACATCGACTCTATTAGACAATTATTTTCGCGAGGACGTCCCACATAGCCGGCCAAACAATTCAGTTATTGCCTGAGAATTTCTCGATTTGGCGATGTCAATTGGCCACCTCGTTCGTTTAGTTTATCGCCGTTAGATTAAAAGACCGGGTTTACATGAACAAACCACAAATAACTGACGCTCTGATAGATGCAATTCGGCGCTACATTGACAAGATAATAAACAAAGCTTTGTTGTAAAATGTGATTCAAAATTTTGTAAAAAGAGCAGACATATGCCAACGTGCTAGAGGTAGACATTTGCCACACATCATGCCATGATACTTAAATGTAATCTTCCCATACATTCTACCCGATATGCAATGCAGTGATTAGGTCACTGTATCACAACTTTGCTACATTGTATAAGTAAATAAAACCTATCGAGAAAGTGGAACAATCAGACATAAATCGTATGCTGAAATGAATAAAGCAAAAGTGAAAATGTAAAAAAGAAAGAAAAAATAGTTTTGGCAAAGTAAAAACATAAAAATAAAATAAAAACACCCACATTAAGAGAAAAAGAAAAAATATAAAAATGCTCTTCAATCCATAAGAGATTTATTTACTCTATTAAAATGCTCAATTTGATTGAGTTCAAATTCAAATAAATTTTTAAATAAAATATTTGATAGCAATAAATATAGAAAAATAGACAAACTATAGTAAACAAATAAATACACTTTTTTATTGCAAATCATTTACACTCGTTGCACAACTTTAGTCGCCGGTGTCGCCTTCTGCTAGATGAAAAAAAAACAAAAATTGAAAACAGAACCATAAAATTAAAGTTTACAAAGAACAATTATAGACGCATACATAGATTTTTAAATAAAAATTATAATTAGATAAAAAAAATAAGAAATAAAAAAAGGAAATGTGTTACAGTTTGCTTTTTTCCTACTTTGGAATGCAATTAAATAAGTTTTAAAGGTAAAAAGATTTGTTCATGAAGAATGTACCCTTCTTCGGCATTAAAGAAATTTATTTTTTTTATATAATCTGGCTGCCAAAACCTTAAATAACTTTTATTTTAAAAATGCTGTCGTTACAAGAATCCGGTTGGTTGGTTGGTTTATATTCCACCTCTTAGCAGTCTTCGGGCAAAACTTCTGAGAGTAACTGATTGCCATGAACAAGCTTCTCATGTCCGTCGTTTCGACTTAACGTTAAATTGTAGGTCCCGGTACTCATAGATACAAATTGGCACACACAACATTGGTGCTGTAATAAGCTAGGGCGTAACACTAAAAAATTGTTGTGAAGGCCATCTATGTATGTGTATGTACATTACTTAACATTTTTGAACAGCGGTTTACCCAAAGTTGATACTTTCTTTCTCTCTTCTTGGGCATTATATAATTTTTTTTATATAATCTGGCTGCCAAAACCTTAAAGAACTTGGTTGCTTGATTGGTTTATGTTGTAATACAAAGAATCGAATTAGCATTCTCCAGCCATTTTGATGCCACATCCTCATTACCAACTTCTTAAATACTTTCGAGCACTACGCTACTATAACCAGTAATCAATGCCTACATCAGCCAGATCCTCAATATTTTCGAACAGTAGTCTACCCTAGTTTACTATCACAGAAAGCGCTCTGATGAAATGGGAACAATAATTTTGTGTATTTGGATATTCTTACGGACCACTCGTACCTCTCCTAGAACAAATCCTTTCCTTCCAGCGGAAGTTTTTCTTGTCAGTTATGATATTAATAAGTTTAAGTCAAATATCCACAAGCACTACCCCTCTTTCCTCCTTCTCGTAACATATTTTCATAAACAAGCAAAATGTACTGCATGAGTAGGGGTCGTCCCCTGAATGTTGGCCATAATAATAAAAAAACATATTCAGATCAATCTAGTTTATATGGGTATCCAGCAGAAATTAGTGCTCACCAGTAAGCTATTTTATAAGGGAGAAATTGTGTCCAATCACTTACATGACTTGCAATAATGCATGATTTTTTATGAAATGAGCCGCTAAAATGCAATAAAAATGCACATTTATTGCAACCAGTAAGCAAATAGTATAAGAAATAGAAAATAATACCTTATCCTGTAGCATTTTTGGAAGCTTTAGGGTATGAATAAACAATATATGCTTCCATTATTGCTCACAATTTTATTTCTTTCTTCCAAATTTGAAAAATTTTCTGTTGGGTAAGTACATTCAGGGTTTCCCTTGGGCAGGATATAGTCTCACCTACCGTATCCGCATATGTAGTTCTCTGGATCCTACCGAGCAATTTGATAGTTCATATCCTCTTCAAGGCAAAACGAACGTTCCCATAAAATTCACGATATCAAATTTCTCTTCAAGGGAATGAAAATTTTATGGGAACAAAATTCTCCCATGTTATTGATGAAAGGGGTAATTATTTTTATTATACGTTTACAAACAATTTTTAAAGAAATATTCAAATTTTTGTTAACAAATATGTGCATAAAACAGTGGTTATGGCTTTTAATTAAATAAATGTCTAAGGTGGCCGTACCTTAAGTAAATGTGTGCTGCTATGGTGCGGTTCTAATCTCAAAGCTATTTAAAAAAATCAAAGAAATTTTGTGTAAAATTAATAAATCTAAGAGGACTTAAATATGACACTTTTAATCAGAAAGTATTTAATTTTTCTTAACTTTCGTTTTGTTCTATCCTAAATCATGATTTTATTTTTAATCATGCTTTTCTAGTTTAATATTTTTCTTCTTATAAAATTCTGTTTCTTATTTTAATTAAAACTTTATTTAAATGTTTAAACTTGACTTGTTTGTTATTTAAAACCAATTGTTTTGAGAAAATCTAAAAACAAAACATATTGAAAAGTTTTGAGCAAATATAACAATTAAAAGTTTTTTAAGATTTTTTTTTTTTGCCTTTTTGCATTTTTACTTTTTTTTCTGTTAATGTTCGAAGAGGCATCAAATCGCTTTTTAACATGAAACCTTAACAAGAATCTCTTTTTAAACTCAGGATGTCGTATCAAAAGGAAAAATTTGTTGTAAAAAAGTTCTTTTAAATTTCCGTGGCATTGTTTAGCTGTTGCTGACTTAACTTGCCATACTTATGCAATATTAGATTGTATATAAAGCTACAACTTGTGGCAGTCTAAGTGGTTTTTGTTAAACTTGTGCGCTATTCCTTCTATTGGTGCTAAAATTATTTTTTTAAACAGAATTCTTGTAGCAATTAGTAAAACTTAGTTGTCAAACCTCATATTCATACCTAAAAATGTTGAAGGGTAAAAATTATCTTTAACCCCTTAAGGGTCAAAATTAATTTAAATCAAAAAACTTTAATTTATGGTAATAAAGGGTTATACATTTTGTGGTTTCAAAAGTAAACGTAAATAAAACACATATAAAATATATTTTTTATGGTATTTCTTTTTTATTATAAAGTATGAACGTTGACATTATGTGTGAAACACTACATCACTTAAATGACCTCCACGCGAAGTGTTGCAAGCATTCATTCTTTGGAGGTAATTTTCGACCACTTTTTGAATCTGAGATACCGCCCAATATTTTGAATAACTTGACGAATGTTGGTTTTTATGTGCTCAAGAGTTGAAGGTTTATTTGCATAAACACGGTCTTTCGCGTAGCCCCACAAAAAAGTATAATGGTGTCAAATCGCATGATCTTGGTGGCCAGTTGATATCGCCACGACGATAAATTACGCGGCCAGGAAATGTCTCTTGAAATAAAGCCATATAGACAGTCCTAATTATTGAGAACGACGAGGAATCGACACATTCGGGTCATCGGCAACACTTTCATTTACAGCAGCGGTATTTTCAGCGGAACGAGCGAAACGATGATGCACAGGTTTTACAATATTTATAACCGCTCCAGTCTCTTCAAATTTCTTCATAATTTTGCCAATTGCTGGCGTAGTTGGACGATTATGTAAACCATAATCTCCTTTTAAAGCACGATATGTGGCTGTGGCAAAATTACCATGTTTGTAGTAAGTTTTGATAATTTTTATGCGTTGTGTGATAGTTAAGCGATCCATTTTCGTCAATGTCAGCCTTTCAACTGGAAAAAAAAAAATTGGTTTACCAATTTAGTTTGACAGATGTCGAATTCCAGTCCCATACTTTTGAAACCATCGTCCATTTTATGGTCGACATAATCGTCCATCAGAGCAATTAATTCGGTTAACCATGGATCGTTTTCGCACTACGTTTACTCTATGTGATAATACGCATCCGCAGAGACGTCGAACAGTGCGCACCGAAGAAACAATTGCCGCTGTAGAGCAAAGTGTTGAAGAGAACCCGAATGAATCGATTCGCCACCGTGCACAGCAATTGGAGCTTTGTCCATCAACTTTATGGAAGATTTTGCGCAAAGATCTTGGCTTGCGACCTTACAAGATCCAGCTTTTGCAAGAATTATAGCCGCGAGACCATGCAATGCGTCGTGATTTTGGTGTATGGGCCGAAAATGAGATTGATCTCGATGCTGATTTTCATCGCAAAATTTTGTTCAGTGATGAGGCTAATTTTTGGTTGAATGGCTACGTCAACAAGCAAAATTGCCGCATTTGGAGTGAAGAGAATCCACATGAGACCCTTGAGACGCCATTACATCCACAAAAACTGACTGTTTGGTGTGCTCTATGGGCTGGTGGAGTCATTGGGCCATACTTCTTCCGAAATAATGCTGGAGAGTCAGTTACCATTAATGGAGACCGGTATAGGGCCGTGATAACCGACTATTTTGTTCCCGAATTGGATGGCATGAATGTGGATGAGTTGTGGTTCCAACAAGACGGCGCTACAGCCACACAGCGCACGTCACAATCGATTTATTGAAGGAAACATTCGATGAGCGCATAATTTCGCGGAATGGACCTGTCAATTGGCCACCAAGATCGTGTGATTTGACACCATTGGATTATTTTCTTTGGGGATATGTGAAGTCGCTCGTCTACGCCAACAAACCAGAAACGTTAGGGGACTTGGAAGCCAACATTCGTGGCGTTATTGCCAACATACGGCCCCATATGCTCGAAAAAGTGGTTGAAAATTGGACCTGTAGAATTGGCTTTATTCGAGCTAGCCGCGGCGGCCACATGCCCGAAATCATATTTAAACATTAATGGCATAAAATTATCCTTCCAATAAAACCAAATTGATGGACATTAAAACGATTTTCTTGTGTTTTATTTCAATTCGAAGTTCTATACCTCTAAAAAACACCCTATACTTTATATGGTTACCTATAGACGTCAGTTAAAACTGCCACCAATAGTAGAATACATTTTAGGGACAATTTATTAATAATATGGCAATCAGTTACTCTCAGAGCCTTTGCCAGAAGACTGCTGAGAGGTAGTCGCCGAAAGAAATAATTTTTTCATATTTATTCTTTTTCAAGATGTCAGAGCTGAGATTTGAACCCGGCCCTATCGTCTTAGTAACCCAACTCACCAACCACTAGACCACGGCGACTACTTTGTAAATGTGTTGAAGATAACAATTTTATGATGTTTTTGAAACTAATCTTTATTACATCAGCAAATGACATCTTTAATGTAGGATTACGTTCAAAATGAATTCATTTCATGTAATGATTTAGAAGTTGTGAAAATTACATTCTTCCTTTCACATCTTTTATAACGTGTGATGTATTACTTGCCGTGTCTTAAGTGGAAAAACTTTAAGTGTATCAAACGCAATAGGACGTTAGTGCGTATTATGTTGGAATTGACGACTAACACGGTTAAGGTCAAAATATTTTTATACATGCGATACCATTCGCGTTAATTATGCGAAAATGGTGAGGTAGTTAATGGTGAGTGATATTTAGAGGTTTTGAACAGCTTCACTATTAATTTAAAGCAAAATCGACCTCTAATGAAGAAAAATATTGCCATTCTAAAGGTGAACTTGGTGAATTCACAATATTATACGAGTTTTTAGTATATAGTCACTATAGCCCAAAGTTTTCTTACAAGTTGCTAATTTATTCACCATACTCTTACGATTCAGTACCTTAATGTTATTGGGCTGGATATGGATTTAACAGAGAAGTCATTGTTTATCGACTTATTAACAAGTAACTACAATATTTGAATATAATAAAAGAATGCTGAAAAACCGTTAGTATAAATAAATTGTGATTGAAGAATTTTTGTTAAAATTAAAAAAAAAAATTATTGATTTTGTTTTATCAGAAGAAAATTGCTTAAATAAAACATGATCGAATGTTTGGCCCAAAAACGTAATTGTTATTTAACAAAAATTATATTCTTTTTTAATAATTTTTGTAATTTTTTAAAATTATTTTCAAATTAAATGATGCTTTGCTTTGCCCTCCTGCTGGTTATTAATTGCCTACAGTTTTTCTAATTCTATTTGTAACTGTATATGCCGGTTGTCATTTTATTGGTGTCATTGTGTTATGCATATAAATGTAATAAAAAAGAAAACAAAACTATAACAAAAACCAAAAAGTACCGTAATCATAAACAAATAATGTTTAGTCTGTATACACGTATAGTGAAAATATGTAATTTTTGTTGTATTTTTTATTTTTTTATTTAAATTTATTTTACGGACGAATGATTTTGACATTAAATTGTTGTATTACTTTTAAGGTTTTTATTATTTTTCCGCTATTAGAGCATTTGTTGTTGCTGTCACGGCTGTTGATGCTAAGATTAGTTATTGTTGTTTTGTAAAAATCAAAACTAAAATCACATGTATTATTTATTGTGGTTGTGTGTGCGTTATTGTGGTTGTATTTCTAATTTGTCGAATATGTAAATAATTTTTTCTTCCATTCTACTCTTTATCTGTTTCTTATATTAATTTTAACTTTTTTAAACATAAATGTTTGCTAACGATAGTTAAAATTCAGTGTTAAATTGTAGCCATTGTATTAAAATCTTTTCTTATTCAAATAGAGCTTCTTTATCTACTTGTATTAATCTGTTAGTCTTTCTATATAAACCATGCACAAAATACAAAATGAATAGAGTATTAAAAAAACAGAACTGGTTTTCTGAGAATTCAAAAAAGTACGTTTTCGAAAAATCGGGTACAATTTTGGCGTCCAAGTCGAGATCGTATTAAAAGTGGCTAGGGAAGCGGATGTGTGCATATTATAATAACGGGCAACAGCAACAGTAAAACATATCCCAGTTAGTACAATCTTCATGCATGACGTTGTCGTCAAGTATATCTTTAAGACATGTTACTAACGGTTGTCGATTGCTTCTCGGAGTTGTTCGTGCACGATGTTTTATAGTCTATTTCGTTGAAATTGTCGGTAATAGTTCATATAATGAAATCTGTGCCTCGTTTCTGTATTACTTGACTCGAGAAATTTCTCACATGAAATGAGAAAATTGAAACAAAAACTATATGAATTGACACAAAAAGTGCTGTTTCTCACATACGTGTTTCTGTATGTCAAATAATGCAAGATCTATCTGTCATTTATGTCATTTTTTAATTATTATTGAAAAAATGTGAGTAAAAGTTTCTGTATCTTTTTTTTTGTGAAAACTGAATTGAATGAACTGTCAAAAGAAAAGAAGAAATATAAAAAGATTTGAGCTCCTTACCTGCTTAACCTGTATAGATCCCTAATTCTTTGCTCTGGAATATTAAAGCCGATCATTTATTTCAGCAGGAATTATCGCAACACTATAAATTTTTTTTAATTTGATTTTTTTAAATTTGATTTCTTTTAAGTTTAATTTTTTTATTAAGCTTTGTTTAGCACAAATGTATGTACATACATATATATTTTTTCTTTTTATAGTTTTGCTTTTTTTTCTTTATATAAATTTTTCTTTTATTAGATTGTTTACATTTTACACAATTAAGACTTTTTTAACGACGATTCGATAAACGATGCGATTTTTTGTTTTATCACACATGTGAGAAATTTCTGGCGTCAAGTAATACAGAAATGAGGCACTGGACTCAATGACATTGTCGCTCAGCCAGTCGTTCACGATTTTTGCGACGTTTGTTTGAAAATATCGCTGACGAATTATTCTGGCTGTTGCCTATGCGTCGTGCACCCATCCTCTAGTATGTCTTTAAGACAGAGCCAACTGGGACTTAACGTGAATGTGGAGTTCAGATGGATATTTGAAGGGCGACATATCGACAAATTCAACACTAAGATTTCGGATTTCATAAGAAAAACAGTAGATAAACGACAAAACAAGTATACTGGAAGAGAATAAATATATCGTATAAGTCCAAGTATATGACAATTGTTCTTGGTCTAAATTTATTAACTTTTTTTATTTTTTAATATACATACATACATACATAGAAAAATTATTTAAAGAAAAACTATTTTGTACATTTAATAACTTGTTATATAATTTTTCTATATTTACAGTGTGGGGTTATGCAGTGAGAAACTCTTAAAAAGTTGGTGATTTAAATTGTAAGTACTTTTATTTATTAAAGTTTAATTAAATGTCGTTAATAATTGAATTCGATACATCTCCCAAATATTATAAGGATTTTTATTCACAAATGGTTAAAAGATGAGCATTTTTTGTATGGATACATAGTTGAATTTTGATAAATAAATATTTAAATGGTTAAAACTTCCCCTTTAAAAGTGTTTCCTTTAGTTTCTTTTATTTGTGATTTATTTATTTTATATTCTTAAAAAAATTAAAACGCACACTGTCAAAGCTTCTTATTTGGTTTATGTTTCCTAATTACAATAATTATAAACAAATTGAAAACGGCTGCATAAAGTTGTCACTACGTAATATTGGATTAGATTTTATAAGCAAATAATTATTTAGCAAATAAAGGCCGTTTCAGGTAATACTTTTGCTTCGCGTTGCGTTACAAATTCGTTTTGACATTTAAGATGAAATGTACATGTTTTAACACAACGCAACGCAAAGTGAAAAGTTGGCAACTTTCTTCTTTTTACGCGCTTTGACAATCTGTTGTTGATTTTTCTGTAAATAATTTTGGAAAATTTAAAACTTCAAATTGTTTTATGTTTAGTTTTGTATATAGTTATATAGTTTTGTGTTAAAGTTATTTTTTTTTGTTTAATATAAAAGTAAATTTACTCCCAATTATTGAGAACATCAAAAAAGTTATAAACAAACAACGCTAGTGCTAAAGTTTTTTTTTTTTGTTATACATCATTTGCTTTACGCTTTTTTGTCAAAGTTTTAAACGTCACGCAAAGCAACAAAGTTTATATAACACGTCCTTAAGAGTTGACACCCATTTAGAGCCGGCTGAATTTAGGGTATACATTTACCTTGACTATGACTACCAAATGCTTAGTAAGAACTTTTTATTTAAAGACTATTATTAGCTAGAGTAGACTTTTGCGTATGACTATGTATAGGGGCCAAATTGTTTATTGGCTATAGAATATGTGATGAAACACGATTTCGTTCGAAAATTGAATCGTATGTATTTCTATAGTCATATAAACATATCTGTTTCAAATATTTTAAAATATTAATACTCAAGGAATGACCATTAAAGTAATAAATAAGAAAAAAAAATTCTAAAACTTTTCACCTTTGGAAGTTATAGCAACTTGAAATTTCCATCTTTCAATGTTGCCTGTTTTTATTTTGTAAAAATCGCTTTTTCCGAGCTCAAAACTGATATGCACTGCAGCATATTGTAATAATGTATGTGTTTTTTTTTTATTGATAACTTCTTTAAAAACATTGTCATTTTGAATTTATCTCTTTCGGTGAATTTTTCTATTACATACTTTATGTTCGCTCTAAAAAAAACATTGAAACCTCAAAAAAAAAAAAAAATGTTTTGTTTTTACCGAACCGGTTTAAATATGTAAATATTTTAAAAAATTTTTTATCTTCTTAAAAGATCTCGGTTTTTGGCTCAAATACAAACATGTGCAAGTAATACACAGCTCTTTAACTACAGCGGTTTTGAAAATTCAGCAAAATTTGGATTCAAAGAGACAATTACAAATTAAGTTTTGCTAATCCATTTAAATTATAATTTGGCTACAGAAAAAACGTAATTTGAGAACAGAACTAAAATTTGACAACATTTATATTTATTATGAATTTTAAGGTGTGAGCAAGCTTTGCGAGGTAAAAAGAGTAAAAAACAAAAATATAAACAAACATTTAGCTCTGCGTATACTGAACATATGTAAATACATATATACTAGTGACCTTGAAAATTGTAAACAAGCCAACTAAAAACAAAAAAAAAAAAACAAAGTGTCATTTCCTCAATATTATGGAAACGCTAAACATTAATTGACAAATTGTGACTTTACTTATATATGGAATATAATTAAGTACATTATAATTTTTTTTATATAGTACATATGTATGTATGTACATACGTGCACATGTTTTTATTTATGGAAGTTACGAGTAGGTATTTTTTTTTTTGTAACTTATTGACATTTAAATTTATTTTACCGGGCCTTTTGACTTCTGATCTTTAAAAAAAAAAGTATAAATTTTTAAATATGCAAACGAAAACAATTTCTCGATTATGCTAAGCAAAGAATTAAAATCATATATAGCTGTGCTCACGTTATAGCAGTGTCTTGGGTAAATTTTTGGCGGGCATTTTTTTAGTCTTATTATTTGAATTTTGATTTTCTGTAAAGTGAGTAGAAAAAGTTGAGAAACTCAATAAAATATTTAAATTAAAAATTTATGAAATGGAAAAAGCAAAAATTTGCAGCAAATTTTTATTTATAATTGAGCTGTTGGAATAGGATGGAGTAGTGTTGGTAGTGTTGTTGTCATACAAAGTTGTCTTGATCATGCATATATCGGCCCTTTGTGATACCACAGCAGAGAATATCTAACTCCTGACTAATCAGATCAGAAATTTGCTTAAAAAAAACATAACTTCTCTAAACTTTAATGGAAACCAACCCAAAAACCCAACTTGACAATGGTTCTTATAGCACAGAACTGTATCTTATAGCATTATACTATCGAGAAAGGGCGGGTTAAATAAGAGGATCCTACGCCGTGGTCTAGTGGTTAGTGTGTTGGCTTACTAAGACATGAGCACTGGATTCGACACCCAGCTCCGGCATCATAAAAAAAAAGAAATATGAAAAAAATATTTCTTTCGGCGACTACCTCTCAGCAGTCTTCTGGCAAAAGCTCTGAGAGTAATTAATTGCCATGAACAAGCTTCTCAAGTCTGTCGTTCGGAGTCGACATTAAACAGTAGGTCCCGGTACTCATGGATAAAAATTTACACACACAACATGAGTGCTGCGAGAAGCTAGGTCGTAATCCTGACACAGGGTTGTAAAGGCCAATTATGTATGTATGTATGTATGTATGTATCCTATGCCGACCTAGGGGGGGGACATTAGCTTATGAAGTGGGATATCTCCAAATAATCGTGGTATAATCTTCTTGTCGTAGTGTAGACGCTTACACTGCAAAGACTCAACTGGCTAATATCATTGTCATCTATAAACAGAAATGAATAGCAGGAGAAACAACAACAACAGCCGTTGGTTTTACAAAAGTCGTATACGTTTAAACGAAAACCTGGGACAACTAGTAGAGCCGCATTTGCAGCTCTTATGCATCATTAGTGATACTTTTTTGTTTTTTTTTTCTTTTGCCCCCTTGATTTAAACTTTACTTTGCGGGCTTCTTGGGGTTGATTGCCGTTGGATTATTTAGTAGTGAAGGTGTAACACTGGCCATTTTATGATTAATCAACAATAAACGATTTCCTTGAGGTTGGCATTTTTAAAGTAGGTCTTTTGTTTTTTTTTCTGACTGATATCAGATACGATATTAGTAAGTTTAAATCAAATGTCCACACAATCTTTACCCCTTCCCCTTATATTTTTTAGACCAACATAATTTACTGCATGCCTTCCAATTTATCCGAAGTAAAATATTTATAATAAAATAAAAGTTTGATCGACCGCCTAACTTTATATGTCTGCTTGATTTAAATTTACTTTGGAAATTGAAAAATAAATAAACCTGTATAACTACGTATATTAAAATATGTCATGCTATTTTAAATAAGTAGAATCCTATATGATTATCGAAATAGGCCATTGATCTCAGAGTACACAAGCAAACAGTTATCCTTCTTCTCTAAAGCTCTCAGAATAACTATAGAGAAATGGAGAAAAAAAGATGCATTCGTTAAAACACCCTTAGGCTGATGTCAGAGTGCGCGCTATAAGCGATGATATAATATCGCACTACAATGCGCTAGAAACCTCTGCTTGTGTTTTCTTACGTCAATGCTCAAAAGATGTCAGAGTCAAAGCGAAGCTACAAGAGAGCCAAAGCGACAAAGCAGGTTGTGAAATGATTTATAGCATGGTATCGCTTCGTTGTTGTTTGTTTACATTGTACTTTGACATTATTCATTTGTTTATTTTATTGTTTATTTACATATTTCATTATTTATATTATAAATAATTTTGCATTTGTACAACGTATTAAATACATTAACTATTAAATAATTCCTTAAAGTTATTATTAATTTTTCGCAAGGCAGTATGGGGTTTGTACATATTAAAATTTGTCCAGTTTTTTTTTTTTTTGAAGCTTGCTCTGTATTTTTTCTAAAATATAATCAAAAGTGGCTATTAACATCCTCGAATAGTTAAAAAATTTTTCTGGTTCTTTTCTGAGTTCTTGGTACAAATTATGAAATTCGCCTTTTTCCTTGTGACTTCTATATATATATTGTGGATTCCTCTCTTTTTACTTAAAAACAAATTATATATATAATTTGAAACAAAAATCTTCATCTGAATCCATTTTTAACAAAAAAGAATGACGGAATAAAAAAAGTGTTTTAAAAACACAACAAGTCGCTTTGTTTAACATAGTCTCCACTCTGACATCCTGTAGTATAAGTATAGCATGAATATTATAGCCTCTAGCATCGCTTCGCTTATAGCGCGCACTCTGACATCAGCCTTAAATGCTTGTATATTGTGATGTGTTGAAGTGAAGGAATTACGAGTATATGTATATAAATAATAATGCTACAATGGTACA
Organism: Metopia argyrocephala; assembly: GCA_963576795.1. Classification (NCBI taxonomy): domain Eukaryota; kingdom Metazoa; phylum Arthropoda; class Insecta; order Diptera; family Sarcophagidae; genus Metopia; species Metopia argyrocephala. Next base: position 32,671,133 of record OY756209.1, read on the forward strand.
ATTCTAACAAATTTTATACTATTTTTATGTACACAACTGTATTGTACAAATTTGAACATGTATAATAAATATAATAGATTTTACTCCTAAAGCAAAAAATGCTAATTTTTATTCTGGCTGTGTTTAAAGTTTTTATTCTTTTTGTAGATTTAAAATTTATGAATATTACTGGGCAATATTTTCACAAACACGTCTTTTTAAACTGCAGTTCTCTTTTTTACTTCAGTTTAGCCTACAAAACATTTCTCTTGTTATTTCAAAAGCAAATCCAAGAATGGTTAAAGAATATTATATAAAAAAATATATATATTTTTAAAGCAAATAAATTATAGTTACTACACAGTACTTACTGTCTAATAGATAATAAATTACACAAATAAAATCTTATATAATGAAGTAGTAGTAGTACACAATTAGGGTCGACTATAATATTATCCTAAACGGATGGTGCATATAGTCGCAAGAATTCAAGAACGCTGTAACTGACAAAACATTTAATATTCACCAAAAAACTTGTATGAAAGTAGAAACGTAGACGGCATAAGTGAATTCTTTTCATCATAGTAATCTAGGACCGGGACCAATCGACGCGTATTTTTTTCTGATAAAAATGATGCAAAAAACGTATTTTCGATCTTTTGTCAGTTACAGCGTTCTTTAATTCTTGCGACGATAGTCGTATGGTTTTAACTCCTGCACACGTTGAATATTAAAAGCTTTGAAGCCAAGATCTTTTCGTAAAATCTTTCATAAAGTGTAAGGAGAACTGTGACTACTTGATTGATTTGGATATTCTTCAATGCTTTCCTGTACAGCGGCTAAAGCTTCTCCAGTGCGTACTGTTCGGCATCTTATTAGTAAGACTAAAAGTGGTCCGATACTGATCCATTGTTATTCGAATTAGCCTATCTGGAAGATGATTATGCACGCTATAAAATGTTCAAAGTGCAAAATAAATTTCACAGAATCATTATTTTGATTAAAAAAAAAATTCATCAATATTTTTATAATAAAATGTCAAACTAAACTAAACAAAAAGCAACTATCAGGTGTTGTCAGTTGTTAAATAAAGTAGTGTTTCAATCTATAACTATGTGAATCGTTACCCGCACAAATTATCATAAAAGAGTATGTCACGACAGAAATGATCGATAAAATCCATAAAATAGTACTTGACACCTTTTATCCTGCCATTACACAAGAAGGTACTTACTGAAAGTTCCATATTCCTATTATAAATAAAAAAATAAAAAATAGAAAAATTTAAAGGTCTGAGGAAAAATTAAATCTAAAAATGGCTATAGGCTGTTAGGGGGCTAGAAATGACCACTTTGCTGAAATATTTGGCAGTGTTCAATATGTCAGTATTATAAAAACAGTGGGTTATATTTGAAAACCGTATAGTAAAGAAGGCAAGTTGCGTCTTTCGGCTTTAAGGCTATTTTGTTTCCCTAGGTGAGAGAGATAGAAGTCAAACGAATAGTTTGTCATTAAAACAAACTTGTTGTTGTTTACGGCGGATAGATAAAAAATAAAAGGATAAATATCCGAATTAATGATTTATAAGAATATACAGACGACAAGGTGAACTAACTGTGTTGTATAAATTGTACCAAGTCGCTTATTATTCTTATTTAAAATGAAGGGTTGTGTGTGTGTATTAGTGTTACTAATATTGGAAGCACATCAACTACGGTAGTATAGAATATAAAAATAACTGTAAAAATGTAAATTACTTTTTAAGAGCATTTTCATAACAAAAGTTTAAAAGAAAAAAATCAACTGCAGCCATAAACGTAAATAATATTTAAAGATATGACCAGCAAAATTCTTTGTGGATTTTTATACAAACGCTGGTTAAGAAATTAACCCTTTAGAGTCGTATATATTTAATGGGCATTAGATGCAAGAATCATTGTTTAGTAGGTTTTTTAAAAATATGTTTTTAGCTCTTTGTTGTGTAGCAAATGCGCTAAATAGAAGGTTTAAATGAGAGTATATTTGCGAAGATTTTGTTAAACCCCTTAATATAATTGTTGGCAGTTAAAGGGTTAATAAATAATAAAACAAGTGCCAAAATAAAAAGCAGATTAAACCATATTTGCATAACGAAGATTGTGTGTAAATGTGTGTGTGTGTGTTTGTAATTTTGCTAAACATGCAAATTTCACAATGAATCTAAAATCCAAAAACAACCACAGCACGGCGAATAGCATTTAAAACCTACTTTTTTTTTTTTTTTTTTTTTCCTTTTACTCCACAAATACTAATACATATACAATTATACTTTTATAAAAAACTAACATACTCTCACTCATCTATTAGAAACCCATTTTGTACTTTTGCACTTGGCCAAATATGTATGTACGTTACACACTTTACACACAGATATTGTAAAAGGGGCAAATAAAAATTTACAACAAAAAACTTACATGTGAAATGTGTATTTTAGTAACAACAACGAAAGGATGTGCACTTGTATGCATAATGGTTGAAAACAACTCTTTCAAAACACGCACACAAATACAAATACAAATAAATTGTTTTACAGTTATTGTTGGTTTTTTATTTAGAGTTGTTGAAATCGTAAAATAAGAAAGGGAGAAATTTGAAAAGTGGGAGCAAGGAGATGTGTTGAATGGTGTTCAAGTGTTTGCTTGTGTTAGTGTGCATATACACAAAACAGAGAAATATTTAACATGTTGTGCTACCTTGACCTAATGATACAATTACATATACAACTACAATAATACCCACTACAATAATGACAATAACAAAAATAGTGAGAAGAAATAGCACCCAACAACAACAAACAAAATTTTGCTTGTCATTAAATTTCGTAATTTTTTTTTATATAGAAAATATGCAACACTTGCATTTTGAGCAAATGTCAGGGCATTTTAATTGAATGAGGAGAAAGAGAGTGACTGAGAGAGAGAGAGAGAGAGGAATAGAAAGATGGGTGCGTGTGTGTGTTTTTAAAAGTGTTTTAAGGAATAAAAGTTGACTGACGTTTTTCATTCGTGTTTTCCGTTGTTTCTTAACATTTGAAATAATTCAAATGTTTTCTTGTATGGTAGTTGTAGACTTTTAAATGCCAGAAGTTATAAAAATTAAAATGTTTAATATTTTTTTTTAATTTGTGCCAAGTAAGAAATTAAAAAAGGATAGAAGTGAAAGAAATATTTATTTAGAGATATCCTTTGATAAATGATTTTGAAAAAATGAAAAAAAATGTATATTTTTTATTATTATTTTATTCAAAAATATATTCTTTTAAACTCTAAAAGTTATAAAAGTAACTTTCCAGTTACATATTTTGCATTTTTATGGGGGCGTAATTTCAATTTGTTTTCCTGTTGTTAAAGAATTTTAATACAAATTTGTTAAAACTATTTGAAATATTTGCGGAATTGAGAAGAGTAATTCCAAGTTATTAGTACAGCGTAAAATATTTAAAGTTCTTTAAAGAGTAAATAAAACAAACAAAAAATTCTTTTGCTAAAAAATGAAATAAGAAAAGTGATAAAAACGAAAGGATTTGATGACCTGAGCAAATCTGCATTTTTATTATTTTTTTCCAACAAGTCGAAATATTTTTCAATAGACGGGAACAATTTTCCACCTACACTCCTATATTATTTACATCATAACTCGAAAGCGGTTTATCAGATTGGAAGAAATTAAATGGCAAAAGATGATGTAGAAAATTGCTTTTAAAAAATTTGAACCCAATGTTGTTTCGTTAGAAACGCACTTTAATTAGATCTAAGCTAAATTCTTAACAGAATTTAAATTGCGTTTATGCAGTGGCTACTCATAAAGCCGGCCACAGTCGGAAAATTAAAAATCTGGCTCCGTCTAAATATGGAAAATTTCAGCTTCTGCGGCGTCAGACGGCTTTAAAAAGATGCGGAAACAGAATTGGACATACATCCGGACAAACAACGAAATTATATATTATATATGTATATATATATATGTATATAGATTTTCTGATAATCAAAGCAGAAAATGATGTCCGTAAAGAAATAATCAACAAGCCGAACTGAACATGTTTCGATTTCGAGCTAAGGAAGTCTCATCAGAGTTGATTGTATTCTGTACAAATTTATGGTAACAATTTTAGACTTATTCAGAAAAAAGAAAGAATACATAAAAACTTCTAAAATTTTTGCTTTTTAAAAGTCCATAAAAACTTAAAGACCACAAAAAACCCACCATTGAGAAATTATCAACAGAACCTTTGTAAGTGTGTCATTTATATTCTGCTCTTACACTCTCATCTCTAAACGCTATGCTTACGATCAAAAAATTTGATTGACAAATACTGCTGCTATATCGTCGTGCAGGAGTTTATGTGCTCTATCCGCCATTTTATATTTAGCGAGTTAATGATACCACTTTAGGCCAAAATTTTTAAAATCTGCAATCCGTTTTCGGCTATTTATCTTCGAAACTGGACGATATATCCGTCAACAGATTGCAGACTTAAAAAATTTGGGGTCGTAAACCTAAAGTGGCATCATTTACTCGAGATATATAAAAAATATAAAATGGCGTATAGAGCACTTAAACTCCCGCACGACGATATGTAAGAATAGACAGAATGAAAAATTTAAGGGAAAGATATTTAAGAAACAACAGAAATAAAGTCGAACATAGAACAGAACCGTGTAGTAGTCCAGAATTTACTGATGGTTTCTTAGCAGCAACTAATTCGATTCTAAATATCTCACAAGGTCATGATTTTTCATACTTCCTATAAAAATTGGAAAGAGTAGTTTCAACCTTTTTATGAATTGTCGTTTCATTAGCAACCTTTCACGTAGATGAAATCATATTGACCGACGAGATATGCCGCAATGAAAAGATTAGTCAAATGAACGTGCAATTTTCAAAGAGAACCAGTAGATTTGAATATGTTTTAGATCTACAAAAAATCTTTGGGCAACAGTGTGTGTTGGCTTGAGGCATTGTCACCAATATCTATTCTGTTCATAACTCTTTTTTATTTATATTCTTTCGTTAAAACGGCCGTCATAGTAGCTCATTATCTTGAAATTCTTCCAAACACATGGTAAAGCTTATTTATTTGTTTTCAATCCGTTCGAAATTATATTTTTTAAGGTTTTAATGAAACTATAGGTAATTCAATCAATGAGCTTTCAGTAGCCTGCTCTTTTTCAAATATTCCCAATCTTTTTGTAATTATATATATTTCCTTATTTTTAACGATTGGCTGGCCGTTCAGGCGATATATGTCTTCGATATAGAAATTATACGAATTGAATCGGACAAAACATTCCTGGGTTCTGTTATCATTTTCATCGTTATCACCGAAAAATGTAAAAAAAATTTAAGCATATTTTTAAATTGTGTTGTTGACCTTTTCTTATTTACTAAAGTGCCCGATAGACGTTTTAAAGTCCTTTTTTTTTGTTTTGTTTGCTTGCAAATATATGTATATTGGCGACAAAACCATGTAGTGATGAAAAATCGATTTTGACATAAAAAAGGAAAACGAAATTTGTTCAACTTTAGTCTTTGAATGAATAGAAACGTTTGATGGGTGTTATCAATGGTTTGCTATTTTAAAACATTTTTGTCATTTACGTATGTACATATGTACATAATACATACATGTATGTATGTATATAAAATAAAACACCGAGAAAAAGTTATTGAATTAAATTATTTTCTTTATTTATTCATAAAAGGCCCGTAAAAAACACTGCAAACTAAAAATTTGAAAGAGAAACCCACACATATCATACAAAATGATGCTGGTTTTTAAACATTTATGGTTGTAGCGGCTTTAAAAAAAAAATAAAAAAAAGATCCACTCGTATTCTTTACATTTCTATTAAGGCGTTAAAAGTTTTTTTTTTAGAATTCATAGCGATTTTTTTTATGACAGTGAAAACACATTTTTATTCCGCTTTACTTGAGGGCATCTATGTACTTCCGTGTGGTGACTTTTAATTTTTTTTTTTGATAGTAAGAACGCTAAAAAACAAAACTCATTGCAATCTGTTTCTTGTTTCAAGTCCATACCTGTGCGCACTTAATAATTTTACTATAGAAAAAAAATAGAAATGAATATGAATAGAATTTTTTTTTTATTTATTGTCACTCAATTATTCAATCACTCTTATGACAATATTTAAACTGGTGGCAAAAGTCTGCTTAATGAACTTGAAATTATTGGTTTTTAAACATTTCGCCATGGAATCCAATTAAGTTGTCACCAGGACATGGTTGTTTTTGCTTGATTGAGTTGGTGGGGGAGATTGCAAGTTACAAAATTCGATGATGTTTTGTGGCATATGTAGTGCATTGATTGACATTTGGGCATCACAGGTCAGTTTATATAGAGTCAATAATTTTAGATAATATTTAAAAAATTTTGTGTTTTAGTAAAACATTCAAATTTAAGAATTCATTTAAGCGTCTTCTTATTGTCGCATAATCCACTGACATGGAAATGGGTGTTGTTTGCACACATTCTTCGTAACAAGTCACAATTAGCGTAATTAGAAAGAAATATAATATGTGTTCGGGCGATTTGAAACTATAACTTCTGGTTTACATAGAAGAGATACCGAATCAATAAAACCAGGTGACAAATTATTCATGCTACAGAAATTTTCATAAAAGTTCTTCGGCTCTTAAGTGTCGGTAAGGCTATGCTTGGACGTAGACAAAAAAGGGGAAATTGTTTTTTGACGTATTCAATTTTAGTTATAGGAATATCATGCCAGGCCACTAATTGGTCTAGAACTGGCCTTATCTGTATCATGGAAGTTCTTTTCCCAGCATTTAATAAAGCACCTTATAGACAGTTTGAGGTATATGTGAGTTAATTGTTAATTTTATATCAAGTAATACTCCCAGATCAATCATATAACTGTTGATAATTATCATCTGCCTCTTTAAAATAACCTGTATCATACTAATGATAAAAATTCTCGGAGCCCATTTGTAGTCATTAGCTAAAGTCAGAACTGTTGAGATAAAGAAAAAGCTTCACGTCATTTGCATACCCTAATATGTTGGAATTCATTATGCGAGATGATAAGTTATTATTGTTACAGAAGTAACAATAAAATAACCAAATAACTACCTCCAGAAGGAATTTCGACTTGTCTTCAATATAAAATACACTGAATAAAAAAAGCATTTACTTATATTTGTTCAAATTGATAGCAAAATTTCTTATTACTATCAAATGATTTTGGGTGAAAAATTTCTATCAATTACAGATTGGTTCTTCACTCCAATTATGTTTATTAGTCGAAAATTCGTTTAATTCAATCGCAATCATGATCCAATCAAAATCCAAAAAATATTAAACTTAGAATCTGTTAAGATTGCTTCAATTATTTTTGAAGCACAGTGTATAAGTATACAGTGACGAAACGCCAACAAAAATAACAAGAACAACACAACAATTGTATTACCATTTAAAGTGAAAGAGATAGCAAGCATTAATAAAAATAAATAACCATGTAAAGGCTTTGTTACATACTGCAAGAGTAGTGAAAACAAATCTTTAATCAAGAGTGATAATGAAGTATAACCTCAGCCACTAGACATTGATCCGTGAAGTTTTCGTTTCTTTCGAATAGTGCAATCTGCCCCCACTAAGATGGATATTCGAAATTGGCTTGTTTTCTTCAAAAACCAAAGCAATTCTTTTTGTGTATAATCCATTCTTATATTGTCAGAATCATCATATACTCGTAAGATACTTTAAATAAATATTTATTTTTATAAATTAAGCCCACATTTTAAACTCTCTGACAACTTAAAAAACAAAAGAAATATAAAAAAGAAAATTTTTGTCGGTAACTTCCTCTTAACAAGCTTCTCAAGTCTGTCGTTCGGTTTAGGCTTTAAACTGTAGGTCACGATACTCATGAATAAAAATTGATACACAAAACATAGGTGCTGCGAGAAGATAGATAAACAAACAAAATAAACAAGGTTGTAATGGCCAATTATGTATAAATGTATGTATTAAAATAAAATCGCGAAATGAACAAAATTAGCCCCAAGATTGGCATCACTTGTCGCTTTAATAAATGTACTTGCTTATTGAAAAATATATTTGTAACTGAGAGATGTTTGAGAGATTAATATTGAATTTTAATTTGAAAATACAATAATTAAACTAGAATAGATTTTATTAATTAGAAAATAATAATCTCGTTATAATAATTGCCTGCATTTATTGAACAAATAGTTTCTATTCTATGAGTATGTACAATTATTGCACAAAGCAATTGTTATTCACAATTGAAACAAACAGAGAAAATAATTGTTTTAAATATAAAAACCTTTTTAATTAATAGAAGACATACATCGTACGAGTATTACTGAAATTGATTGAAAACATATTAGTTTTTTTGCTTTCATATTAGCTAAACCTCAATGTGCCTCACTACCACTATTTGTATTAAATCAAATGTTTCATATAAAACATAAGCTGATATACGTAATTATTGATATATTTTTTTATTATTTCCTATTCAATACTCTCAATGTAAAACAGAAATTTAAATATTTATGGTCACTATTACAAATTACCGATAGTAATCGGACTTAACTTTTAATGTGAGGTTTAAACTAAAGTTAACTTTTAATATTGCACACATCCGAACATTGTACCGTACTGGTAGAAATATACTAATGTATGTATTTATTTACTTAATTTAAAAAATCATAACTTGCTCATTTGTTTAATGCCCACCACTTTTTGGCTTGATTTGTATATATAACTTTTCTCAAGGTATGCAAAAATCAATACATATACATATAAGTATAAAAATCAATATTAGGTTTGTATGGTAGGTGCCACGCCCACTTTTTCAATTCGGCCCACTTTCTAAATAACTCATTAATTGTGGAGTCTTCCAGACCAATTTTCTTTACTTTCGGTTTTTTTTACTATTTTTTTTCGGCAACTTTACCTTTTGGCTACGTTGAAAGTGCTAAAACTGCCTATGTTGATCTTCACTACCCCCTCGTTATAAAATAAAAGTATTTATATATTTACAAAAATAGCAAAAACTACCGCCGTTGGTCAAAAAATGTTCAAGATATGATAATTTTAAATTTTGGGTTATATGGGCGGTGCCACACCCCTTTGTCCAATAAAAACTTCATATAGCTTATTATTTCTTCCAGAGTCACAGTAACATGCTGTGAAAATTTCAGGAAGATGGGTTCAAGAGTTTGGCCTTCTATAATACACAATCAACAAAACAGACAGACAGACATTAATTTTTATATGTATAGCTAGTAATCGTTTCGAAAAAAAAAAATTATAATATACAGTGCCGAACTAAATTATTGGCACAGCAGCCAATTTCAATTTCATCATTGGTTTAAAGTCTTTATTTAAACGATATTTAATAAAATAAAATACTTATTGGATATATATGTATATTTGTCACGATATATAGTTTAATATATTTTCATATTTTTATTACGCTATTTAAAAGAGATAAAAAAACAAAAAAAGTTCTCAATTTCAATGAACAAAATTATTGGCACACTTCATTAAAAACTATAAAATATTTGCAATATAATAAAATTAATATTTGTTAGAATATGTTGCAACCCTTTTTTCAATCCAATTGTATACAAATCTGTTTTCTATGTTTTTATTAAATGTCAAAGTACTTATCTAATTTTTTTTAAACCGTTGTTCAAGAATGTATACTTATATATTAGAAAAGTCAGTCCGTTAGTAACCTTGAATTGTAAAAGAACCTTTCTATACACTTATAAATAAATTGAATTATATTAAATTACAAAACGACAGTGTCTCATTTTCGGAACTTGAAATTGTATCCACTGCACAATACTCAAATTTACCTAACATAGGTTATGGGCCCAGGAATATTATAAAGCAAAATACAGAATAAATATATCTGCAAAAATTTTCAAGTTGAAAGTGAGGTTATATTGAATCGTGTCGATTTGGGTTTTTATTGTTTTATCCGGTGTTAAAAAACAACCAGTAAAGAATAATGTCGTCTGCTGTGGCAAGTATCGAAAAACTGAATGGTGAAAATTATACAACGTGGTGTATTCAGGTAAAAAGTTTGCTGATAACGTTAGATTTGTGGCACACAATTGTTGAGTCTTGTCCAAAGGAGAATCCCAGCAAATGGATTGAAACAGACAGTAAGGCTCTGGCAACAATTACATTAAGTGTAAAACCAAATCAGTTGATTTATATAAAAAATTGTGTAACAGCAAAAGATGCCTGGAATGTATTAAGCTCAATTTACAAAGCGGACACAGCATCTAGAAAGGTAAACTTGTTCAAAAAGTTGGTACGTTTTAAGTTTAGCTCGAATGAAAGTTATGCTCCACAACTTAATGAATTTGTTTCTACCGTTGATGGTTTAAAAGAAATTGGAATCGAACTTAATAATGATCTTTTGTCTATTTTATTATTATGTGGTCTTCCCGAGGAAATGGAAGGTTTTGTGGTGGCAATAGAAAGCCGAGATGAGTTGCCCAAATGTGAAAAATTGATTTCTAAAATCTTAGAAGAAGAAATGAGACAAAATAATAAAAATGATGATCCAAATGAGACAGTTTTTGCGGCGAATTCGAAAAAAGAATTCAAAAGAGATAAAAAGCAATATATGAGCAACAGTAATGACAAAAGAAGAAATGTTAAAATGTTACAACATAAACAAAATGATAAAAAATATGAAGGTAATACATATAATAAAAACAACAATAGTAATAATATAAAATGTTTTCGTTGCGGACAAAAGGGTCACATCAAGAATGATAAAATAAAGATTACGCCTTGCGCATGATTTACCGTTTGATGACGTAGTAGTTCCCTCGCAAAGGTTACCAAGTCTGTATCATATGTGAAATTTATAATTATTGCAAAAAAATGTATATATTTTGTAAAAGTTGGCATCCCTGTAATTAATTTACTCAGAGAGTTGAAAAAAAAGATTACATGGGTGTCTAATAAACAACGAGTTTTGTGTCAAATTTAATAATAATAAATAAATATAAATAATATTAAAATAATTAAAATTATATATAAGTGTTAAAATTTTGTTGTTTAAATGCTGCAAAGCTAAAAAAATAAAAAGCAGAATAAAGTGAAAAGAGAAGAAAAAGAGCAAATATGAAATGTTCAGTGAGCAAATGTAAACAAATTTGTTTGTTACTTAAGTAACAGCAAAAAAACAAGTGAGAATATATTATTTTATTAGCCAATGAGAACACAGCTTGAGTGACGTCAGAGTTCCAACATGCGCAGAAATGCTTTTTTAAGGCTGCGTGATGGCGTAATCTTTATTTTATCATTCTTGGGGTCACATAAGATCTCAGTGTAGAGAAAACAGAAATAATGAAGAGAATAATTTTGCGTGTTCATTAAGAGAAAATAAACTTCATTTAAGAGACTTGTGGATATTAGATAGTGGCGCATCATCGCATATGGTTAATAATAAAGAGTACTTTGAAGATTTTACAGAATCAACACAACAAATTTTTTTAGCATCAGGTGAAGTAATTTATGCTCATGGTTATGGTAAAATTAATTTGAAAACAAATTTCTGTACGCTCACTTTAAATAATGTATTATATGTTCCACAATTGCACTCAAATTTTATCTCAATTAATAAGATTATTAAAGCCGGTCATGTTGTCCAATTTGCTGCGAATAAAGCAATAATGAAGAGCAAAGAAAACAAATATATTTTAACAGCTGATTTAGTTGACAGTATGTTTATTGTTAATTTAGAAAAAGTTAAAGATTTTGAAATAATTAATAATGTAATAGATGAAAATATTATTAAAAAGTGGCACCAAAGATTTGGACATATTAATATAAATGATTTAAGTAAATTAGCAAGCCGGAATATGGTGAAAGGGCTCAATTTAGAAACAGTTCAACCTATAGATTGCTTTACATGTGCAGAAAATAAAATAACAGCAGCTCCGTATAAAAGCTATTCGAATGTGCAAACGAGTGATTTACTGGAGGTGGTCCATACAGATATATGCGGACCGATAGGTGTAAAGTCTGTGGGAGGTTCATCCTATTTTATTACTTTTATCGACGATTATTCGCGATATATTTTTACCTATTTTCTGAAACAGAAAAGCGATGCATTTGATGGATTCGTACATTTTTCTGGGCTCGCGGAGAAGCAGACAGGCCGCAAAATTAAAGTTGTTCGCAGTGACAATGGTAAAGAATTTGTTAATTCGAAATTTAAGCAATATTTTACAGATAAAGGAATTATTCATCAAACAACTGTCGCTTACTCTCCACAACAAAACGGTGTCTCTGAACGTGCAAATAGAACCCTTGTTGAAATGGGAAGGTGTTTGTTAAATTCATCAGGTTTACCACAGAGCTTATGGGGTGAAGCAATAAATACTGCTACTTATTTAAGAAACCGTGCCCCAACGAAGGTTTTAAAAGATGTTACCCCGTATGAAAAATGGAGTGGAAAAAAACCGTCTGTATCCCATTTAAAAACATTTGGTTGTGATGCAGTGATGCTCAAAAAAGGTCCTAAATGTAAAGGCGGAAAATTTTTGCCCAAAGGTATAAAAATGAAATTTGTTGGTTATCAACTTTATACAAAAGCTTATCGTTTATACAATCCAAATACAAAGCAAATTTGTATTGCTCGTGATGTTTTATTTTTCGAGCAGTCTTTTGAGAAAGGTAATGTACCAAATGATATAAACAATAAATTTAAAGATGAAACTTTTGAGTGTTTTAAGAATGAAAATGTAACTGGTGATGAACTACAAGATAAAAATGAAAATAAAGAGCAACAAATAATTGAAAAGGAAATTGAGCAAATAGATGCAAATTATGAAACGGAACCTGGTTCAGAAAGCAGTGATACAGATAGAGAAGATAGTCCAAGAGCGGGAAACAAAAGAAAACGTGGCAGACCTAAAGTAATACGAACAGGTGGTAAAGGTAGACCTAGAAAAATTTATTGTACAGAAAGTGGACCCGAAATATTGAATTCAATTATAGAAAATCCAAAAACAATTAATGAAGCTTTAAAAGGTAAAGATTCTGACAAATGGCTAAATGCTATGGAAGTTGAGTATAAATCTTTAACCAAAAACAATTTTTAGTTGAAAAGCCCGAAGGAAAAAATATTATAGGATGCAAATGGGTATTTGCGTTAAAACACAATGCTGATGGTACTATAGAGAAATACAAAGCGCGACTAGTGGCTCAAGGGTGTTCACAAAAATACAACATTGATTTTCAAGAAACATTTGCACCCGTAGTTAAACATTCTACAATAAGATTAATATTAGCATTGGCAGCAAAGAATAAATTAATAGTAAATCACGTTGATATAGTTGCAGCTTACTTAAATGGAAATTTAGAAGAGGAGGTGTATATGTTTCAACCCCCTATGTTTAAAAGCAAAGAGTATCCCAATAAAGTCTGTAAATTAAAAAAGGCTCTATATGGTTTAAAACAAGCTGGACGTGAATGGAACAAACGAGTTAATGATATCTTAATAGATATGAATTTTCGGAGATGCAAGCATGATACCTGTGTTTACATAAAAAGAAATGGTAAAGATATATGTATAATTGCGTTATATGTCGACGACATGTTAGTAGCGTGTTCCAGTGAATTTGAATTGAAAAATATCATATTAAATTTAAACAAATCGGTAGAAGCAGTTGATCGAGGTCCTATATCGTTCTATCTTGGTATGGAAATAAATCGTGATGGCTCTAGAGGTAATATATCTATTCATCAGAAGAAGTATACTGAGGAAATATTAAAAAGGTGGAACATGGTGGACTGCAAGCCTGCAGCTACACCCTGGGCAAGTGGTACAATCCTTAAAAAATGTGAAGAGAATTGTGAGAATTTAGACACAAAAAATTATCAAAGTCTTATTGGAGCTCTTATGTACTTGGCTGTAATTACTAGACCTGATTTAATTCATGTGGTCTCTAAGTTATCTCAATTTAATTCTCATCCCCACAAAGAGCATTTTCAAGCTGCAAAATATGTACTGAGATACTTAAAGAAGAACCCTGTTGGTAAAATTTCATATTCTTCAGATGTCGAAAATTTTTTGTTTTTTACAGATTCTGACTGGGGCAGCGATACTTACGACAGAAAATCTTATTCTGGTCATGTGGTACTTATGGCGGGTGGTCCTGTAGCCTGGGAGTCTCGCAAACAACCTGTTGTAGCACTTAGTACTATGGAGGCGGAATATATTGCTCTATGCCAGGGATCCAAAGAAGTGGTTTTTATTCGTGGTCTTATGAAAGAGATGGGGTACACACAATATGTCAGCAGTCCTACTTGTATTTTGTGTGATAATCAATCAGCAGCATTTATGGTAAAAAATCCAACCGTGCAGAAGAGAAGCAAGCATATTGATATTCGATATCATTATGTTCGAAGTAAATATGAAGAGAAAGAAATTGATTTGCAATATGTTACATCAGACAAGAATGCCGCTGATATTTTGACGAAGGCCCTAGCAAAGCAAAAGCATGTAGATGGTTGTAAACTCTTGAATCTTGAAATTTAAATTTTTTATTGTATACATTTGGCTTGTGTGGGAGATTGTTAGAATATGTTGCAACCCTTTTTTCAATCCAATTGTATACAAATCTGTTTTCTATGTTTTTATTAAATGTCAAAGTACTTATCTAATTTTTTTTAAACCGTTGTTCAAGAATGTATACTTATATATTAGAAAAGTCAGTCCGTTAGTAACCTTGAATTGTAAAAGAACCTTTCTATACACTTATAAATAAATTGAATTATATTAAATTACAAAACGACAGTGTCTCATTTTCGGAACTTGAAATTGTATCCACTGCACAATACTCAAATTTACCTAACAATATTTAATAGGTAGCCCATTTTGTTTAATAACAGCCTACAGCCGTTTTGGCATAGAATTTACCAAATTTTTCGTAACTTCAACTCGAATATTATGGATTTATTCGATTAGTGCCTGCTTCAGCTCAGTCTTATTTGTTATTGGCCGCTTTTTCACTCTTCTATCCAGCTCCTCCCATAAGTGTTCCTTTGGGTTGAGGTCTGGGGACTGTGGTGGGTGTGGTAGAACATTCAGAACATTGTATGCAAGCCACATACGCACGATATGAGCCGAATGTTTTGGATCATTATCGTTTTGAAAAGTGAACGAAGATGGTAAATTTAACTTTTCGGCACTTTTTTCACCTTTTCTTTGAGGATATTCAAATATTTTATTTTGTCCATAATGTCATAATGTCCATAATGTCATTAATGAATACTAACTCACCCACTCCTGCATCGGACATGAATCCCCACAAAATCACTCCCCCACCACCATGTTTCCCACTCGCAGCAAGGTTCTGTTTTTTTTTAATTCTGTATTGGGTTTTCTCCATAATATTTGGCGGCCATCGGAGCGAAAAATATTGAATTTGCTTTTATCCGAGAATAGCTCATGTTCCCTAAAATCATTTGGCTTGAGTATATATTCCTTGGCATACGACAAACGCTTCTTTTGGTTCACTAAGGAAATATGGGGTTTTCGTCTAGCTACACAAAATTTGTAGTTACCTTCATGTAGGGCTCTCCGGACGATGATGGCATGAACATCTTTTCCAAACTCCTCTTTAATCTCAGCAGCTATTTGTGTTGAAGTTATTTTGGGGTTTATTTTGACTTTTCTAATTACCTGGTTGCATTCACGATCACTTAAAGATCTTGGTCGGCCTGAATGTTTAGCACTTTCAAATGTTGAGGCTCCCTTAAAACGCTGAACGATGCTTCGGATAGTGTAACGGCTTCTATCCATAATTTCCCCAATCTCAGCATAAGATTTACCTTGATTGTGAAAATACAGAATAATTTTACGCTGAGATTCTGTGGTTTCCTTTTGTCTTTTACCCATTTTGAACAAAAACAAAAAATAATAGCAAAAAACGCAACAATTTCTTAAAATTTGAAAGCACAATGATTTTACACTTGAATGTATACAATTAGAAATGATGAATTTTCGCCAAAAAGTTTCCAGATCGAGTAACTTTTATGAAATTCACTAAGTGTGCCAATAATTTTGTTCAGGTACATTGGGTACCTGATACCTATATTTGTAAATTATGAACATAATAATTAACATTTTTTAATGAAACCAATTTGAGGCGAGATTATCAATGTATCTGGTAATAGTGTTTAATTCTTAAAAATCGCTTTAAAAATACCATTAAATTAATAATGAAGTTGGAATTGATTGCTGTGCCAAAAATTTAGTTCGGCACTGTACATAGTATACTATATAGAAATTAATAGAACCTACAAAAGGTTTGTATTCTATGGTAAAAGTATAATATGATCGGTTGTGATCGACCACTATTTGCTTAAATGATGTCGAATTTGCATTTTTGTTTAGAAGTTTTTTATTTTTTTGTATATTTGCAATTAAACATGTGTTTCGCTTCATTATCATTTGTTTTAATATTCGATTGACTTTAAATTTTTATTTTAGTGTGGGTGGTAAAAATACAAACATTTAACCGCTCATAATTGCATTTATAGTTATAAACTCGTTGTTCACCTTTTTTTTTGTTCTTTTTTGTTAAAAAAAATCTGTAATAAAAAAAATGAAAACTAATAAAATAAATAATAAAATGTACTCTTCTAGAACTAAAATAAAACAAAATAGACTACAAGTCACGGTCAAATACAAATTATTATAATCTACTAGTTAGGGGGAATAAATTTATACATTTTATGTGAGCGATGGAAAAAAAGTGGCAGCTCTTTACATTTTATAATTAAATAATTTGAACTTATTTTCGTTGTAAATTATTTGTTCTTCCACTAAAGTTTTTTTTTTAATTTAATCTTTCATAATAGGTTTATCAGATGTGGCGTTTTCTCTTCAAACTTGGCGATTAAAATCTCGTTTAGCGTTCCAAATTTGCCAACAACAATGTTTGCTGCTTACTTTACATAGAAACAACGATCAGCCAATATAAAAATGTGAGAGCGTTCACATTGTGATAAACACAAATGCAAATATAAAATATAGTTTGTTTGGGCTCAATTGTTTTTTAGTAAACATTGTGCCTTTGATGGATTACATACATAATTGGTCATTAGAACTTATGTTGACTGCGTCAATTTTAATTCATGAGTAGGGGGATCTACAATTTAACGTCGACTCTGGACAACAAACTTGAAAAGTTTGTTCATAGCAATCAATTACTCTCAGAGCTTTTGCCTGAAGACTATTTATTTTTTTCAATATTTCAGAGCTGGGGTTAGAACCCTGGGCTCATGTCTTAGTAAGCCAACACACTAACCAATTGACTACGGGGTACATTAAGGATTTTTGTTTAATCTAAAATCAAAATTTCATAAAATGTGTATCATGGCAAGTTTTCCCAATTTTGACAAATTTTATCGCTCCTAAAATAAAAATAATTTGGGGTTTGTTTTTCCACTTTAAATTTGGCTCGAAAAATAAAAATGTGAATTTTATGGCTTAATTTTTGTAAAATACAAAAAAACTGTATAACTAATGACTAAAAACGAGTGATAAGGTCCGATGTAACAAATGTTAGTTTTTATTAGTCATCAGTTGTCCAGTTTTTGTGCAGGTTTCCTTTTTTTTATAGCAGACACTAATCCAATCTTGTGCAATCTTATTGTACGATCACATATTCTTTTGCTCAAAGCTTCCGCAACCATTTTCGGTGTTCTGATTATTCTTATTATCATATTGCACTCCACCAAGTGCGCATCTGCATCAGTAAGCAATCTACACCTACTCCCTCTAATAGTAGCTAGAGCCACATTTTGCGGTTTTATAATAAGGCTATTTAGTTTTATTTTTTTACTCTACTAAGGAGTAACCCGTAACCCAGACACAGGGTTGTAATGGCCAATTATGTATGTATCTATGTAAGGCATGATTTAGCGCTTTCACTTAATCTTACGATTTCATTTTCTATAATTTTTAATATTTTTCTAATTTTTTTAATATAGCGAACTAGATTTTTCAAATATGTGTTGACCTTTTAACTTTTTCCTTGTCAATGAACCACCAATTACTTATTTTTCTACTTCATCTCCTAATTACTCAACTCCAATAAAAAAACTTCCAAATTAGCTTCGGATATATGAATATAGAAGACAAAAATTGGACAAAACTGGGTAAACGCTGTTATGAAAAACATCTTCTCTCATGTATAAAATTTCCGTGTCGCGGTATTTGCTACCCAACTCCTCCGAAACGGCTCGCCAATTTTCATGAAATTTTGTGTGTGAATCGGTCAACATCTATTTTTCATACCTTTAAATGTTAAGGGTGACCCAAAAGACAATTTGTTTATAAATAACGCAACCAACCACTTCAAAGAAATAGTAAACTAGATATATCTCAGTACCGCAGAACACATATGGGGTTTTAAGAAGTACTTAGGGTGAGCGATACAGCGGCTATTTCTCCCTATCTCCAACTATCAAACTGAAGTACCGAAAACGGCGGACAAACGTTCATTAAAACTATCAGTAACGCAGACATTGACGTTGATAATCGTTGGCTGATACCATATTCACCTCTGCTGCGCAAAACATTCAATGCTCATATCAATGCTGAGTTTTGCTGTTCGGTGAAGAGTATCAAATACACTGCGTGTCATAACTATAGACGCATATAATATTTAGTTGATACTCTAACAAAAGAAGACAAATAGAATAGGAAATTATTATATTCGATAGAGTGGTCAAAAACACACATGATTTAATAAAAATTGTTTATTTATTATTTATAATTTAGTTTTTCTGCATATTTTTAAACATACTACTGTTTCATAACTATAGACGCACATCTTCTAAATTAAAAAAAACCATAAAAATTAATAATGGGTTGGGCCTCCTTTTTTTTGAATAAGTTCAAAAATTCTGTCTGTCATACTTTTTATCAAATTTGTTCGCAATTCTTCGTTGATTGACCGCCATTCTTCAATAATTGCTTCTTTGAGGTCAAATACTGTTTGGTATTGACGATTGTCCGTATAAACACGTCGAGACAATAATCCCCAAATGTTCTCGATTGGGTTTTGGTCAGGTGAACACGCAGGCCAGTCCATAGTTATAATATTTTTACACTGTAACCATTCCTGAGTATGTCTACTCTTATGAACTGATGCGTTATCCTGTTGGAAAATCAGTTCCTGATTGGGACTACTTTCTAAAAATGGAACCAAATTCTCTTCCAAGATATTGACATACTCTATCGAATTCATCCGACAACTGGGAAACGCCAAATCAAGCATACCGTCACTGCAAAATGCTCCCCATACCATTAACGAACCGCCACCGAAATTTCGTTTTGAGAAATACCGTGGTTGTTTTCTTAAATCTCTCCAATAGCAATTAAAACCATCTGGACCATCAAGGTTAAATTTTTTCTCATCTGAAAAAATTACCTAAATGAGAAGAAAGGAATAATGAAAACCGAATAAGAGCAAAATTCATACAACTTACCTTATTCCAGTTTGTTTGCAAATTTTTCTTTGCAAACTCCAAACGAGCAAGCTTGTGACGAGCCAGTAGCTTAGGCATTGTCAACAGTTTTTGTCTGGTAATGGTTTGAGACTGCTTTAGTACTCTACTTATTGTAGATTTAGACACTTCCAGGCTGCATTCATGAGCAATCTGAGAAAGACTTTTCATAGAGTTGCTAGCAGCGTTGACAACTCTTCGTCTGTCTCTATCCGATAACTTTTTTTTTGGTCCCCCACTTTTATTTTTCCCGTAACCACTTTGATTTTTTGCAAAATTTCCCACAACCTTATCCGATCGATTAATTTTTCGACCGATTTCCCGAAAACTTAAACCGTTTTCTAAAAAAGCTAAAATTTTGCCTTTTTCGACTTCTGAAAGGTACTTACCACGTGGCATTTTATTTAAAAATGAAAAAACGGTAAAAATTTACGAATTTGTTTTAAATTATGTGACATTTAAAAACAGTGAACTCACTTAAAGTGATTTTTTCTGCAATGCGTCTATAGTTATGAAACACTAAGAGATAATTTAAAGAGAATAGTGCTCTTAATTTAAAGAGTAGATATTTCCAATGTTTAAATAAAACAAGTACCGTTACATTATTATAACATACTACAGTCAATTGCAAAAAATATACATTAAAGCTTTTATAACACAAAAAATTAAATGCGTCTATAGTTATGACACGCAGTGTACAATATGTTTGAACTAAAGAAATATTTCATAGAAACAATTTATATGGCAAAACAACGTTTGTCAGGTCAACTAGTAATCTATATATTTTTTTATTTCTTAAACGACAACAGTCATTTTTTATATCAATTTATATTATACAGTAGAGATAATACGCAATATACTTATAAAATATGAAACTGTATTTTGATACCATAAACTATAAACAATAGTTATTAATTTTGTTTTAAAAATATTTAATTATGTATCAACTTTATCCACTAATTTATTTTTTTAATTTCTCTCTTTGCAGATTGTCTACAAAATTTTTTGTAAATAAAAGAAAAAAAAAGGAATTTAAAAATTCAAAATTTATAAAAAGAATTTTTGTTCCACCACCACCGTATTTATTTACTTAACGAGTATTTTCAAAACATTTGGCTTTTCGAATATTACTGGTATTTGAAAGTCGGTATCACTGACTAACAATTACAACAACAGTAAATCAATCCAACAAAACAAAAAAAAAAAAAAAAACAATTTCTTTAAAAAACAAGAAGAGAAAAACTCTTTTTTTGCAGTTGAACTTGTTGTGAACATTGAATTGCTTTGAGCGAAAAACAATAATAAAAACCAACACATTCAGACACCTGTACACTCGCTTATATGAATTATTGCTGATTCTTAAACACAAATAACAATTACAACAATTGTATACAACAACCAATTTATAAATAAAACTAAACAATAGTGAACTTGTTAAGTTTAAAGCAGTAATAGAAACACTGGCTCAGCATCACTACAAGCAAGACTACGTCATCACTATTAAGTGGGTGGCATAAATGTTAAACAACAAAAAAAGAAAAAAAAAAAAGCAAAAGCAAAACAAAGAAAACAACGTTGAATGAGGAGAACATTTTTAAAAACAAATCATAATCAAATCGATTTCAATCAAAAACAAACGACGCTTTATTTTGATAAAAAAAAATATTTTTCGCTCTGTTTAAAGTCTAGTTTTATTGACTAGTATTTCTTGGCTATATTTAAAAAAAATTACATGTACATTTGTTATTGCTGCTCTTGAAAATTTAAGTTTTAAAAATAAAACAAAAAACGCCGAAAGGTTTCAAACTGTTTCAAAATGTTGGATGACGACAATAATGATTTGTTGGCTGCGGCTTCTGAAATACAACGCAGTAAGTTTTTCTTTTTTTTTTTAATTTTAAATAAATAATACTCGTAATTACTAACAATTATGTAATTGAAAATTTTGTTTTATATTCTTGTAGTACAATTACAACAACAAAATATATATATGCTTAGCATGTATGACCTCATGGAATTCTTTCTAAAATTTAAAAAAATTGTGTGGGTTAAACAAATACACAGAGAGAAAAGAAAAAAGAAATGATTTATTAACTGACAGTGAGTGTAGTTAGAGGAAGTAATTTGTGTTCTTTTAGGTGTTTTCTTTATTGAAAAGGATACTTGAGAAAAATAAACTCAAAATTATAGCTCAAAATCAATAAGCATTTACATATTAGTACGAGTACACTTGTGGACAAACAATCGAGTCATATTTTTTACAACAATTAAAAAGATTTAAGAAAAATGGAAACAAAAAATTAAACATTTTAATATGCTTAATAATTAATTAACAGCAAAAATTTTAATAATTATTCATTATATTAAATATTTAGGTACGGAGTTGATATCAAACTTATCAAAATTGTTGATATTTTTATACATATCCGTAGTCATTTTCAAATGACCAAAAACAATACAAGACAATACAATACAATAATTGGCCTTTACAACCCTGTGTCAGGATTAGAAAGAAATATGTATGTATCTTTTCATATTTCTTTACTTCAAGATGTCAGAGCCGGGACATGAACCTGAGCTCTCGCCTTAGTAAGCCAACACACTAACCAACCGTTAGACCACTGCGACTATGACCAAGTGACCAAAAACACATGAAGTAAATCTACTTCAAACCATTATTAACGAACCTCCATGCTTTACGTTTACTTTGCCTCTTTTTGTGTATTGACAGGACGCCTTACATCGTCGTGCGGGAGTATATGTGCTTTGTCCGCCATTTTATATATCACGAGTTAATGATGCCACCTTAGGTTTTTGACACCAAAATTTTAAAAATCTGCAATCGATTTTCAGCTATTTATCTCCAAAACTGGACGAGATATCCGAAAACGGATTGCAGACTTAAAAAATTTGGGGTAGAAAACCTAAAGTGGCATCATTAACTCGAGATATATAAAAAATATAAAATGGCAGATAGAGCATATAAACTCCCGCAAGACGACCAAGACGTTAAACTTTGATTTGATACTCCACACCACTAATTTGCAAAATTTTTCATCTTTATGTAGTCGTAGTAGTCTAGTGGTGAGTATTTTTGGCTTACTAGACAAGAGCTCCGGGTTAAAACCTCAGTTCTGACATCTTAAAAAAAGAAATATTTCTGTTCTATTTCCTTGGGCGACTATCTATTAGTAAATGATTGCCAAATCATTGTTGGGTATGAAACCTAAAAATGCCAGCAGGATCACTGCAGTGGGGACTGTTTTTAGGCCGTTAGGAAACAAACAGGCCGGGTGAATATTCCATTTAATACGTACTTCCACAGCTGTCAGCAACCGAAAAAAACGCAAGGATATTTCATTTTCTCTGCGAATGTCCTGCCCTATTGAGTGAGAGAATATCAACGTTGGATATACTGCTCTTTGATGACATTAGGGAGCTGACTGATGTGAACATTTATCGACTTATTGCATAAGTTTTTTTTTTAACAAGTTTCTAGCGAGAATGTGGCACGAGAACCAACCAATCAATCCCACAAAAAGGTTACTATGACTTTTCTAGGCTTTTGAACTGTTACTGCCTTCTTTCGTAGACTTCCATTTCATTTCAGTCCAAAGTTTGGATTGTTCCTTCGTCTCCAGGGTATAGCGGCTTTGTTTAGTGGTGAGTGTGTTGGCTTACTAGACAAGAGTCCGGGTTCAAACCCCAGCTCTGACATCTTAAAAAAGAAAATAGTATAATACCGTTAAAAAAATCTCACACTATATAAAGCCACAGAATAACGTAAGCACCTGACTCGATTCCGATCGCGACTGATACAGGCTTGTACTTGTTTACGTTCATGTACCACTTTATCAAAACAGTGTTATCATATGTAACAAATAAATTAAAATATGTAATATACAACAATTCTTTTAAATAAAAAAATACAGTATTGTAGTTCGAATGTACCATTATTACATAAAAACACTTAAGAAACATAAAATTACTAAAAAAATAGAGTGCGTCTAATAAATTGGCCAGGGACTGTATGTATGTGTAGTTCTATTTAAACATATTAATTAATTTACATATAAACACATTTTAGTTACTTGTTCGTATTCACAACAATTAGTTTACACACCTCTAAAGAAAAGAAACAAAAAAAAAAAAAAACGTTTTTGTGGTAAACATTTTCTGTGAAATAATTTTATGTTTTTATACTTCATTTAATTAGAAATCAATATATTTGATTTCTTTATCTTATGTTTATTCGTAGTAAATTTTAATTAATAAAGTTTTCTGACTGTGTGGAATTACGCTGATGCAACAGTTTGGTTTTATTTTAAATTCATCATTTCTTTTTTATTATTTGCTTTCATTTCTAATTTTTTTCTTTTGATAATCGTGTTTATCATGTAATTGCTCGTGTTGCAATTGGTTTTATAAAATTTTAATTGATTTTTTTTTTATTCTTCTTGTTGTTTTTATTGTTTGCTGTGTTTCTTTTAATAATGTGAGCGTATACGCAATAAGTAATTTTGACACTGAATTATTTTATAACGTATACAACACATATTGCTTCGTTGGGGTGTCTGTCATAGTTAAGGATTATTGTTGGTTCTTACTCGTATTAAGACAAGCATTTGTTTTTGATTGAGTAGGAATTTTCTTTTATTCGGCTTTATATGTAAAGAGGTATGAACTTCGGAGTCTAAACGCCCGCAATTTTACAATGTGTTCCTAAAATATTGTTTATGCATGCCAATACATCAAGTTTGTTTCATTTTACTTTATGATTATTCCCATAAGTAATACATTTCATCGTTATTAATTGCAGAAATTAATTTTAGATATCCTCGGTTAATGAACTTTTTTCATCATTAAGAAAAAAAAAAAAAAAATAATTGTACAGAATATAGCCTACAATGTCATTTTTGTTAGCCACTTCTGGTTGCATTTTATTATCTTGAGATCCAGTTTAATTGTTTGGTCAGATTTTAGCAGCTTATAAAGCATATTTCGCTATCAATCAAATTAAACACTCATCATGTTTGCCTTCCATCTAAACTTTTAAAGTCGTTTTGGTGTCAAAAGTCAAATATGATTTGATTTCGTTGGGCTACTACATTTTTTAAAATGATTTTCAACTATAATCGATATGTTGTGCAATTGAGTGCATATGTACGGAGTTATAGATTTTCTTTTTTTATTCATCACTAATTTAACTTTTCCTATAGTATTCTGTTTTATAAATTATTCGTCAAAATACAAACCTCTTTAAAGAATAAATTTAAATGTTTCTAAATTTACAAACTGTGTTCGCTCAAATTGCTAAATGCCTTTTATACCTCTTATAAGTAAAAATGTATGGAAGTTTAGGAGTCCAAAAGATATTTAGCAGTTTAAACGACTACCCCTAAATTAAATACATTTTGAAACACTTTAATACTAATAATTTCATATAACCAAAAGGGGTTCATACAAAAGAAAAAAATTTGACCTCAAAAAAGGCCAAATAAAATAAAAAATCGAAAGTGGAAAGAAACAAAATTGGATTTAAATTTTTCCTTTTTTAGTTGTTTTTTGTTTTTTTATTAAAAATTTATACTGAAAAGAAAAAGAAAAGTTTGTAATAATAAAAGAAATACATATCATGCTTCTTTGGTTGTTTAGATTTTCCTTTATGCACTACTGATATGGCACGTATCTTTTACAAAAGTAAGAAAAATACTGTTTTTTTTTCTAGTTCTTAAACAAAGGCTAGACACAATGAATTAATTACCACAAACGTTATATGTGCGATAAAAAATTTCTAATGTAGGTTCAATTAACAACACGAGGGCAGTATGAAATGTTTTTATGAAAATGAGGAACTGGAGTTAAATTATTGAAATTATTTTGTTTTTACATAATTTCCAGAAACGTTAACTTAGTCTACCGTTTTTCTAGTAATTCTATCCCTAATTAGCCAGTAAGATTTTTTAGATTTGGGAACAGGTGGAACTCAGAGGTATTAAGGTGATTGGTTATTGATCTCTTTACTTTCATTTATTATATTCTCCCAGTGTTAAAACATTCTTGTGGGATGGTGCTTTGCCTTGATAAAGCATTATTTTTGTGTGTGTATTGTAAATCAATTCATTTTTCTCGAATTTTTAAATTCAATTGATTGAAATCTAAACTCGCGGAGCGGAGTAGAAGCAGCCTTTACACCTTGGGATTGAACTATAATGTTACTTTGATATGGGTGCCGCGGCACAGGAATATAGAAGGTAACAAAATGGCAGATCAGCTGGCGAAACGTGGATCTACCATGGACATTCTCATGCAAAACCGGTCTTTCCAAAAATGAGAGTTGTAAAGGAGGAGATTGATATGGTCAGAGTTAAACTGGTCTTACGACTACAGCATCAGCAGGTCGCTTTGGCCAAAATATGATCTGGATAGAACCAAATCATTGTTTGGTATGAGACGTAAAAATGCCAACAGGATCACTGCAGTGCGGACTGTTTTTTAGGACATTAGGAAACAGACAGGCAGAATCAATATTCCAATTCCAATAATACGTACTGCTACAGTAGTCAGCAACCGAAAAAAACGCAACGATATTTTTATTTCTCTGCGAATGTTGGAGGGAGAGAATATCAACATTGGGTAAACCGCTCTTTGATGACATTAGGGAGCTGGCTGATATGAGCATTTATCGACTTATGAAGTTTCTGTATCGCATAGACTGGATATAGTTACGTAGTGTATAAGCGTTCCTTTATAACAAGTTGGTAACGAGGATGTGGAACCAAAAGGGCGCGAGAGTGCTAGTTGGATCTTTGGTTTACCACGAGAACCAACCCATCAATGTCAAAAAAGGTAACCATGACATTTCCAACCTTTAAACTGTTACTGCCTTCTTTCGTACACTACCATTTCATTTCAGTCCAATGTTTGGATTTGTTCTTTTGATAGCCGCGTGGTCCTGTGAGTAGTGTGTTGGCTTACTTAGACTAGAGCGCCGGGTTCAAACCCCAGCTCTGACATCTTGACAAAAAGAAAAAAAAATATGAAAAAAAATTTCTTTCTGAGACTACCTTTTAGCAGTTTTCCGGCAAAAGCTCTGAGAGTAACTGATTGCCATGAACAAGCTTCTTAAGTCTGTCGTTCGGAGTTGACTTTAAACTGTAGGTCCCTGTACTAACGGATAAAAAGTAAATCGGAGTTTAGATAGTGTTACAAAGCTTACAAAGCGATTATAACGCAATGTTTTTGACGCGTACATTCTGTTTCTATGCCAGCAAAGGTTGTGTTCAATAATAGTGGCAAAGAAAATACAAAATAATCACTTTTAAAAGAAATATAGAAAATAAAAAAATAAAATAAGAAAACAAAAATAATAAATAATAGAATAATACCTTGTTGAGAATGAAAATATTGATTATTAATAACCTCTGGCTCATGGTGGAATTACTTACAAGGTGGTGTTACCAACCCAGCTGGGTTTTTTTTTTGGTCATACCGCTCCTGTCAAAAGTTTTGTTTATATTTATGTTTTGTTTACATTTTGCTTTGTGTGTATTCGTGTTTTTGTTTTGGTGTAGAGACATGTATGTTGTTAAAAATACACACACACACTTCTGACATGTGCTTTTTTAATTCACCATACCTGCTTTTGACATTAAAGAGCTGAAAAAACAAAAACAAATTCCCTGTTGTTTTTGTACTATATTCACCTGCCACCACCTTGTAAGTTATTTCACCATGCTCTGGCTCTTCATGAGTTTTTATTCTCGAAGACACAAAACTTTCTGCTATAAGTCAATGGTGTTTTTAGTCCGACTACTGGTTCGCTGTCTATTTAATTAGTAAATGTTCAAGGGTTTTAAAACTGAATTAAAAAATAATATGAAAATATTTAAATTTTAAACAAAACAATATTGATAATCGATAGAACACAGCCAATACATACTTACAGCCAAAGTATCAGAAGTCAAACAAACCATTTCGAACAAATGTTTGCTTTTCATTTATATATATTTCGTATTATTTTTGTTTTAAATAAGAAAATACTTCGTTTCGAATTTCGTACAACATGGAAACCTAATAAATTTTGGTGTAAATTTAATATACCAAGCAACCCCTTCCCATTGGGGAGAGGGTTTTGTTAGTTGCTATTTTACATAAAAATAAGAAAAAGAGAAAACAGATTACACACAACTGTATTCGAATGAATAATGGAAATGAAAGAAAACATGTACTCCAGATAAAATTTATTAGAAATACGAGTACACACAACAACTTCTATATTTTTTTTCTTATTTTTTTAGAATTTACTCACAAGCATAGGATAATAATAGTAAGTGGCGGGAGTTGATAAAGGACAAAGAATAGAGTTACTTTGAATGAAAATTTTAAATAAAATATTTAGGAAAACAAATTTTTAAAATATCAATATTGTTTTACTACAGCAGAATATCATTAAGTAATACAGGTCGAGTTCTTCTGGTAGTTCAGTTACTAAAGAGAACTAGTTCATAATTGAACTACATAGTGTGTAAATAATGTTCTAAAATTAAAACAAGTTGTACAGCAAATACCAAACATAGTTTTTAATATTAGGCTTGTTATTATTTTTACTGCATCATAAAGTAAATGGTTAGAGCTATTAAGCGAATAAGTTATTGAAAATATTTTTGAAAAATTTTACAAAACGGTTTAATTTCTTTTATGCAGCCTTTGATTTCGTTTTACGTATATCTACTGTAAAATGTAAGTTTTACAACTTATTTACTGAATTATAATTATTGTAGTTCAATGCAATTGTTTTGAATCCTTTTTTTGTTTTTAGACATACATATGTACATATGTGCCCATAATTATGAAAGTGGTCTAAGTCAAAATTAAAGTTTATCAATTATTTCAGATCACATTATTTTAAATTAATTATTATTATTTTTACAAAATTGTCAAAAATTAACCATTAGATATAGGTTGTAGTTTCAACATTATATGGAATTCATTTAGTGTTAATTACGAAAAAGGTCTAAGTCAAAAATGAAGGAACTGTCCTGCAGAGCATGAGAAAATAACAAAAGAAAATTCCAGGGAATATTATAGATTCTCTTCCATATTCTAAATTGTCTATTTCGTGAGCCAGTGATGGATTATTTCATTTTAGTATCAAAACAGTTTATTTAGAGTTATTTTTAACTCCAAAAGTACCAAAAACATTAATGTGCTATATTCTTCTGGTTAAAAAATTATTAGGACCCTTATATTAATATATCTTTCATTATGGCAACTCTTTTCTTTCTTTCTTTCTTTTTTTTTATTACTGCACTTGTATGACATTAGCTAGTTGGAAAAAAGCAAAGAAAAAAAAAAACAAGAACTCAAAAGAAATCGTCATGAAAAGTACATTTTACATTAAACGAGCGCACAAATAACGCCAACATCTTATCGAAAGATATATGGAAAGGAAATGGTTGGGTATTATAAAATATTTATATTTCTTAATATATCTCCCCTAGGGTAGCTATATTATTTTTTGTTATTGTTTGTAACAGTGTTAAACACATCTATCTTTAACGCTTTAAATAATCTGCTGAACATCGAAATTGAAATGATTCCTATTCTGATTAAATGTTCGTTAAGTCTGCAAAGTCTGATTAGAAGCCTATTCAATACTATGAGGTTGTTTTTACACAATTTGATGGTAAATTCAAATCTCATCTATGTTAACAAAAGTTTATATCCGGAGAAGCCTTCTGCCATTAGTTTTTTGTTCTAACCGTGGTATTAAATTTGGGGGGGTCGTGGCATAGTGGTTGAGCGCGTGCACAGAAACTCAAAGGACCGAGGTTCAAATCCCAGCGAAGGAGAAAAATAAAAAATTAATTTGCGGTTTTTCCAGAATTATAATTAACAAAAAAATAAGAGGTTCCCCCCCACCTCCAAGAAATCCATCTTCACGAAACCGCTTCCTGGCATTTCCAGCCTATTCCACCAAGAAAACGAATGATCAGGAGTACAGCGCCATCTTCTGGGAAGATAACAACTAACCTACCTAAAAAAGATGCTCACCACTCACATTCAACATCCACATGGGGCAATTGCTGTTGATCATGTGAAGGTGAAGGTATAACACTGGCCTTTTCGTGATCAAATTGACAGCAAAATTGTCCCATTGACATAAGGCGCTTAACATCTATGTATATCTATGTATCTATGTATATCTATGTATTCAACATTCCAATACAATGCACTGCATTTAGTAGGGGTTTACTCCTGAGTATTGGTCTTAAATAAAAAAAAAAAAAAAAAAAAAAAAAAAAATAATAAATGTTCCTCTACCATGAAATAGAGTTGGTTTTACTATGTATGTATGCATTGAATATTTGGATTCTTATTGATTTGAGAACTTCATGTTTTCAGCAGAAGTCATTCAAAAGCTCTTCTTTCCTTTCTTGCCTAGGCTGACTATCTCTCTACATTCATTAACATATATTATGCTCTTCAAGCAAGAGAAACCGGTTTTCAGTAATTCTCAGAAAAGTAAAACGAATGTGAAAAACAAGAAATATTTTTCGCCTTATTGGCAAATACATTTCATAATAATATGAAATGTATGCTTTTAAGGATAAGCATGTCTCTACTAAATAATGATAATACAGTTTTCTTAGTATCGCCCCATACATTTTGCAGTCACTAAATTATAAATACTAAGATGTGCGTCACTATAAAGTGTAACACCCATTTTTCTTAATAACTTTTTTCACCTTTAATCAAAATTATTTTTCTTAATCACAATATCTTTGAAAAATGTGTCAGATTTTAAAATGTATCAGTTTGTCAAATTTGACTTGTTAGTTAGTTCACAATGGATAATCAAAGACAAGTGCATACAAAAAATATTCAAATAATTCAAAAAAAACCATATTGGAGTTATACAAAAGTTGCTAGGGAAGTCCACGTGACCAGGCAATGTGTTTCCAGAGTGGTCAAAAAGTTCAACAAAGACCTAAAAATTGAAAGAAAGCCTGGAACAGGTAAAGCAAAACTGGTAACGAACGACGCGAAAGCCAAAAAGGTTGAGAAGCTTTTGCTGGCTCTTCCAAACATTTCTGGTCGCGAAGTGGCCCGGCGCGTACAATGTTCGGAAAGTTTTGTGCGCCGAGTTAAAGCTAAAGCTGGCCTTAAAACATTTAAAGTCCAAAAAGTTCCGGATAGAAATGCTAAGAAGAATATTGAAGCAAAAAAAAGAGCAAAACTCCTCAAAAAAGAATTTTTTTAAAAGTTCGAATGTTGTGTAATGGGTGATGAAACTTACGTTTTTGCAGACTTTGCGCAGCTTCCTGGCCAATAGTTTTATGTAGCGGATAGTAGAGGCAATGTTTCTGAAGAGTTCCGAACTAAAAAACTATCAAAATTTCCCAAAAAGTTCCTAGTTTGGCAGGCTATATGTAGCTGCGGCAACAGAAGTGCATCGTTTGTTACATTGGTATCAATAAACTCAGAT
Source organism: Metopia argyrocephala (assembly GCA_963576795.1). Classification (NCBI taxonomy): domain Eukaryota; kingdom Metazoa; phylum Arthropoda; class Insecta; order Diptera; family Sarcophagidae; genus Metopia; species Metopia argyrocephala. The sequence goes on from OY756209.1 coordinate 32,702,203, forward strand.
ATTTATATCAAAGAGTGTCTTCAAAAGAGGTTGCTCCCATTTCTAAGACAGCACAACATATCAACATTCTTCTGGCGAGATCTGGCAACATGTCACTACAGTAAAAGCGCAATAGACTGGTATAATAAAAATAATGTTATTTTTGTTCCAAAAGAGGCTAACCCACCAAACTGCCCAGAGCTGCGGCCTATTGAAAGATATTGGGCTCTGGTCAAAAGAGAACTAAAGAAGAGTACATCTGTTCCCAAAACCATTACTAGTTTTCGATATAAATGGATGGATGCTTATGGATGGCATAATGAATAAAATAAAAAATTTTATAAAATTAAATTAATTTTTAAATAAAATAATACAGAATATAAATCTGTAATAAAAATGCAAAATAAAACTGTTTTATTTTTAACTCTAGCTTACTCCAGTCAGTTTTTATTTGACTTTTGATATGTTACAGTTTATAGTGACGCATATCTTACATGGTCGTCCACATTACCTATAGTTATTCCATATTTCGATGTATGGCATTATAATGTCGATCTTCGCCAAATTCTAATTTTCTTATATATTGTTTTGTTCTCTTGTAAAAATCAAAATACAAAATCATACACTCGAGGTAACCTATTTTCTGAGTTAATCTAAAAATATAATTTCAAATAATATTTGCTTTGCAATGGTAATAAGAATTAGAAAGAAAAAGTTTTTTTTTTTTTTATTTGAAAATAGAAAATTGATATTCCTCATGCATCATAAATAGAAATGAAATTGAATTTGAATATGTACCATGAATGAGTTACTAATGGTAACATTTAATAGAATTTTGTATTAAGAACACTTTAACAAATATGTATTACGAGATTTGTTAAAAAAATATAAAATAATATGAGTATTAAAGTTCTTTTGGGTTTTTTTTTTTTCATTTTATCACATTATGTTAATGCTGTTGTCTATCATTATAACACCCTCGTAAAGCTTTTTGTAATAGTCCTACCTCCTTATTCATAAAAATACTTTTAATTTTTTAGAAATTTATGCTATAAAACCATAATTTTCATGATAATTGGCATTATAAGTCTCTTATCAGTGTTGTAATAGTTTCAATTCTACTGAATGTGATGTTTGATACTGGCTTTGTGTTAGCCTACCTTGGTAGCCAAAATACATCATATACCGGAATAAATATTGAAATTCTATTTACGATTGTAAATAGGCTTTTGCAAAACCAATACGAATACTCGAAAGTCCATTTTTCTTAAGAAAGCAAAACTTGGCGCGTTTTAAAGAAAGTAACGAACAAATTTTAAGCTTCCGACAACTGATGACTGAGAAATATTCCGTATCTATAAATGAATTTCCAGCGCAAAAGATGTAGGCAAATATCTACCTATTGTTTTGGAGATAAGATTATGAAATTGGATTTAATTGAGTACACATTGCGAAACTTAGCCTCATCTGGAAACCGCTTGGAACGCAAAGCCGTCATTAACTTCTATTGGTCATGGTTGATGGTTTATTAACGTAGCCGCTTGTACACGAGCATCAATTGGCGGTCTACGACACCGTTTTGAAAAATACCGCTGCACTAGTAAACACAGTCAAATTGCCCTACATATCCAGTTTGCCTGACCAAACCCGATACATATCTCCACTACTATATATCCTGTGTAAACCTCAAACCAAGAGCGTCTTGATGATATTAAAGCAGGACAGAACAATTGAAATTGTCTTCGCGTAATCACAGTTGGGATAATGAGTGCTGCATTGTATAGCCATCCGGTAAGCATGGTTTCCAATCGGTCCATGTCCAGTAAGTAGCCAATCTGGGCACGTATTACCTATTGTGACACAACAGCGATTTAGTGCGTATGAGATAAAAACAAGCCAAGTCAGCGTCGAAAACTTAAAAGTGTCAATTGCCCTCCATCTGGAATTTTATAGGAATATAAAAGTAACTGAGGATACCTCTCTTTAAAGATTCTATTGGAGGTGGACGATAAAGCTTTTTAAATAAGATAATAAGCTAAGCTTAAAGACCGAAGTAACTTTAAGACACTTTTTTCGGTACAATGCACCTTTTAACCAACACGATAGAGTAATTGATAATAGGAGTAAAAACATTTAATTTCCCATGCTTAGAAAAAGGAAAAAACCTCAGAGTCCAATTTGTTTGAGTAAAATAAGTGGTCAGATGTATAAATATCCTTTTAATGGATTCTTAAGTTCCATTTCTATGTAAAATAATAAATCAGACGTGATTGTGACATTGTTTTACCCAAAAAGCTAGTTATTTATGTATGTCTTGTTGTCAACTGATAAGTCTGACAATGCCTTATCTGGCAATCTTATCTAGCAAATATTGTCAGTTCACACGGTTTTAGGGAAATTAAGGCCAATTTTACTGATATTGATATCTAAACTGAGCTTAAGGCTAATTGCGTTGGACTAGTTTTGATCACTTATTTCACTAAATTTATTATACCCCTTTCGGACCCAGCATAAACAATTGTGCGATGTGGATTAGTCTTGGTTGGTCTTTTTCGAAAAATAATAATTAATTTACATGTAAATGACCAAAATACTCAAACGTGTCAGGTCCTTTTTCAAAAATTCATGATTGTGACAAAAGTTTAAAAATAAATTTTAAACGTCCGTAAAAAGAAAAATTTCAAATATTTACTTTTATGAAAATGAGAGAATATTTTTGTGATGGGTCGGAAAGGGATACAAAATTTTATGCAAATTTGTTGATTCATTTCCAGTAATAGAAAATAAAACTAAAAAATAACTAATGCGTCGATTATGTATGTTAATCGAAAATTTTTAGGTGCCGAAAAAAAATTTTTTTACAAGTAAAATTTTAAAATATTTTTTGTTTGTAATACCATTTTTGGCAACTGACAACTTCACCAAGGTTCGGTTGCTATCCATGATCGATGCGTTAATTTTTTTAACAAACCTCGTCGTGCGTTTTTATTAAACTCAATGCAAACAAACATACTCTTAAATGTTAACGAAATGCTAATGTTTCTTTGGCTTACTATGAACTTTAGCTTCTAGCAGGTTAATAATACTTGTAGAATAGTAGATCATGTTTTATTTTCTTTTGTATTATTGTTTCCTTTTTTTTATTTTTCTCTACTGACATTAAATTGATAAAATTTTCTTTTATTAAAATTTAAGTTTTTTTTTTCAACCAATTCTCTCACCTAAATTAAAGTGGTAGCAAATATTTTTAAATTTCTTTTGCTATTGCATGGCGTATTTAAATATTTAAAAAAAGATTTTAATTGGTAATATTCGATTACAGTTTTGTAACCACAAACCGTTTTATTGAATTAAATTTTAACCAAAAAAGAAACCCTCGAAAACTCTCTTCGCACATTAAAAAAGTAGCCGTAAATTAAAACCACCAACTGTTTGTTCTTCTTTCATAACAACTTGTCGGCCTTAATTTGCTGATGATTGATTTTTAGAAAATATTTTTGGCACCAGCAAACACATAAAATATGTAGACTTCTGTACTATACATTACAGTGAGAGACAAAAGTTGTTCTTAAAATATATTTATATAAGAAAAAAATTTGTTGAAAATCTTATGGCGTTTGAAATTGTTGCCCTTTTCTCTCTAACTTCGTCAAAATATTGTCTTTTTCCCTTATAGAATTCGTTAAAAAAATATTAAAATAAAACGAGGTATATAAAAATATTACAGTGTAGTAACTTTTAATGAAACACTGCTTCACCTTTACACGGCTTTTTGAGCAATCCGAATGTTTTTAGTGCTGTTTTTTATTTCCATTGAATTTTTTTTTATTTAAGACCAATACTCAGGGGTAAACCCCTACTAAATGCAGTGCATTGTACTGGAATTTTTGGAAAGGACAGTACATACATTTTTTTTATATTAGTGTCTTCGTTAAGTAGGTTTAGCTGTTATCTGATACTTCCCAATAGGTCGCGCTTTTGTCCTGATCATTCGTTTTTTTATTGACATGGTTAAAGTGGAATAGAGTGGAATGTCGGAGAGCTTTTCTTTGTATATGGTCTTCTTGGAGGGGGGAAGCTCTTATTTTTAAATTGTAATTTAAAAAAAAAAAAACCGCAAACTAACTTTTAAATTTTCTACCTTTGCTGGGATTTGAATCTGGGACGTTTGAGTTTTTGTTCGAGGGCTCTAAACACTATACTACTCACTTTTAGCTGCAAAAGTCATTTTCTACGACTTAAATGTAAGCGTTTTATTTTGAGTTCCTTAAATCGAACTTTAAACGATCATTCATCGTTTATATTCTGCTTCCTTTCGTTAACTTGTCACTGTAAAAATGGCTTTTGAATAATTTCAACACTGTAGCATAACCAACTTCCTAATCCGTATTGCAGAGCTGAATTTCTTAAGAAACTCTTTTTATTTTTGAAAAAGAGAAACATTCAAAAGACGTATTATTGAATACCTTATAGAACTACTTGGTTGACCCAATAAGGTGGTGATGCAGTTCAAGAGGCTCTGCCGATATCGAATCTGTTGTTTTCGGTCTATAAGAAATCGTATAGATAAAACTCTTGTAATCAGAATAATTAAAACTCCATACTTCCCATAATTTTGCTATTTACTGTCAATATTTTGTACATATAAGTACATTTACTCGTATATATGTACATACATTTAGCAATAAATCTATTTACTATTCCAGTTGCTATTCAATACAACTTGTTGTTGTTGATTTTGCCAGAAACCATAACCGCCCTATCAACTATTGGCATTAAAGAATCATCTATCCTTTTTGTTACAATTCTTTGTATTTTATTTTTTCATTTTATTATTTAGTTTTGAAATCAACTTCTAAACATGCAACATAATTCAAAATGCCATAATTAATATTTGAAGTAAATAGATTTTTTTCTGGTTTTATTTTAACCATTTATTTCAGATTTTTTTTTTTTTTGTGCCAACTGTTGAAAATTTTCTGAAAGGCTTTTATAAGAAAATCTGCTTTTTTTTGTTGAGCCATCAAATATGTTTTAAATAAATACCACAATACTTACTAGTACGAGTAGGCATAGCATAACTTTCAGGCAATAGATTCCAAGCCACTTTAATATGGTAATTTGGTTCATATTGTTTTATAAGGTAATACCTAGACGGTCGTCTCTTTAACAACACTCTTTACTGTGATGATTACAAGTGCGCTTAAGCCTATTTAAATAAAGATACATACATATACATAAGTACATAATTGGCCATTACAAACCTTTTCAGAGTTACGGTTTAGCTTCTCAAAGCACCCATATTGTGTGCGTTAATTTTTATCCATAAGTAGCGGGACCTACAGATAAACCTCGACTCCGAACGACAGACTTGAGACAGAAATAATTATTTTTTCATATTTCTTTCTTGTAAAATGTTAGTACTGAGGTTTGAACCCGAAGCTCCTGGCTAGTAGGCCAACACACAACATACTTACGCTGACCATCCGTTCTGTATTATACAGAACAATTCTGTATTTGAAACCCGTATTCTATATAAATTATTCATTAGGGAAAAACATAAAAATGTTTTGTATTTTATTTGATGTTCAGTATTTGTTCTGTATTTTCATGCCTCAAAATAGTATTTGTAGTTTTAATTAACACCTTTGGAAAAAAGTCTCCTGACAAGTCTCTTAAGCAGAGACGAAATGGCGGTAGAGGCATTTTAGAGAAAGAAACATAAATTTTAAATATATTTTGACGATTGCCGAGTTCAGTTTGTGTTTGCCTGGTTCAAATGCTCCAACAGAAAGGGTATTTTCTGAATTAAATATTATATAGAGAAATAAAAGAACTCAAATAAAAATAGAAACCATCAAAGTTATTTTGGTCACTAAATTAAACTATGATATGTATTGTGTAGTTTCAAGAATATTTAAAAGTAAAAGATAACTTGATAAAACAAATTTATTCATCAGAAAAATGCCAAAATTAGTTTTAATTTGTTTTACTCTTTCAATGCGCCAATGCAGACGACAAGATGGTTAAAATCCGAAATCGCATGTGTGCGATAAGTGAGCACCAAATTATCATTGGGTTTTTATATCGTGAGAACGGTTAAAGATAAACTTTCTAAATTTAGTCTGAAAGAGTCAATAGTCAATGTAAATTGTCACCTAAAAATTGGGCGAAATTGGACAACTAGCGTGGTACTTCTCGTACGAACTAAATACTGATTCATGGTCTAGGCAAAAAATCAGTCAGAAAGTGAGCCGAATTGGATAAGTGGGCGTGGTGCCGCCCATACAAACTAAAAATAATTTTTTTATAACTTTAGAACGGTTAAAGTTCCTTCTTTATATAGAAAATTTCTTACTGTTAACTGTTTTTGCGTGTGGAAAAATGTTTCTGTGATTTTGGAATGTATTTATTTTATGTGTCGACAGACTTTTATACGGATTTTAGTAGTAACATAAACGAAACAACATTACGCGTATATATTAAGGATACCCTCAATACTTTTAAACAGGGACCGTAACTCTTATGACTTTTACCAAAAAATCAAAAAATAAGAGTTATTTTTAATAATAATAAATCTCTTTTTCGAGCTTAAGGTCTTTTTATATTAATATTAAATATTGAAAAAAATAAATATTTAATATTAATATAAAAAGACCTTAAGCTCGAAAAAGAGATTTATTATTATTTAAAAAAAGAGGTCAATAAAGTTATTATGTTATTTTTAATATTTATTTTTTAAATGAATAATAAAAGTTATTTGTGATTTTTATATTTTTATATCAATAATAAAAATCAATTCAAAATTCGTGACATAGATAATATGTCAAAGAAAAGCGTTTAGATACTTCTGCTAATTTATTGGAATATTGGGAGAGCAAAAAATTTGTGTTTTCATGGCTTCGAAAATTAGCTTTAATTGTTCATTCTGTATCTGCCGCTCAAGTCAGTGTAGAAAGGTCATTTTCAGCACTCAGATTAATATTGGGAGATTTGAGATATAATCTATCTGAGGAACATTTAAAATCAATTATGATGGTAAAATTGAACACCTGAAAACGACCTCTTAACACTGACTTGAATGGCAGCCAAAACTTATAAGCTATTTCTATGCATTCATGTTTTAATAGCTGATAATGGATAAGTCACATAATATATTATATTCATATAGAAATTTGAATGAAGCAGCATACTAAGTATAATACATACGGCATCAACAAATAAATAAGAGTTTTGATTTTTATTATTGATTTAAAAAAATAAAAATCAATATGTTGGATTCATTTCGCCTAAAAATCATGATGGTGTAATTAAAAGTTTTCTACAATGTTCATTTATGTATGATTTATTTCTTAAAAAATTGAAAAATAACTCTTATTTCCGGTCCCTGCTTTTAAACATTTAATAACTTTAATTTTTATTTAAATCTTATTTAATTTTTTTCCATTTTTTTCAGATCGTTTATATTTTGTGGCTTTTAAGAAGAATTTTAAACCAAAAAATACTGCCACCAGCCATTATTTTAGTATCGATGATGATTTTATTTATGAAAATTTTTATAATGATTTTGGTCCTTTAAATATATGCATGCTTTACCGTTATTGTCAAAAACTAAATGCAAAATTGAATAATAAAACGTTGGTAAATAAGAAAATTGTCCATTATACTTCCATGAACCCGGCTAAACGTGTTAATGCCGCCTACTTAATAGGAGCTTTTTCGGTAAGTTTTTCTGTTTTCCGTAAACATTTTCTTAATCCATAAACATATTGGAATAAGAAAACCTGTTGTTTTCTATTTTACAGATTATTTACCTCAATAAAACACCTGAAGAAGCCTATCGTCCATTGGTTATGGGTGATATACCCTCCTATACTAGATTTTGTGATGCTTCTTATGGACCCTCCGGCTATAAAATTTCTCTTATCGATTGCCTAAATGCTGTGTATAAAGCTTTAAAAGCTGGTTTCTTTAATTTCGAAGATTTTGATGCTGAGGAATATGAGTTTTATGAACGTGTTGAGAATGGTGATTTTAATTGGATTGTGCCACAAAAATTTATTGCATTTTGTGGTCCACATCAAAAATCAAAAACACTGCCAAATGGTTATCCCTGCCATTCACCGGAAACTTATTTTGAATATTTTCGCGCCAATAATGTTACCACTATAATACGTTTAAATGCGAAAGTTTATCATGCTTCCAGTTTTGAAAATGCTGGTTTTGAGCACAAAGATTTATTTTTCATTGATGGCAGTACGCCTAGTGATTTGATTTTGAAAAAGTTTCTAACAATATGTGAGACAACAAAAGGTGCTATAGCAGTGCATTGTAAAGGTGAGTATATTAAACTTGAACTGTGACATTTTGATAAGTGTGATAGATAAATACTTAACAAATTGTAGTGAATGCATTAAGTGAATGCTTTAATTCTAAATCAAAACTATATAGTATTATTTATTGTTGAAAACTACCTTAAATGTTGGATTTATCTTGGGCAGCGAAAAGGGACATAATGATATTTAAGACCTCGGATAAATTGGCATTAATTTCACAAGCCATGTAACGTAGGGAATATTGTTGCCAATGGGAATGGTGCTTTCAATCGCTTAAAGCTAAAGTCAAAAGCGCTTAAATTCTAAACCCCAAAACAGAAGAAACTGCACCTGTGGTAGTATAAATTTTTCGTCTAAATATTCTTAAGGATCATCTTATTATGGAAGTTTGATCCTGGCAATAACTGATTGTTTTCTAAAGAAGAATAATGCTAAGAAGGATTGATTCTAGACTAATCTTGGGCTTATGAGATTGATCAGTTAGTTTGCTAATACCTTTTAGACTAGTTTTTGAAAGTTATATTGGCTACAGTGAATGCACTACTTCTTTATGCTTTTGCAACCAATTTTTTGTTTTTCTTTTAATATACGAGTAGTTGATCGATTAAAGTGATTCTTTCTATTTTTTTAGCTGGACTTGGACGCACTGGCAGTTTAATTGGTGCTTATATTATGAAACACTACAATTTCTCAGCTCTGGAAGCTATAGCCTGGTTACGATTATGTCGTCCTGGCTCTGTAATTGGTCACCAACAGCAGTGGATGGAAGAGTAAAATTATTTCTCTTTATAAATTAAAAATTTCCTTAATTTTTAATACATATTGTCTTGCATTTTTTTAGCAAACAATCATGGCTGTGGTCTGAAGGTGAACGCATGCGCAAACGTAGCGGCACTGGTTGTCTCATACACAAATATGGCATTTATAGTTTATTGTATAAAACATGTGGTGCTGCAGGTCAGCAACTGACAAATGAAAACAATACTGAAATGTTAATGACACGAGTTAAGGGTATTTCACAAAAAGTCGACACAATGCATTTGAACGAAGAGGATCAAACCGATTCCAATCAACTGGATTCTTTGGATTCCTATGAAAATGGCAATAAGACCATTACACCACGAACGCGTCTTCTAATGACATCGAAAGATGGTGCAATAACACCGCCTACTAGTGCTAGTGATAATGATAATGATGTTACCGAAACTGAAGAAGATTCGACTACCTCGAATACCAATAGTACTTTTATTGTGTCACGTCGGCGTAAGTCGCCTAATGTAGGTGGGGTTATAAAAACGACTGCTACCATCACGAGAACTTCAACAAATCCTACGGGTGGTGGATGTGTGACGGGTGTTGGTGGCGGTGGTGGTAGTATAACTCCTGCCTTAACCGACATAACATTACGTCGTACACCGCCCATGATGGGTAATGGCCATAGTTTGTTAAGTAACGTTAGTACAACAACATCAACGATCACAAACAATACAACCAGCACTATTACCAGCAATGTAGTAACGCCTTTGTATTCAGAAAAGAAACTAAAAAAACCATCATCAAGCTATGAACCAGCGGCCCTGCAGAGGCCCACCATAGCATCGACCGTAAAAATGTGCCAGGCAGCTATAGAAAAAACTAAGGCTCAAACTCAGGGTGATAAACTTAATCAGATAAAAGCCATGCGCAGGCAGCACAACTCACGTTCAGGTGGTAGTACCGGGTAAGTTTAAAAGAAAGAAAAAATTACATTTAAACAAAAACACAAATTACTTATGAAGCCTTAATTTTAGTGAAATTGAAAATCCTTTACGTCATACCCGGGCACGTTCCCAGCCATTTCGTAATAACAACAATTTCGTTAATATGCTGGCGGCTACAAATGCCAACAGTTCAACGCCTATGGCTGCAATAAAAACTCAAGAAGGATGTCTAAATAATAATAGTACAGCTGGAGCTGTGGCCCTTAATAATAATTTACTACATAATATTAACAATAACAACAACAACAACAATAGTAATAACAATAACACCAACAACATTAGCAATAATAACAATTGCAATAATATTAACAACAGTAATACCATTAACAATAACAATAGTGGTGGTCCAACATACACGACAACAACAGCAACATCATCAAACACACCAACAACAAACTTAACCTCAGCTACTACAGCAGCAATCGGCTTAAATAACATTAACAGTACAATAACAACAAGAGCTCGCAGTTTAGCTATTTATAGTAAAAGGTAAGTTTTGTACTCTTCTCATTTTTTCTATCTTTCAATATGTACTACCTACCATCCATAGTAAAAAAAATCCTTTTTCCCTAATTAGTTCTCCCAATCAATATATTTTTTATTATTTCCCTTTTAAACCCTTTTTATTTGCCATTGAATTTTAATAAATAATTTTTTTAATCTTTAATGTCCAATGCTAGAAAAAAATTTTTTTTTTTTATCATTTTATTAAAAAAAAAAATATATAAATATTTTTTGGTTGAGAATGTTGTTTAAATTAAAGTTTTGCTGTTTTATTAAAATTAATGTTGTTATGTTTTGAAGATTTATAATACTTTTTTAAATTTCAATTTAAAATTATTTTGTTCATATTGCCGTTCATTCTTGCGTTAAAATTTTAAAATATACTTCTTAAAGGTGTTTGTTTTATGGTTAGACTTATTATTGATTGTCTTGTTATAATTTCGATTGGAAATATATATGTATATTAATTTTTACTTTTTTTATTTTTTTTTTGGTAGCTTTTTATCTTCTATCTCATATATGTATCATGTAAAGCATTATGTATTTCTTGTAAGTGGAAATGTACTATTATGTACTCAGGTTTTAGTAGATAATAGATTCGATCCAATCTCTACCGATGATTTTTTTCTATATATAACGATTCGCTTTAGAAACGATTCATATTTTGTACACAATTTTTAACAAAAATTCTCAAATTGTTGTTGACAGATTAAATAGAAGAAAATGTTTATCATTTTCTGTATAATTTTATCTCTTAACAGTACTGGATCTTAAAAATTATGTGATAGAGGACGACAAACAAGACTAGCATTTTTTCTATTTTAAATTTTTTTTAATAATGTCAAGCCAATAGCCTATGCAGTTTGTCTTAGAATTTAGTCTTAAGAGTTATTCATAAGATTAATAATGTTATTGACAGAACGTACATTCGTAGGATGGTTGTAGTACAAATACACTGCATTTACATACTTTATCTTTGCTTAACGCTGGAATTGAGGGCTTCTATTTAAATTTTAATACCATGAACAACTGTATAAGTTAGACTGACTTCCTAAATGTATATTTACAATGTCTCAATACAGTATTAAAACCAAGTTGATACATTGTAATACTTGGCATACTAATATTTTGTAAATCTGTAATTTTTTAGGAAAATTTATATGCATTGTAATATATTTTATTACGGGGTATATCGTACCGTAAAATTGTAAATGTATCATTTATGAACTTTAGATTTGGCAAAGCGTTCCTTTTTTTACAAATCTTTTTCCATTTCCAATCTTGCATTAATTAATAGGCTTTAATAGTTACAGTCGAACTTCCAGAACTCGAAAAAAACTTCGAGTTACGGACACTTCGAAATATAGATTTTTTTTGTTAAAAATAAAAAAAAATCTGTTGCAAATATGTTTGTAATAAACCAGATAAAACGAAGTAAAATAATCTGAAGTTAGTGACTGAAAATTGGGTTTTTTCTATTATTTCGGTATAAAATGACTGTTATTGTGTAAAACCTTATAATGCTCATCAGTTGTAGTGTCTGTCATTTGTTTGCAAGTACTTTTATGTAAGCCCAAAGTTCGTAAAGAACTTTTTACTTCGTTTCTGGAAGGCTGATGAATAGTTCCTTCCACCGAAACTTAACCATTACTCACTGTATCCTCTGATTTAGGGCAGTTATGTTCAAAAATGTCATTATTTGTAAAAAAAAAGCCAGTTGTGCAAAGCTCATTATTTTGTTCACTTTTAACCAGTCTTGTTAATCAGCCTCAAATTAAATTTGAGTTTTATGAAATACATAGCTTACTAAAAGAGATTTTCCCTAAATAAAAGAAAAACCAAATAAACAGAAAAAAAACAAAGCAAAATAAACAGGCCAAAACAAAATAAACCAACCGAACAAGCAAAATCTTTCGAGTTATAGAATTCCAAACATGTATGTATTTCGTTTGCTCGTTATGGAGAAATTCGAGTTAGGGAAAGAAAATTGTACGTAATTAATTCTCTTAACGCTACTACCAATCTTAATAATTCGAGTTAGAGAAGTTCAAGTTACGAAAGTTTGACTGTATGTGTTTTGTTTTTTTTTTTTTTTTATAAAAAAATGCATTTCAAATTTTAAGAAAAAAAAAACCTATTCTTATCCTTCTGCGCAGGCAGCCATAGTGTTGTGTGATGTATTTATTTTGCATCTAATTTTTTATGTCTTTTTTGCTTTTTCTTGCGTATTTACTACAATAATGTTGCAAAACGGAACATAAAACATTGCCAAAATTCTCTGGGTTGCATTTAAAAAACCGCTATTATTTATTACTACAAAGCAACATGCATTTGGGAAGTCAGCTTTATTACAGAATTGTTTTTTTAGGGTTCGTCTATAGTTCTGACAGTTGTAATTGTCCAGCACATGCCAAAATATGGCAACAACATATTCCAAGATTTATCTCTACCCCTGACTTTTTTTTACTATTTTTACATGGTAAACAAAACGTCTCTTCAAATTATAGCGATTTTAGGCCTTAATTTTTGAAAAATCATGTGATTTTAGAAAATCTTACTACTAACAGAACAGAGTATGCAATAAGAAATAGTATACTCGTAGGTGTAAAAATGCACACTTTATTGAGAAGAATTACATGGTCAGACGTTACGAAATTATTACGGTATGTGATGAAAACGACTGCGTTCAAAATTAAAATCGTCTGTATTTTCAGTCATATAAAATTTATTGAGTTTAATTATTTTAAAATTTTAGAACCCAAGAAAGTTGTGGCAATGGGCATTAAGGTGATGATTTAGAAGCTATAGCAGCTTGAAATATTAGTCGATTTTATTTTCCATCGAATTCGATTTGTATCACATACTCGTACCAGATTATTAAAGGTATTGTTAGAATATTTTTAAATATTAGTTGTTAAAGCTTTATATTTTTTTAAAATGTTACAAATTTCCAATCGAATTTTAAAAAGGTGGCATTACTACTAATAACCATTTAGTAAATTTAGTTGTGAGTGCTTTAATATTAGCATTTTAACTAAGCATTTTAAATTTTTATGTTTTGTATGATTAATAAGAGAAGTACTGTATAATTTTTCTCCTTTTTTTAATAACATCAATACACATTACAATACAATAATTCAACTTTAACAAGCTTTAAACGAAGTCTAATGCAATTGTTCAATGGTCATCATTGATTAATGATACCTTTAATAGCCTATCCTACTCTCCCTGCTTCTCAAAATTGTAATATTATTATTATTTGTTAATTTTGGTAATTTCTAAATTATTTCAACAACTTACAAATTGTAAATTATAACAATTAATCAATAAATTTTTTATATAAATTTTTTATATACATATATTTATATAATTATTTATGTACCATATTCCACCTATTCTATTGTGCACTATTATATATATTTTTTTATATTTTTTATATAACTTTTTATTAAATTTTTTATAGAAATATAATAAATATGTTGTTTTCAAAACTAATACTACTTCGTTATGATGTTTATTGTATATTTTCGAAATTATTTTTATTTAATCTGTAATATTCTTTGTTTTATTTTATCTAATTCACAAACTACTATATCGTATTGTTGTATCTCGATCTATGTATGTACATACATATATACATTATACTACAATACGACAAATGTTGTGATTTGGCCTATTTTTCTTTATAAAAAAAAAATTTAAAAATTAAAAAAAAAAATTAAAAATACAAATTTCTGTAGATATCAAAATTGTAAAATTTTTAATGTATATTTTAATAAGGTCTTATTAACATATTTAATAAAAGTTTATTATTTAAAGAAACAGTACCTAAATATATTTTAATTTATGCATGTTTATGATTTAATAAATGTTTACAGAAAATAAAAACAAAAATTCTTAAAATAAATGTTTTATTTTTGTTTTTCTTTATTATTATATTTTGGCTTCTCTGTTCCTTGTTTTGTTATTTATTTTTTTTTTTACTTGTTGTAGCTATTGTTATTTGTTTTAGTTTTATTTGGCCTGGTTTTACCCTTAACATATATTATTCCTAAACTAAGCAATATTTCCCTTGTTAAAACAATATATTTTCTTTTAGAGTGTTAGAGGTGTTAAGAATTTAAAAGCAAACCATGTTGCAATTTGATAGTGTGTTTAAAAAAAAAAACTCTGTATATAAAAATATCTACACAAGTACCATACATTTTTGAAATGTGAGAACTTAGAACCTCCAACTATATAAGTAAGTAGCTTATAAAGCACTGTATTATTCGACTTTTGTATGGTAAGGGTGCCTAGTAGTGTAAGATTCAATTCCCACCAGAGACCCTGGTCAACGACACTACACCGAGCATATATGTAAGTGGTCTTAGTCACTACGATCGTAATAGTTAGAATATAATTTAATATTTCATTGTAATTTAATAAATACATAGAATAAATACTTTATAGAGTGAATTTGATAACTTTAGTACTTTATTATAACTTTCTGATAAGTTGTCTGGTAGCGAAACTTTAGTTTATCTCTTAGGGTAAAATTTAGAGTAAAATCTATCTTATCTGTCCCATAAAATTCTATTTCTTACTGTCTGTAACTTGCATTAATGGCTCTTAATTATTTATTTTAAAGTTTTGATGTTTTAAGGAAGTTTTGTTAATAATTATTTAAAATCCTAACAGATATGAAATAGGAAAATTATCGCTCGATTTCGATGATATAGGGTCATTATTTAACCATTTCAGGATTTTTTTTTCTTTTTTTGTTGAGAATTTTAGGTTAACTTGTAACTACTGTTGATTCATCAACATTAAAATTTGAATATTTTTTTAATATCTTGCTTCCCAAACATAAAGGCTAAAAACTATACATTTAAGCATAGTGGGACACTTTTTCGAACAATATTGAGTGACTTGGGGGTTACTTTGTATTTCCATTCGAATCGAAAATATTACGAATTCATAAAAAATAAGGAATTTTCGAAAAATATTTAGATTCATTATTATTGATTTTTTCGAATGGCAAATTTCTTTCGAAAGCATTTTCGATTCGAATCGAAATACAAAGTAACCCCTTTTGTTTTTGTTCTCATAGTTTTACGTTCGATATTGTGAGACAGGCTGTTAGTTGATTAGTTTCGTTATGTTTTAATAAATTTCATTCATTGGTACAATTGAAAATAATGACTATAAATGTTGGTCTTGTTTTTTCTAGACAAAAGTATGAAGTTACAAGAACTTAGCTAGGTCCGAATTTTATACCTGAGTTATACAGAGATTGTGGTTAATTTAAAAATGTAGATATCCCTCGTATAATGTAGTGGTTACGTTCAAGGAAAATTTCGTATTATATAATGTGGGTTATACAAATCTTGATCAAGTACCAAAACAGATTTTTTTTAAATTTGTTGTAAAAATACAGGTTTACGATGATTTTCAACATGGTTTTCTTTTATGAAATTAAAATTTTTTTTTTTTTTTTGTTTAACAAAAACAGAATAAAGCTATTAAATTATTTTATATTTTATCTCTTTTTTTTCCTTCTTTCTTTCTATAAAAATATTTTCTTTTCTATTTTCTCTTCTATAAAATTTGCGGTGACTCTCTGGGGATGCTTATATAAAAAATACACACCTACATGTATACACACCACAAATATTATTGTATATATAAAAAAAATATATATTAATCTTGTGCTACTAACTCTGTATATATATATAAAAAACTGTATTTGTATATATAAAAAAAGAATGGGTCTTATGCATTTACGTAAAGCTGAACAACAGCAACAAATTTCGAATAATGTCACTGCCGCCAATAATAATTGTAACACCACCTCAACAGTAACTGCAACAACAACAGCAGCAGTTACGTTATTACCACAACAGCATCGTAGCAGTGATGTTACATCTCCCACATTGAGTAGTTTAAATAAACAAACTAAAACTTATAATAATACCTTGATAAGTTCAGCCACAAATGAAAGTAAAATACCCATTGTAAGGGCAACAGCTGCCCTTATAGATTTGAATGCAGCTCTTAATCATGGCGGTGGCATAGCAGGTTCATCAGCCACAATACCGCCTTCAAGAAGTTCCAATAGATTATCGGCAGCATCGGGTATAAATGCAGCTGCATCTCATCATCATATGACATTGAGAGGACGTTCACGTTTGCGTTATCATCGTCATCAGGATGGTGGCGGTGGTGGTGTTGGAAGTATTCAACAGACATCACCATGTACTATAACCACAGCCCGTTATTATCGTGATGTATCGGCTTTACCTTCGTCCATACAATTAGCCGGTGGCGGTGGTGGCATTGCAACTCGTTCGTCTTCAGCTACATTGGATTTAAATTCGAATCCTATAACAACTCCAAACTCCACTAACTCTACAGCATTAGTGGGGGGCAATATGAACAAAAATTTAAATAACAGTAATAATAGCAGCAACAACAATAGCAACAGTACTAGTGCAACAGCATGTAGCAATAATAGCAAATTGGAAGAACGTTTACTACGAACCAATACAAAATCCCCCTGTACCTCTGCCAATCACTCAAATTCCTCTTCTGAAGCTGAAACCCTTAAATCCACACATTCAAACAGTAATTTAGCCATAGATAATAATAATCAATTACAGCAAACACAACAATTAAACATAAATTTCTTATCATCTTCTTCTACCCCCTCCACAAATCCCAATGTCACAACCACCAACACTACAACTTCCTCATCTCCTATTAATCTGCCGCCATATGATCACAATTTCACCACACCAATCCATTTAAATTATTCCTTTTCCAATTTTTCCACACCCTGTTCTTCACCCTCAAACTCATCCTCAACTCCACAAAATTTAGATACAAATCGTCTTAGTCGTACATCCCAAAGATCTTTGCCATCATCCTCAACAACAACGACTGGCATACCGAGCAGTAGTGGCGGAGCTTTCAGCCATATCAAACGTAATAAGCGTTCGCTGAGCAGTACACGCATCGAGAAGGACAAGTGTGATGAGTACAATACAAAGTTGCTGCGAAAGACCAACAACCAAATATCTGCCAGTAATAATAACAACAACAACAACAATACTAGTAGCAACAGCATGAACAACAATAATTCCAGTTCTGGTACAACAACAACTGGTGGTGGTGGCAGTTTTCGTACTCGACACCGTCAATCGGCAACAGCCTCGCACTTGGAATCTTCCACAGCCTCTTCTACTTCTACTTCAGCATCGACGTCTGGCATACCAACACCTACCAGTCAGGGTCTGTATATGCAACGTAGCGCCAAATATGGTACTGGTGCAGCAGTATTGGCCGTAGAACGAGAACCTCACCATCATCAACAGCAGCAGCAACAACGTTTGTCTCTAAAGTTGCGTAAGAAAATAAGTTACTAGAATTTGGGGTTATGGCCTACGTTCAGTAGATGCCGGAAGAGAATGAAAAGATCACTTAATTAAAGGTACATATAAAACGGTTTAATGATGTAATGTAATTAATAGATAGGGTTATAATACAGATGTTTCGCAGACGTTATTACATTTTTGTTTTAAGCAAAAAGTAAATTGGGCTTTATATTTTAAATGTAATTGAAATGTTTAAGATTTATCTTCGACGTATTTATACATCAAATAATTTGTATGAACTTACGTATTACGTATGTACCAGTGCTGCTTTCATTTGGGTACTCAATACTACTCAATTTTTTTAACGGATTTTATTTTTATGGGAAAACAATTTCATAAAAAATGAATTCTGTTTTAACCGTTAAATTTTTAATTTTTCATACAACTTGGAAGAAAAATACAACTTTTAAGTATTGAGTAGTTGAGTAGTAGTAGTAGTAGTAGTTGAGTACCCAAAATTAGTACAAATATTCGATACCTGGTACCCATATATAAAATTAAATAATAGACGTAAAATGCAGAAATGTCTTACTCGTTATGAACTTGCGAAACAAACAAAAGAATTCCAAAATCAATTTTTAATATATCGATTAAGGATAGCAATCGAACTTTAGTTGAGTTGATCTGTTGCCAGAAAAGGTATTACAAATGGAACCGGCAAGTATAATTTTAAAAATATATGTACATACTTGTAAAAAAATGTTTAACGGAGACTAGAAATCTTTAGTTACCAACTGTCACCGCAACTGAAATTCGCTTGCCATCTATAATCGATTATATTCAATGAATAAGCACGCTTAAGGCCAAGTTAATTTTAATAAGATTATGGACTTTTTATTTAAATATATAATTATTAACTTTTTTTTAAATTTTCAAACATTACTTTGACAGCAGCTGTCAATGCTATTCAAATTTTCAATTATGTTTAAAGAGAATTTTCAATCTCATTCACTTTGTTTTTACACATATTTTCTATTGATAAAATTAAGATTTAAAAGGATAAAATGTGCAATATTTTTATTATTTTTTATATAAAATTAATCAAAAACTTAATTAATATGAGTATTTAATATCTACTTTATTTACATCATATTTTTGTTAATACATGTGTATGTATTTGTATTTTTAATTTCTCTGACATCACTATAACTCTTTAATATTGTGAGTTATAAGCCGATATCTACAATTTTGTATATGTATCTCTAAAAAACAATATAGTATATCGAAACGAAAATAGTTTATCGTACTTTTAAGCTACACTTAAAAGTATTTTAATAAACCCAAGAAAATGAGACTTGTTTGAAATAATTTAAGAAGAAAGATTTTTTCTTTTTTCTTTGTTTTTGATTAATTTTATACAAAAGAGATATTTTTAATTATAAAAAAAATTATCAAGCTTAACATCTTTAAATTATAAAAACTAATACTCCCTTGAGTAATTTCGTGAGGTACTATTAATAAAATGAAAATGGTCAATAAGCGAATGAAATTGAAATAGAGTGTTTTTTGAAAGAAAAATAAAACTTAACTGAGCAATTTCTTTTAAGCCGGCCACTCACGTACAGTTTTAACTGTTCAGTTATAACTGACAGACTTAACTGTGAACTGAGATGTACACACACGTGCAGTTCAATATTTCAGTTTTTTGGGGCGATCATGGTACTTGCTAGATTTAACTAGTCATAGGCAAGGTTCAGATCTATATATGGCAATAAAATCAACTATCATTTGGTTCGTTCTGTTTACGCGACATGATACGCACTACAGTTGAACCCCCACACAAGTTCACTTTGGTTGCAACTGCCGGTTAAAAATATAAAAATTTTAAATTTCTCAGTTAAACTCAACAGTTGAGTTGAACTGTCAGTTATTACCCACGTTTCAACTGTTGTGTTAAAACTGTACGTGAGTGGCCGGCCTTATAGTTTGGAAAATCAGAAAAGTTGTATGAAAGATCATTAAGCGAATCAACAAAAGTAGTTGTCAAAAATTTGTAAAATTTTCGGTTACAATTTCACTCGTTTTCGATTTACAGTAAATATTCCAAAATTATTTATAGACTATTTCATGACGTCGTAAGAAAATCGCAATAAATGAAAACAAGGCGAAAGAAAAAAAAAAATACAGGACGGGCCAATTTGAGGTTAGGAAGTAAATTGACTGTTAAATGATAAAATGTCAAGAATCAAGCTGTCATCTTTTGACATTTATTTAGTAAAAAGTTGGAAAATTTTAATCATGAAACGCTCCACTACCATTGTTTACGTCCAACGTTAGTGAATTGAAAAACTGAACGAAAACAATGCATTTTTCAACAAAATCATCTTCAGTGATAAGACAAGACCATGATAAACTTAAATGTTTTGAGGCTTGAGAAGTTTGTTCATGGCAATCAGTGACTCTCAGAGCTTTTGCCAGAAGACTACTGCTAAGAGGTAGCCGCCGAAAGAAATGTTTCTTTCATATTTCTTTTTTTTTTTTTAATGTCAGAACAGGGATTTGAACCCGGAGCCCATGTCTTACGTGACATGTTAGATAGAGGTGGACATTTGCCAGACATCATATTCCATTATTAATTTCCATATTTTTACTTTAGATTGGTATCAAATAAACTGAATTTGGGTGCCCCAGTGGTGTAGTGAGTAGTGTGCTACACTGCTAGTGTGAGGATTGTCGATTCGATTCCCACCAGAGTCACTACACCGATTAAAGGTATTTAGTCACTCGTCTCGGAATAACTAAATATAACATTATTATTATATTCTAATTTAAATAAAAAAATTCAAACATACATAACTGGCCATTACAACACTGTTTCAGGGTTACGGCCTAGCTTCCCGCAGCACCAATGTTGTGTGTGTTAATTTTTATCCATAAGTACCGAGACCTACAGTTTAAGGTAAACTCCGAACGAAAGAAAAAATAATAACGCCCATAATACCAAATAAAAAAAAACGCATTTGTCAATAAAAAAAATATGTTTTTAAACCAATTTACTGCCTAACCACAAATTTGCTCACCCTTTTTTGAAATTTCTCAATAAAACTTTTAAAATGAAATCCAAACTAATTTTTTTGACTTATGAGTGAGTGAAAGCATCGTGTAGTAGGTTTTGCTTTTTTTTTAATAAATTGTTCAAATCAAAATACAATTCTTTTAAAAGTGAATTGCCAAAAATGATTAAGTTTTCAATAACAAGCGTATGACATTTTCTGTTCTATAAAAAAAAATTTGTTTTTTTTTTAATTTTTTCCTCTCTAAGCTTGTCAAAATATTGTGCAATATTATAAAAACTGAAAACGAGTGAAATTGAAAATCGAAGGAAATTTCATTTAAAGATTTTGATATTTTTCTTTATTTATTCGCTTAATAACCATTTGCGTAATTTCTTTCTTGAAGAAAAAAAAACTACTCTTCATTACAATTTCACTCGATGGTGTTTTACAAAACGTACAGGTTCGAGAATATAGAAAAAAATTAAAACGCCCATATTCATATTAAAACAGTGAGTTTTTAACTGTTTATATATTTATGATTATATTTTTAGAAATTCTGAGTATGATATCCGAAGGATATTGAAATTAAAAACAAACTTGAAATGGAGAATTTGGAAACAGGTGGAATATAAATGTTTCTGATTTGATTAAAGCCCATCCATATCTTTTAAAACCGCATGATACTTATTTTTTTAAATTTATATATTATACAAATGTTTAACATTTAATTTTAAATATTTACTGCTTACTGTATTCATAAAAAATGCTTGTATTATAGGCTTATCAAAGAAATTTGTCAAATGAACCTTTAATAAACCTATTTTATTATTTTTTACAAATACATCAGGTAATACTTTTTTATAGGCCATTTCAATATTTTTTAGAAATTCAAAATTTTTAAAATTGGAAAGTGCAACAAATCTTATTAAGAAGTATGTAAATACTATAAAAAAAAACATGTCTAATAAAATTATATTTATTTTTATTTAAAATTATTTGTATATCTAGAACAAATATATTTATAATAATAAGTCACATCTATATATACAGTGACGGGCAGATAAATAGGTTCACATCACATTTGTTGATAAATTCTTTTCTAAATGAGTAAAACAGCGGTAATTTACAATAAAACTATATTTATTACATTGAAAATGAATACTCACATGAGAAGCTTTTAATTATAACTAAAAAAAATTTGTTTGATTAAAGTCTGTCGAGCAAAAATAAATAGTTTGAAAAAAGAATGAAATTTTTATATAAAAAAAAGTGAAATTGTAAAAAAAATGTTTAATATTTTGTTGAATCACCGTCGAACATCTCCGGGGCATTGATACGACAAATGACTGACAACTCTCTATTGGAATTAAATACCACCCTTCCTTCACTTTTGCCCACATATAATCCTTATTTTTTGTCTTGAGTGGTGAAATTTTGTCCTTAACGATTCTCCGAGTTAATGATGCCACTTTAGGTTTTCGACCCCAAATTCTTCAAGTCTTTAATCCGTTTTCGGATATCTCGTCCAGTTTCTGAGATAAATAGCGGAAAACGGATTTCAGATTTTAAAAATGTCGGTGTCGAAAACCTTAAGTGGCATCATTAACTCGAGATGTATAACATGGCGGATAGAGCACATGAACTCCCGCACGACAATATGTATTTGCTCTTATAAATTCTATTAAAATACTAAATTTAAAATTGTCTACAATAATTATTAAAATTTTGGGTTTTAACATTATAATCTAACAAATTTTTCAAAGTCAACCTATTTATTTGCTCTTTGATTTTAATTTTAAATAATTTTTTACACAATAATTTAATTATTGTGACGCAGTAGGTATTTGCTTTAGAAATTAACGACTTTTTCTTTTCTATTGTTGTAAATATGTATGTAAATTATAGTGCAGCAAACTTGTTTTATGATTTTGATGTGAACCTATTTATCTGCTCGTAACTGTATATGCCAATGTATGTTTATATATGTATACATATAGAGTCGAATTCGGTTATAAGAAAATGGAATTTTCATTTAAAAGGACTTTGGATAAATGCAAAATTATTTCGTTTAAACGAACTCTTAAAATATTATTGAAATAAGAATAAAACAAATCAATATGTTTTAGAAAAATTCAAATTCTGACAAAGTTAACAGACAAATTATAAACAATTTTAGCAATAAATGAACATTCTTGCCATAAAAAATACCTTTTAAAAATGTAGGAATGCACATAATGAAGAAGAAATGAATTTTTTGTCATCGATAAATTTTTAATGCTCGTATTTGCAATTAGCGGAGTTCTTTTTATACAATTTTATGCTTTTTAACGCAAAATCTGTTTCTTTTAAGCGATATTTCTTTAAAACGGATTTTCTTTTAAGCTCAGTTAAATACCATTTGAATTTAATAGAAAACGAAAGTAAAAACATTTATTTTGCCTATATCCGAATTTTTTCTTTTAAACGGTGTGCTTATATCCGACCGAATTCGACTATATACATACATATAAGCTAAAATTTCCTTACGTATTATAAAATGAAAAATATCATATATGTTATATTCTTCTATGGGAGAAACTATAGAAAAAAACAAAATTATGTACCTCCTTTAAGAAGAAAATGTTAATTTTAAATTACAATTTGTTTCTTTAACTCATTAAGAGCCAACATGTGTGCATTATAATTTTTATAAAAAATTAAAAAAAAAAGAAATTAAAATTGCAAAAGTAACAAAAATCTCTATTATAATTGTTCTGAGAATCATTAGTTTTAGCTGTAAATAAACAATTAAATGAATAATTTGTTTAATTTGTAAATATTTGTGTATTTTCATTTATTAATTAAATCCTTTTAAAATATGCCTTAAATTGTACAAATTATTTACATATTACAAACATAGCAAGAAATATACAGACAAAATATTATTTTCTTTGTTAATTTCTTACTACAAACAACTTATTATTGTAAAAAGAAAATATTGTGGCATTACATATGTACATACGTACGTACATGTAGTAGAAAATCAAAACTTTTTTTAACGCTTTAATATAAAATTCTAAAAAAAATACAAAAAAAAAAAAATAATGAAAAATATTTATTTTTAGGTTGTAATTATTGTTTATATAAAATTATTATGAAATATTAATTGCTCTAACAATATCATATACTTAAAAACAAAAATACAAAATGAATTATTTAAACAAAATTATTATAAATAAAACCATATTTATGTATATGTATTCTATTGACTTGTTATACATTTTTATTAGAATCTATTATTAAGTAAAAATATATATTGATAAAAAAGAAAACAAAAATTAAAATTATTCATTAAGCCAATAGTCAGTCAGTCACTCATATGTAATATTTATTCAATTTAATATTTCATATAAAGGTAAAACAAAAAACAAAACAAAATATTTAATAAAACTGAAAGAAAAAGCATGTTGAATGAATAAAAATAAATATATAAAAGCTGAAATAAAAGATTTGTCCAATTATTTAATACAAAACATCACAAGAAAAGGTAAATTTTAAATAGTCGTATGTAATATCCTACATTCGAATAATATAAGTTAAGCATATAAAAAATTATTTAAAGTCACATACATACATACGTTCACATTTGTCAAATATGTATTCAACAAAAAAAAAAAAAAAAAAAAGCGAAGCCACTATTTATGGAAACATTTTATACAAAAATTTGGTTTCGAATAAATATTTAAAAAAAAAAAAATCTTTAAAACCAGATAAATACCAAAAATAATCTCAGGACATAGGCGATTATGTCTTTCACATACCCATGAATATTAATTTAATATGAATTTTTGCTGTCCTGAAATCCATATACGAAATTTTTTTAATTCGTACATCTTTCCGTTAGAACAATCTTATACCACATTTATGCTACATACACTCCGGTTCACTTATTTAAAAGCACAAAAAATCCCATATTCAGGAGCCGGTATCTTTGGCAATTTTTAACCGATTTTTTTGGTTCACTTGAATAAAGGCACTTTAATTTTTTTGTATTATTTTTAAAGTAAGCGGTGATTTTTTGTTGGGGGCGTTTGTTTATTGCAATTTATTACATCTTAGTCGATTTACGAGTCAAAATGGCAAAACAAAAAATTTTAAATCTATCGGAAAGGGCTAAAATCGATGTTTACCGTTCTGAAGGATATTCTAAGCTCGCAATAGCTAAAAAAATTACATCAAGGACCCCAAGGGGTATAGAAAAAATTTTAAAGGAAGGGTTTCGTTGTCTTTATCTACTTATGAGAAAAGAAAAATCATCATAATTGCTTCTAATTCTGCCTTATCCTTGTCAAAAATAAGAGCTCAAGCTGGAGTGCAAGCGAGCAAGTCATCAGTAGCTGTGAGTATCTTAAATACCAGAAATTACAAAAAAAGACGCCACTTAATGGTCCTCGTAAAGAAAAGCGTCTTCAATTCGCAAAAGACTACATGGTATGGGATGTGCAGCAAAGAGGCCATGTAAATGACTGGAAAACCGTTGTATTTACGGATGAAAAGAAGTTTAATTTGGATGGACCTGATGGCTACAACTATTATTTCAATGACCTGCATAAAGAAAAGCGATTTTTGAACCGATATCACAACCGAGAGGGCGGCGTTATGGTGTGGGGTACTATTACGTACTATGGCACCATCGATCTTGAATTTCAAAGTACAAAAATGACTGGTGCAAACTATAGAACGTTAATGGAGTCGACTTTTCCAAAGTTCAATGAACTATTTGGTCTAATACCTTGGATATTGCAACAGGATAATGCCCCTATACACAACGCCAGAGTAGTAAAGGAGTACATTGCAAGCCAAAATGTTAATATTCTTGACTGGCCACTCTATTCGCCAGATCTAGACATTATCGAAAATGTGTGGGGTTGGTTATCTCGTAAGGTCTATGAAGGAGGTAGACAATTTGATGACAAGCAGTCACTAATTCAGGCCATTAAGGATGCTTGGAATGAAATTTCGTTGGATTACGTCAATTCTCTTTATCTGTCAATGAAAACCCGTATATTTGAAGTTATTAAAAACAAAGGGGGTGGTACCCATTACTAATAGTTCTTTAATAAAGCAAATAAAGTAATAATAACTTAAAAAACAAGAAAAGCTGTTTTTCATTAAAGTTAAAGTGCCTTTATTCAAGTGAACCAAAAAAAAATACCACATTTTTTGATTTTTTTTATAAATTCCTCAAAAAAAGGTTCCTTAGTTAAGAAACCACCATTGTCATGATTTTGTTTATATCTCAAGATGTCTAGCTACGATTTCTATTTTATAATTCTGGAATCGGTTAAAAATTGCAAAAGATACCGGCTCCTGAATATGGGATTTTTTGTGCTTTTAAATAAGTGAACCGGAGTGTACATGAACGTAGTATACGAACCTGGGTAGGTAGGAAGCAGGAAGATTACTTTGTATTTCGATTCGAATCGAAAATCTTACGAATTCGTAAAAATTTACGAATTTTCAAAAAATTTGTGTATACATTATTATTGATTTTTCGAATGGAAAATTTGGTTCGAAAGCATTTTCGAATCGAAATGAAAAGTAACCCAAGACGTGTATAGTATAGTATATAGTTAGAGCTATACATAATTGCTCAATTAAGTAACCGATTATTTTAGTTCCGTCATCAAAAGTCATCCGGATCTTTGTTCCATTCGATCGTTTAATCGGTTCTCTCATTTAATTTTCATGCCTTTTTGTTTCTTTGATGATGATGATTACATGATTTTTTAAATGCGGTTAAATTAGTTAATCGTGTGTTTGTTTTGCTTATTTTTAATCTTCTTAATAAATTAAGAATAACAGCCTGTTCATAGAAGACGAATGGTTTAGGTCTTTCGTCTTTTTATATGAAAATCACTTAAAAGGTTTAAGTTGTTTTTTGTTGTTTCACATATAAAAACACGAAGAAAAATTGCTTTTATTTGCTTATTATTATTAAAAAAAATATATATGAGCAATTTCAAAAATTTTCGACATTTTGATATTTTTTTTTTTTTCTAAATTTTTATTTTGGATGACACGAATGACGCTTTGGTCACGTAAAGGGTGATATTTTAGCATACCAAAACAGTTCGCGTTAATCATTTATTGCAAACGGCGCGAAAGTTATGGAGGTTTTAAGTTAAAATCTCTTAAAAAAAATTTAAGGTTAAATTTATTGGTTTATTTTAATAAATGTTGTATGGATGCACGAAACTCATTTCAAATTCATCAGTGCAGTCAAAATTCATCAATGCACTGATAAAATACATAAAAAATATCAATTATAATTAAAATTTCTTAACGTTAAAAAAGGCGAATTTTTGCAAAAATGTGAATGTTTCAC
Source organism: Metopia argyrocephala (assembly GCA_963576795.1). Classification (NCBI taxonomy): domain Eukaryota; kingdom Metazoa; phylum Arthropoda; class Insecta; order Diptera; family Sarcophagidae; genus Metopia; species Metopia argyrocephala. The sequence continues at coordinate 32,729,560 of OY756209.1, forward strand.
CGATTGTTATAATATGTGTTTATATAACGCATAACTAGTTTACAGAAAAACAATGTTTTGACTTGCAAATTTAAAAAATAAAAAAATTATAGAAGAATTATTTTTGAGGTTAGGATTTTTTTTTTTTTGATCTGTAAAATTTAAAATCATGAAAATTTTTTAATGCCTATTCGGTTTTATTATCAAGCTTAAAAAAACCTATCATTTGCTGTTAATCGCGGCGGAATCTATACATAACTGCAGATGTCACAAAGCAAAATGTGTTTGAAGAAAAATGCCACTGTACCCTCTAAATATTGACCGAATTCAACCGTATTTATATATGATCTTTAGTTCACCGCCGCGCTTCATTTCCAATACTTTACATTGATTTTAAAGCACGGATTAATTAAAAAAAACGCGAAACAAAATCATGAAATTTCGCAAAATTTTTATTTTCTTTATAAAATTTTTGCGTTTCAAAATATTTTAACGCCTTCTTGACGTTGAGGTGCCATTTACTAAGAAGTTTAGATCACGCAATACATAAACCAGTTTTAAATAAGATTGCAAATGTCAGGCGCGAAAAACTGTCATTTTTGAAAAATTTTCGCCAATTCTATAAAAGTTTGAGGTCATCGTTCTCAGCAACTAGCAGCCTGACATCGACGTGATATGGCGCAAATTTTAGCAAATTATACCATCTTTTAAATACTGTTGACGAAATGCAATTTTCTTGAACGGCGCAAAAACGCTATAGAAAAAACTGCGAAAATTGAAAAATCGGAAAATTTTGGTTTCAAAAATGAACCGCTGTACAACTTTTTCCCAAATAGTAGTATGGGCATAACTTTTATAGTGTAAATATCTACTAAGTCTAGTGACTTTATTTTATATCAGTGGGCATCGGAAGTTTAAAACTAAAAGTAGAAAAGTGATGAAATATGAAAAAACTCTTGTAAATTTCAAGCCTGTTTTTGAGTTTTTCAATATTTGAGTGCCCATAACTTTTAGAGATAAAGAACTGATGGTCGGAAATTTTGATTTTCCCAGGTTTCTAGTGTGGCCTACCATTCCCTTTTGACCGTTTTGGTCAATTCGAAAAACTGGAGAAATAATAAGCATCTGAACTCAGTTTCAACAAATGTTGAAAATTTTTAAAATTGCCCATATATAGTGGATCGGTAGGAAGCAAGACATGTACTGGATAATATTCAGATATAGTTATACCAAATTGTTTAATTAACAGCCTGTTTTTAGAACACGAATGGTTTTTAACATTCGTCTTTTTATATGAGAAACACTAACAAAAACACACAGGCTGTAAGTCTCCGATTATTTTAGTTCCGTCATCAAAAGACATTCGGCCCTTTGTTCCATTAGTCTTCTATGAACAGGCTGTTAATTTAAATTTATTAAAGAACACATCGGTATTTTAATAATATAAAAACTTCCATATATATAAATAAGTATATATCATTAGCTGAAATGCAAAAAGATGTAACTTACAGCCTGTTTCTAGAACACGAATGGTTTCTGACATTCGTCTTTTTATATGAGAAACACTAACAAATTTGACTGTTTTTATTGTTGTTTCACATATAAAAAGACGAATCTCAGAAACCATTCGTGTTCTAGAAACAGGCTGTTAGAAAAAATTTTAAATCGAGTTTTTAACAGCGACCGTAATCATTATGAGTTTTATAATAAAAATTACACAATAATGATTATATTGTGAGTTTTAAAGATTTTATTCAATGGTAATGATTATGTTTGAGTAATATTAATAAAAATCAGCCATAATCATTATTTTTGAGCAAAAGAAATAAAAATTAAAAATAATCATTATTTATGATTTTTATTTTTTTCGCTCAAAATAAAACTCACTTTCAATTTATGACTTTTTTTGAGGTTTTTTACATTAAGAAGTTTGGTCAGAACTATTAAAAGAAAAAAATATTAAGAAACGCTTGTTCATTTTGTTATATAAAATATCATTTTCTTGCACAAAAATTATATAATTAATTTTTTTATACATCATATATAAAGTCGTAAATTAAAAATGAGTTTTATTTTGAGCGAAAAAAATAAAAATTATAAATAATGATTATTTTTGATTTTTATTTCTTTTGCTCAAAAATAATGATTATGGCTGATTTTTATTAATATTACTCAAAAATAATCATTACCATTGAAGAAAACTTTAAAAATCAAAAATTTAAAAATCATGACGGATATGCAAAGATTGTTAAAAAATAATAATAATGGTGCAAAAAATTTTTGTCTATGTCTGTTCTAAGTGATTGATTTTTTGATTTAAAAAAACGAACAATAATCATTATTTACGGTCCCTGGTTTTTAAATAATTATTATAATTAAAAAATATAACCCATTAAACTACATGTTGTGACAAAATTTTGAATTTCTGTGATCAATAACATTGTTTGATGAAAATTAGAATTGATTTCAAATCCCTTGGATTTTACATTTTCGATTTGAAATCGCCAAACAGGTGTTCTACAAAACGAAAAAGCTTCAACTTTGGCAAATTTATATCGCTAATGAACCCTGAAGTATTTTGGTCTATTATATTAAATGAAATTTAAAAACAGGCAAAATAGAATTTTCGTACGGCCTAATATAAAATTTGCTTTATTTAGGCCACTTGTTTGTTTCAATAGTTTTCTTATTTCTAATCCACTGAATACATACAGGCCTGTCACAGAAATCCATTCCGATCGAAAGTAAAATGAATTCCGTATTTTGCTTTTTCAGAAAACGTAAAACGAAAATTTTTTGCGGAATTAAATCACTTTCAGTTTCCTAAGTGGAATTGATATTTTCAGTGACATAAATCTTAAAAAAATAATTAAAACCACTTTTAATGGGAAAAATTGGAATTTTCTAAACCGATCGGAATCTGAAGAAGCTAAAACAAAACCGATCGGAATTGAAAATACGAAATTAAAACCATTCCGGTCGAAATCTGTGACAGGCCTGATAATTTTGTATTAAGTCGCAAAAGAAACTCTTTAAAAAACAGTTCAAAAACAATCTTACAAATGAGTTTTCATAATCGAATATTGCCATTTGCGTTTATTTAGCGAATATTTCCATTTTTGTTAAAATCGAAAAAAAAAACAAAACAAATCGCGAGATTGTCAGAACTTGTTAAAGTGCGTTTTAAAAACGTAGCATTTGTCAGAATTCGCACGAATGCTTGTTGGAAAGTTGTTTACTTTTTCAGTAAAAATTATATCGTCGCAAGAATTAAAGAACGCTGTAACTGACAAAAAAATCAAAAATACGTTTTTTGCATCATTTTTATCAGAAAAAAATACGCGTCGATTGGTCCCAGTCCCGGTTCCAGATTTCTATGATGAAAAGAAATTCACTTACGCTGTCTGCGTTTTAAAAAATACCAGTGTCTTTGTTCTACTTTCATACAGGTTTTTTGGCTCTGGTGAAAATTTAACCTTTTGTCAGTTACAGCGTTCTTTAATTCTTACGACGATATTATTGTTAGTTACGCCTTTTTGTATATTTTTTGTATATTTTGCATAGAAATCTTCAAATAAGCTCTTAATAAATGTAAGTTATTTTTTTATGAATAAGCAATAAATTATTTATTATTACTAAATATTAATTTATGTATAAAACAGTCGGGGAAAAAATTAAATTTAATAAAATAAAACAATCTGGTATTTGATTGAAATCGATTTCGATCGAAATTGAGTGAAATTTCAAGTTGCTATAACTTCCAAATCCTTTTATGTTTGGAATTCCTTTTTTACTCATTAACTTACTGACCATTGCCACTAAATCCTTGATTAATAAAATTTTAAATAAGATACGTTTTATATAACTTTGAAAATACAAACTATTTCGATCGAAATCGTTTTTTCGAATTCTAAATAAGAATATTTAATGGATTATATTATTTTATAATTTTTAATAATCTTCTAATACTGGCATTCTTATCTGAATTAACATCCGTTAAGAAATATGTACAACACTAGCAGAACTCAACTAGTTTTCGACCCAGCTACGAAAGGTCTCAGCAAATATTATTTGCATAATCTATTTCCAATAGAATGTGGTTTAAATAGTAATACAAAAATATCAATAAGTATAACACAAAGAACTCTGCTGAGACCTTTCGTAGCTGGGTCGAAAACTAGTTCAGTTCTGCTAGTTTAAATAATATTAAAATTAGTTTAAATTTCGTCAGTATTATCCTCAACGATATTTATATTGTCTAATAGATTCTTATTCAGTTTAACTAAGAGAAAATTATTTAAAGTGTCATTGGATAACTGCAATCTCGTTTTTTCCAATATCACAGATAGGACGGTAAACGCTCTTTCAACAGAAACCTGAGTTGATGGAATTGATAATGCCACATCGAATATATTTGCAAATTCTGGATCTACCATTTTATCCATTCTGAAGTAGTCTAAAATGTTTGTTTCAAACGTAATCTTCTCCACATTGCATAAACTTTCTAATTTTATTTTCATACTTTGGTCAGGCGGTTGGGTTTGTTGAATAAGTAATTTAATTTTTGACTCTAATTTACTAAATTGCCCTGTAGTAGTTAGAGATGGCGAACTGTCTACAATGGGTGTACTTGGGACATGTGTAGATTGAGCAGCCAAGCGTCTTAGCGTTAAATGTGTTTTCAGAAGATGGTCCTGGTAAGTATTAATAAAAAAATATAATAATTTAAAGCATAGGAGTTTAGGTTTTATTATTCTTACAGCCTGTTCATAAGAGGCGAATACAAAAAACTCAAAAATTTTTGTGGTTTTTTGTAATTCCAAATTCAAAAAGGACGAACGTCTTAAACCATTCGTCATCTATGAACAGGCTGTTGGTTATAATGCCAATAAACAGACTTACCAAAGCTTTTTTCTTATGTACTTCAGATAAAAATGGTGTTGTAGAAAAATTAAATCGTGGATCTACGTAAAGTGCGGAGATAAATGCCACATTTGATAAGAGTTTATGTTTTAGCTTTCTCATGACTTTTAATAAATTTTTAGCATAAATATTTTTCTGAGAACTCAGCTCCTCCAGTTCAATTTCACAACATAGCCAATCTCTATAAAAATCGCCTACTATGTATTGCTCAAACTTGAATTTGTTGATGCATTCAGAAAGAGGCTGAAAGGCTTTTAGGAATTTTTCCACAAAACTCCAGAGTGTATGAGGTGCATTGATATCATATATTCTTTCTATATTTTCCTTAGAATTTTCCAATGATTTTATCATTTTAAAGGTTGAGTTCCAGTCCGTCAAACTATCAATAATTGGTACTTGAAAATTTGTTAGATTTTCATATTGAAAATATGCCTGTAAACTTCTCACCAGCCTACGACATTCTGCAACTTCCAATTGAATTGTTTTTAAAACATCTTGAGCTGCAAGTTGAATTGTATGGGCAGCACATTCGACAACTGGCATAATGGCTGACAGTGATACGTGAATATCTTCCAAATCATCCTCGTCACTACTTAAACTTTCAAATTCTTCTGCAATTGTTCCTTTTTCTTCTTCTTCTTCTTTAACTTCTTCAAGATCTTGCAATAGTTTTGGCATTTTAATCATATTTACCTCGTTGTCCAATATACAGGCATATATTTGGGATATTTCTATATCGTATTCTTTTAAGCAGCTTAATATTTCGTTCTTAAGAAACTCAGCTGTGTGCTTGTCCTTTAACTGGGTCATTCCGATGGTATATATATGGATTACACAATTTTCAATGTACTGAATATTAATTACCAGAACTCTTGTCTCCTTGCGCGCAGCAACGTCAATTTTCAGACAAATCATTCTGTTACGAACTAATTTGGAAATATGTTCCTTTATTTTCATCGCTGCCATGGCAACTTTAGAGACAATATTACTCGAATTAATATTTGTTCCATACAAATCCTCATAGGGGCGTAAAATTTGTTTAAAGTGTTCCTCATCATCAAAAATTCTAAATGGTATGTTCTGCACTGTTACAAGCCCAACACAGCATAATAAGAACTCATTTTTGCTCATTGTAATTTTTATACGAGGTCTGTATTTTTTTACACGAAAATTGGTAGGTGATGGCAACTGTACATCATTTTCGTTGTCAATATCAATATTGTGTACTCCTGCATAATGACGTTTAGCATTTGTAGCTCTAGTTCCTTTAAGGACACTATTACAAAGTAAACATGTTGTTATGTTACTTTCTTCGTCCACATCCACATACTTTTTGTAATTTTGTATAGTAGGTTTACGCCCCATTTGCCGACTTTCGAAGACTTACTAAGGAAAAGCAATAATGATGAATAGGTATAAGAATTTTTATTTGTTTCACTCGTTTTACGACTCGTGCTTATAAAAAGTTTAATTTTTTAATTGATGTAGTTTTAAGAATTTGTGTTTGCACGTTTTGTTCTTTATTTCGTGAGCACAAATTTTGTGTACGGCGAGCGAATTAAAAATAAACAAAACAGAATCAAAAACGAGCAATTCAGTTCAGTGTGTGTTGTTTGTGTACATGGTTGCCAGATAAATCGCCATATTTTAATAATTTGTCAAAACCGCCAAAATGAAATAATTGACAAAAAAATATATATACATATCGTCATATTAAATGCAAACAGACATAACTACATAAAATTTAGAAATTGAGTTTTTTATTAATTATGGTTCGTTATGGTTATCTAAATACATGTTTGTGCAAAATTTTAGATTCATAAGATCAAAAATGGCGATTTTATTAACGAAATTCAAACGGACGTAACTACAAGTGCGTGTATTTTTAAATGCAAGAAGACATAAATACATACATATTTATATGAAAACCTTACACCCCGTCTATACAAGCCATAGATTTGGTATATCACGAATAAATATTTGGTCGATCATCGATTTGGCTAGTGTAGACTGTCTAAATCAATGTCATGTTCTTTGTCGACCATCGTTGGTAAAACAATTGATCGAACAACTATGTGCTACCATCAACTATCATTTTTAGTTTGACGCCATATTTTTTACATTCTCAACCGCAGAAATAAACGAAATGCACTTGATGAAAAATTATTGGTAAACCATACGTAGTCACCACATACACAAATTAGAACAAAATTTTGACATTTGCGCTGCCGACGTTTTGTTCATGATATACCAAATCTATGGTTCGTATAGACTGGGTGTTACATACAAACTCCTGAAAATTATCATTTTTTTGCTTCTCCTGTAAAAAAGACAAAAAGTGTAGTTACGTCTGTTTGCATTTAATAGGACGATATATAGTATATATACTGTCGATCTTCCATAACTTGAATATCTCTAACTCGGAGTTTCTCTAAAACGAACTAATTAAGTTGGCAGTAGAGTTAAGATAATAAATAAGGTACAATTTTCTTTCCATAAGTCGAATATATATTTTGAAGTCGCCAAAGTCTAGTGGTTAGTGTGTTAGCTTACTAGACAAGAGCTCCGTGTTCAAACCCCAGCTCTGATATCTTGAAAAAAAATATATATATAAAAAAAAAAATTTTTTTTTCGTCGACTATCTCTTAGCAGACCTCTGGCAAAAGCTCTGAGCTCATGATTGCCCTGAACAAGTAACTTAAGGCTGCCGTTTGGAGTCAACTTTAAACTGTAAATCTACGTACTAATAGATTAATATTAACATACACAACATTGGTACTACGAGAAGCTAGGCTGTAACCCTAAAACAGAGTTATAATGGCCAATTCACTCTCTATTTTGTAACACACAGTAATCAAGATAAAAAATATATCAATATTTTTTTTCTTTAATTTTGAGGTTTAAAATAAAATGGATGCAAAACTAAGCATGCCCAAGACCGGTTTTGAATAATAAAAAATCAAACATTTTAGTATACAGAACAGAGGCATATAACGGCATTCGATATCTAATGAAATTTATATGAAAATTGTTTTTAAATTGTATAAAATTTTGCTCGATATCGAATGCTGTGATTTGCCCCCAGCTTTTTTGTGATTTGAAATCACTTTCACAAAAAGTTATTTTCAAAACTTTCCTAAATTTTGTTTTTCTCATTCTTACAAAAAAATTAATAATACTTACCTCCTTCCTTCTTTTTTTTAAGCTTAATAAATTTGGGTATGTTCTGAAAAACGTATTTGAGCGAAATAATTTTCAAATGTTGAAATATTTTATAATTTTGTTTATTAATTCGCATAATGACCATTAACATAACTTTTTTGAATATCAAAACTTTAAAATATTTCCCGTTATTAAGTTTTATTTGCTTTTAAAAAAACACTGGTTTTTGTTTTCCAGGACATACCCAATTGTCAAAATTTCTAATGATATTTAAGACTCAAAATCGTCGAATCTGGCAGCTATGTTTGTGAAAAATAAAATGTGCAATGGTGTGTGTAAATACGTTTTATGCAGTGTTGCCAATTGAACGAATTTTTCTCTTCAGTTCTTGTTTATAACGCCGTTCTGTTTGAAGTGTATTAGTACGTTTCAGTTACACCAAAACAACTTGTTTAGCGCTAAACATGTTAACAAACAGTCTGCATTATGCTGCAGTGGTTTTTGTTTTCGAACTTTCGAAATTAATTTGACATTTATGATGTAAACAAATAAAAAAGGAACACAAAAATTGATAAAAAAAATTAAATTATAAGATTTTTTATTTATAATGCAAATTAAAATACTATTTATGCTGAATTATAATGTGAAATACAATAATTTAAGTGTTTAATGATATTTTTTATTTTATTATCCAACAATAATAAATAAAAATAAAATTTTTTGCTTCATCCCTTTAACTGTTTGTGCGTCCTTCTCTTTGAGTATATATATTTTTTTGAGTCTACTGCAAGGATAAACCTTTAGGTTTTTGCAAAAAAGATAATCACGTAGATCATTACTCAAAAACACCATGTTCATTGAAGATCTAGGGTTTCTCTACATTGGCCGACCATGCATGCAAATTCGAAAAGCAAAAGCATTCGTATGTATATTTCGAATCAAAAGCCAATTGGTATACTGTAATTCGTTCGAAACGAATGCAATTTTAATAGTGGGAAATATAGTATTAATTCTACCTTTAGTATTTACAATTGCGTCATTATTTTTGGCTATGGTTCTAGAATGTTCTTTAAGCTTACGGTTCCATAGTTTAAATGAACAAAAATAATAAAAATTAACAATAATCGTGGTATAGTGGTTAGAGCGCTCGCACAGACACTCAAACGACCGAGGTACTCAATGGTTGAAGGTTACAATCAATCCTGTCTCCCCGTTTCGGATTGACGTTGAGTTCGGGGACACCCTGTATATACCATAAACAACCCAGCAGAAAATGTTTAAAATTTGGAAACAATAATTAAAATTGTAAGCAATAATGGAAGCATTATATTGTTTTTTATAGATTAAAGCTTCCAAATATGCTACAGAATAAGGTATTATTTTTGATTTTTTGTACTAATTGTTTACTGGTTGCAAAAAATTTGAATTTCTATTGCATTTTAGCCGCTCATTTCATATAAAAATCATGCGTTATACTGTGAGCGTAAAAAAAGTAAACAGTTACTTTATCTGCATTAAAGCTTTTATTACAGAAAAGGTATAAGTAGAAATTAAAATGTTTAATAACAGTTTAAGAGGCTTATAAAATAAGAGTTTAATTCTGTATTAACCAAAAATAAAAACTAAACAAAAATATATCACTTCATCTTAAAATACTACTATTTTTAGGCGTCAAAAAAAGTAAACAGTGGCTACATTGCCCGATTCTTTTTTTAATATTTCGGGGAAAACCCCTTTAATTATTGAAAAAGCAGTTATTAATCTAGTAAGCCGGTGTAGTAAATATATTTTTTGAAGTTTCCTATTAACTTTGTTAAAGAATAGTGCAAACAGTAAAATTTTTAAGAAATGCCTAAGCATACGACCAATGAAACGCGAAAAATCATATTAGATTTATATAAAAAAAAAATATAGATAAATATGCGAAACATAATACAGTAGAAGATTTACCCCGGCCGGGGCAACCAAAACGACTTACTGGCGCAGAAGTACGAGCAGTAGTTCGAGAAGTGAAGACCAATCCTGTGTCAAGTGCTGGTAAACTAGAAAAAATATAGCAGACATCTGGAAAATCAGTCAGTGCCTGAAGAGACCTCCACAAAAATGGACTACATGGCAGAGTTCCTCGAAAAAAGCCTTACATTTTTAAAGCAAACCAACAGAAGCGCGTAGAATTCGCAAAAAAATACAAAAATGAGGGTGTTGGTTTCTGGAAAAAGATATTATATACCGATGAGAGCAAATTCGAAATATTTGGAGTGAAAAGGCCTCCAAAAATATTGCGGTCGAAGAATGAAACTTTTCATGAAAAGTGTGTTACATCTACCGTGAAACATGGTCGAGGTTCGGTTATGGTCTGGGGCTGTATGGCGGCAATCTAGTGTTTATTGAGTCGACAATGAATAAAATAGATTACTTAAACATTCTAAAAGGAAACGTTGCCCCCAGTTGGAAAATTAGGACTTCCAAACAACTGGGTCTCTCAACAAGACAACGACCCAAAATATACGTCGATGATTGTTAAGGAATGGTTGTTATACCGAACGCCCAAGACCTTAGATCACCCACCCCAGTCTCCAGACCTTAACCCCATCGAACATTTATGAGAGCACCTTTATAGAAAAATCAGGCAAAGAGCCATTTCCAACAAGGACGATTTGAAAAAAGCTTTAATTGAAGAATGGCACAAAATCTCTCCAGAAATTGCGACAAACCTTGTGGAATCAATGCCAAGAAGGTTAAAAGCGGTGCTAGATGCAAAAGGAAAACAAACCAAATATTTAAAAATAACCTATTTTTAGTTTCTGTAGCTAACTTGCCTATTTAATAGATTCTGTTTACTTTTTTTTTGACGCGTAAAAATAGTAGTATTTTAAGATGAAGTGATATATTTTTGTTTAGTTTTGGTTAATACAGAATTAAACTCTTATTTTATAAGCTTCTTAAACTGTCATTAAACATTTTAATTTCTACTTATATCTTTTCTGTAATAAAAGCTTTAATGCAGATAAAGTAACTGTTTACTTTTTTTTGACGCTCACAGTAGATGCGCACGAGTGATTGTTGACAATTTCTCCCTAACAAAATTACTTACTTCTAAGCACTATTTTCTGCTGGGAAACGCTAAAACATACGCTGACTTCATACATGCAGTTTCTAGTGCAACGTATAGAGCAGGGATGGCGAACCTATGACACGCGTGCCCAAAGTGGCACGCAGATAAATTTTCGCTGGCACGTATTATTTTCATTTTCATACATATGTACTAATCCAAATGCATTTTTGATATTGAAAAAATTGTGAACTCAATTCAAATTTAATACATACATTTTGATATTTAAAAACAAACTTCCAGATTTCTGGCACCTTTATTCATAACGTTAAAATATATTATTGGCGTATGAAGTAGAGGTGAGCACAAGACGCTAAAAATGTATTTTTCTCATGAGCAAATACTGATTGTAGTTGCAAATAAATAAATAAGAGTAAAGCAAAACAGAAACAAAAAAAAAAAAAAAAAACAGCACACAAACGCCATTGTATTTACAACATTTTAATATACAGTTGGTTCAGAGTACAATAAAAATATTGTACTCTTCATAGTGTGACAACTGCATTTCTTTTTAGTAGGTAATGGGAAACAGTGTTACCACGACTTTTAAATTTTTGTAACCAAATTTCAGCAAAAATCTTACCAAATTTTTAAGTTTTAATTCTAATAGAAATAATTAAGAAAATCAAATTATAACTGTTTGTTTTTTGCAATATAATGTAATATATATACTTTGATTAATCTGTCAAGATAATTTTACATTCTGGTTATATGGGAGAAATGGTAAAATATACAAAATTACAAAAGATAAGTTTAATTTTATCAAAATTAATTTTTTTAACGGATATTTCCTTGTATTTCATTAAAATTGTCAAACTTTGATCCGGATGTATTATCGAACAATATTCAGCAACAAAAATCCCATTAAAAAATATGTCAGCATATTATAGAAATGAATCTATGTATAATTTTTAAAATGCTTGTATTTTCATTTTATAAAAATAATTTTTATTGGCACGCATGTATTTTCATTTTATAAAAATAATATTTGTTGGCACGCAGTCAAAAAATGTACGCCATCCCTGGTATAGAGTTTATAAACACAGATATAATTTTGGCAATGACTCAAGTTCTTTAATGCATGGCAATACTTTTCAATGCGCAGCATCTCGAAAAAGAGATTTATTATTATTTGTAAAAAAGGTCAATAAAGTTATTATATTGTCAATTAATGAATGACATTACATTTAAATTATTAATATTAATTTTATCATTTAAAGACCAGTTTTATTCATAATATGCCAATATTTTTATAAAAAAAAGTGAAAAACACTGTAGTGTGTTTTATTTGCAGAACATAAATACAGAATGGCGTAAACAATATGTTTATATAAATATAAAACTTAAATGGACAGACAGGTTGGTCATTTAAATGGCATTTAAGTTTCATTTAACGTTGAGCTGAAAAACTCTAAATTGCATTAAAATTCAAATGTTGTTTAAAAAAGAAGTTAAAAACTGGGCCTAAGACTTTACTTTAAGTAACAAATCGTGAATAAAATATTTATAAACTTATCAGTGGGTCTTTTTGCTTAAAAATGAAATTCATTTATAAAATTATTTTTTCTTTTATTTTTTGTTATATTACAAAATTATTAAATTGTCATTTTATTATAAAAAAATAAAAAAAATATCAAAGTTGTCTACTTATAATTAAATAAAGTTTTCACTTTTAAGGTTTTCTTTTTTATTATTTTTTTCTGCTTTTGTTCTATTAATTTTAAATACTAAGATGTTTAAAACATACAATAATTAAATTAAGGAAAGAATAAAACTAAAAAAAATGAGACAAAATAAACAAAAGACAATATTTTGAAATGAGAATAAGAGAAAAATAAAAATTAAGGAGATAATAATAAAATATAGGAAACAAAAAAAATTATTAAAATGTATTTAAAAATAGAAATAAAAATTAAAAACAAAAATTCCATTTAAGGCACGCAATTTGTGGCAATTGCTATGGGCCAAGTGATGGGTCCTTTGAGCACAACATCCTCCATAAGTTGTTTTATTTTAATAAAACGTCTCTTAAATTCTAAACCACAACCTTTTGACAAACGGAAGTCCAATAAAATTTTGCCATCCATTTCAATAATGTAGGCCTTAAATACTAAACGTAATTTGCGTCTATCAATGGTAGAGATAGTAACGACTAGATTATCCTCAGTAATTTTACAAGTATAACCCAGTCTTTCAATGGTGGCCACCAAACGTTTAATGGTATCCTCTTGGCGTAGTGTCACAAAGAAACGGGTCATACGTCTAACCAAGCGTTGGAAGACATTTTGTGAGGCTGATTGTGTCTGATTCATTTGAGTGCACAGCAATAGATCATCCAACATAGCTGGCTGAGAGAAACAGAACCCAACACGATGTTCTTCAGCGCCTGGATGGTTATTGGCCTCTTTAAGATGGGCAGGAGCTTCGAAATCATATTTCACAGTGGGCAAAGGCTGTGAACAATAGTTACGCGATATCGAATCATCAATATTGTGGCTGCTATAATGACTAGAAATTTGTCGTTGGCGTTTAGCTTTTGGTGAATGTATATCTAAAGCTGCTGCAGAATCTACCAAATCACGTGAACGATCTAAAGAAAATTGAAAGTGAATAGTGAATTAATAAAAACATAAAAATCGTTTAACAAATGTAATGTATTAAGTTTATAAATATTTTAAAAATCCGTTAAACATATGACGAAATTAATTAAAAAAAAAAAAAATACAATTAAAACAAAAGGTTGAACTTAAAAGCAAAAATCATTTGGTTTTTGGTAATAAAGCTCTATGGAATTGAATGTATTTTTATTTTTTAACCATACAGCTAAAATCACCAAAGAGCAAATAATATGCAAAATTATAATAAAAAAAAGCAAAATTAAAATAAAAAAAAGCATTTTTAATTTTTTATACCTTTAATTTATAGATACACCTTTATATTCACAATTTGTTTTTCTTTATCCTCGTTGCTAGAACGCATTTTCAATGCTTTGGTAATCTAGCTTTATGAAGGTATCAAAGCTATCATACAGCTAAAGCGCCAAAGCTATGATATTATGCGCAAACTTCATTATTACTATATTTTTTTAAGGATTGTATTTAAAAAATTTACAGCAACTTGTTTCATCAACAATAAAAGGCGCAAAATATACAAAAAAAAAAAAAAAAAAAACCTATCAACCATCTTCACATTCCAATACAATTCACTGCATGAGTAGGGGTTTGCCCCTGAGTATTGGTCTTAATAAAAAAAAAAAAAAAAAAAAAAAAAAAAAAAAAAAAAAAAAAAAAACTAGATTAAACTCGGCGTGCTACGCAACAAGTACAACTACAATTTGTACAGCTGCACAGTTTTCGACTGATGATTTTTAGTAACTACGAAGGAATACAGATCAAATTCAAAAACATTAGCTTTAACACTTCTCAAGATATAAAAAAATCAATATTTAACTTTTATGGGAGACTTCACGCCCACTTTTTCAATTCCGCCCACTTTCTGGCTGATGATTTTCCTTGACCGTGTGAAGATTATTACTTATGTAGATAACACGGTGCTACCGTGAAAATATACTTGGAAAGTGACCTAGTGTACGTTGTAGGCCTTATTGAGTAGATCATAAATCAATTTTTAAAAGTTCGGAAACACCCTCAAATTTCGGAGTTATTCCGAAAAAACTATTTTCGGGTAGGTTCGAGTACTTCTGAACACGTAACTCAGTTGATTTTAATTCGATTTTAAATTTTTAAACGGTTTCAGAAAGAAGAAATACGTGCCTTTTTAAATATGTACATATTTTTGTATATATTTAAAATTTTTGCAGTGGTATTTTTAATTATATCCGACTTTAATTTTATTTTTTCTAAATTTTTTAACTTTGGCGCCATTTTTTTAAATTAGATTGTTTAGAAACATACCCTTATGTATATATTTCATTAAAGCTAATTTAGCTCTGAGTTAAACAAGCTTCCAATAAATAAAATCGAGTAAAAAATAAAAAAGTTATTAAGGTTTTTCGAAAGTTAAAAATTTTGCTTTTACAAATATGTATTGATCAAGATACTACATTTTCTTTATTTTTTAGTATTTTAATGATATGATTATATAAATATTTTAAAATAACAGTATTCAAATTATTCTATTTAGAAATTTTGAATATTTGATTAAAAGTGCTTGCTAGACCTCTTTCGCTTGTACATCAAATCGTCTGTTTCTCGCTTAACTGACCAGCAGTAATTTGAAATCATTCATTGAAATCTATATGTACATGCAGAAAATGAACTTTAATGGACATTCTGCATCCCATTTGTGTATAAGCCTCAAGAAATTCATTTACTACATCAATATAATTTTCACTTTTTTCATTTCCCAAAAAATTTTCACATAAACTAATAAAGCTTCTCCATGCTCTTTTTTCCACACATTTAATTTCATTGTGAATTCTTCGTCAAGCATGATTTTGCGGATTTGAGGTCGAACAAATTTATATTTAGAAATCAATAAAGATTTGTACCTTCTTTTATTTTTGCTTCACTTATTCTTGGGAAAACTGATTTTAAGTGTAAAAAGGCATCGCTTACCCTATCCAGGCGTTTCACGAATTGCTTCATGTATCGCAATTTGAGGTGTAATGGTGGCAAAATTATTTATTCATAATAATAAGACAAAAAAAAAATGAAGAAAATGTAGTATCTTGATCAATACATATTTGTAAAAGCAAAATTTTTAACTTTCGAAAAACCTTAATAACTTTTTTATTTTTTACTCGATTTTATTTATTGGAAGCTTGTTTAACTCAGAACTAAATTAACTTTAATGAAATATATACATAAGGGTATGTTTCTAAACAATCTAATTTAAAAAAATGGCGCCAAAGTTAAAAAATTTAGAAAAAATAAAATTAAAATCAGATATAATTAAAAATAACACTGCAAAAATTTAATATATATACAAAAATATGTACATACTTAAAAAGGCACATATTTCTTCTTTCTGAAACCGTTTAAAAATTGAAAATCGGATTAAAATCAACTGAGTTACATAGTCATAAGTACTCGAACCTACCCGAAAATAGTTTTTTCGGAATAACTTCGAAATTTGAGGGTGTTTCCGAACTTTTAAAAATTGATTTATGATCTACTCAATAAGGCCTACAACGTACACTAGGTCACTTTCCAAGTATAAAAAAAAGTTGCTCATTTGTAGCACCGTGTAATTTTTTATTTTATTTGAACTGGGTCGGCTAGTTTTTTATGAATATGGTGGTGGTTAAATGGAGTTGCAAGTTTTCAGTATTTGCTAGCGAAAACTGAATTTATACCGTAACTCAGTATTCAGAAAAGTTTTATGCGATTCCAAATTTAAATAATTTCTGTTTACCACCCTGTTTCAGAGTTACGGCCTAACTTCTCGCTGCACTCATATTGTGTGTATTAATTTTTATCCATGAGTACCGAAACCTACAGTTTAAAGTCGACTCCGAACGACAGATTTGATAAGCTTTTTTATGGCAATCATTTACTCTTAGAGATTTTGCCAAAATACTGCTGAGAGGTAGACGCCGAAAGAAAGAATTTTTTCATATTTCTTTTTTTTTAAGATGTCAGAGCTGAGATTTTAACCCAGAGCTATCGTCATAGTTAGAATTGATTATGATTATGAGGGCAGATTAAGAAGTCAGAGAATTGTCGAACTTCCCTCGTAAAATGCAAACCTGCTGGATAAAAGCGTATTTCGAGTGCTCCTTAAATATTATGTTTTGCGAAAAAACCGTCAGTCAAACCAAGGAAAAGCTTGATACATGCTATGGAGGCTCTGCACCATCGATTTCAATGGCAAAAAAGGTGATTTACCGACTTCGTTGTGGTCTTTGAAAGTTCCGGACGTCCAATATGGTGTTGGGCGATGGAAGAGTAAAAGTGCATGAGATTGTTGATGCCATAGGCACTTCGTATGATTTCGATTTTAAATGATCATTTGGGTTTAAGAAAGCTGTCTGAAAGATGGGTGTCACGTTTGCTCTTAATATATAATATAAGGGTGTGACAACATTAAAAGATTGTTTAGAGTTGCTTAACCGCAATTCAAATGAGTTTTGGCAGTGTTTTGTAACTTTGGATGAAACATGGATCCATTATAATACTCCGGAGACAAAGCAGCAGTCAAAATAATGCGTTTTTCCGAGTAAACCAACTCCGAAGAAGGCCAAGGTAAGTTAGTCGGCCCATAAGGTGATGGCCACATCAATTACATTCATAAGGGGAAAACAATAAACTGCGAATATTTTGCCAACTTTTTGGAACGATTAAGGGAGTATTTAAATAAAAAACAACCCCACGTGTCCAGTGTCAATGGCAAAATTACATAAATTGGACAAGAAATTGGTATCTCGTTAGCCATATTCTCCGGATTTAGTCCTCAGTGACTGTTTGCTATTTCCAAACCTAAAGAACTGGATCAGTGGAAGGAGATTTGGCTTCAAAGATAAAAATTATTGATAAAAAAATATAAGATTTATAGACCTTGAAATATTCTATTTTTTGGAATGTATAAAAAATTGGAGCAACGTTGTACTAAGTGTATGAAACCAAAAGGATATGAAGTTGAAAAAAAAAAAGAAAAAATTAAAATTTATTGATCCGGCCTAGTATATTTCTGTTCTGTTCACTTTAGTTTTTTTTTTTGTTTTCAATTGAATAAAAAATAATCGGATATATTCTGTAAATGGAATTCAAGTGAAATTGATATCGAAAGAATGTATTCATAAAAAATATTAGAGGAGGTTTATTAAGAGTTTATTTGACAAGTATTGCATAGAAATTTGTCAAATAAGCCTTCAATAAACATCAGACAAAATGCGAAAATCTTTGTTACTTGTTTTTATTTATTTGCTTAATGATCATTAATTTAAGTTCTTTATATAACAAAACTATAGAATAATGTTCCTCAATAAGTTTTATTTGCCTTTGAAAAAAACATTCGTTTTTAATTTCACTCGAATTCGTTTTTCAAAGCATACCCTTATAAATTATTCAGATTAGGCCACATACACCGCTTAACAGATTTTCACTTTCACTTTTAAATAAAATAACAACCATGTTTCTACATAACATTAGAAAGCTTTCGGTCAGGCACAAAGTGAAACTCAAATATCTATAACTATTGAGAGTCACTAAGTACCTGTACAAAAATTTTCCAGCTTTTAGAAGAATTTCAAATATTTCCATATTAAACACACACTTTTATAATTAAAACACAACAAAAACAAAAATAAAATCTAAATCTGTGTTTTAATAGGTTAAACAGAATTTTTCTTATAAATAATGGTTTAGAACTAAAGAAAAAATCTTTTGAAATTCTTAAGTAATGTAATTTCAATTTAAATATTTAAGATAAAACATTGCATGGGGAATAAAATAAAACTCACCATTATCGATAAATTGCATATTACACCATTTGTGATCTAAAATTTTTTCCAAACTTAAACGATAGGTAGGATTTGTAGCCAAAACTTTACGTAAAAGTGATATAGCCAGTGTATCTAATTTACTCCAGGGTGTTTGGGTAGACCAACGATCATTATCTTTCCAATTGATAAACTCCTGACATTGTATTGAAGGCTGATCCCAGGGTAACTCTAAATAAAATGAAAGAAATTAAGATTTTCTAAATTAAATATATTTAAAACAAATTATGTTTATACATATGTCTCTTAATTAAAAATAATAAAAAGAATAAATAAAAAAATAATGATAAAAAAAAACCAAAACAAAAACATACAAGTGCAGCAAGCAATTTAAGCTGGAGCTTTGGTATAAAAGCTTTAGATGATATATAAAATCTTATGCAAATAAATCTACAGCTAGAATACCAAAGAAACAGCAAAAAATGGTTAAAATGGTTTTGTGATGCGATTTAAAGGTTGTTTTACATGATGGTGAGTGTTGTTTGATTTATTATTTTTTTTTTTAATTTTAATTTTTAACAATTTTAAAGTGATTTTTTTTATAAATTTTTTTCTGCTGAAATGGCACAAATAAACACAAACATTCGTATAAAATTATTTAAACAAACAAACAGAAGATATAATAATGATTAGTTTTTTACATTCCTTTAGAGACAGAGAGAAATAATTTATGATGTTATTTATTTATTTATTTGTTAATTTTTTGTTTGTTTTTTAATTCCAGTGCAGTGCTATTAAGACGTAGCAATAGATGGATGATGGCTGTGAGAATGATGTACATAAATTATAGGTATTTTTTTAATGATTATTATTTTTTAAACACTTATTTTTAATATGATTTTATTATATAAAAAAAAAAAAGAGTAACGTTTTTAATATGAAGGCAAAATTAAATGCATGGTTTTAAAAATAAAAATTAAAAGGCAATACGAATATAAATTTGCATGCTGATTTAAAAGAACAACTTTTAAAAATAATAATTTATTTTTTATAATAAATTGGAAAAAATAAAACTAAAAAAGTATTTTTAAAATTTACGCCTATGTTTTGTAATTCCCAACTACTACATATTTGGAATTAATATTCATGAATTAGAAATTTTGGTGTTTGCAAATTCTCAGTATATGTATACTCGTACATTTGTACTTATATGTACTTCTATATTATTATAGAACAGTATTCTAGTATTATTGAGTAGTCGCCGTGGTCTAGTTGTTAGTGTGTTGGCTTACTAAGACAAGGGTCCTGGGTTCGACTCCAGGCTCTGACATCTTCAAAAAAAGAAATATGTATTAGTCTGTATTAGTCTGTATTAGTTTCACTTCACTACTAGAACGTTACACTTGGAAGAGGTGAACATCTCAGAAACGTGAACATACATTTTATACAGAAAACATACGTCCATAATTGGCCATTATGTTATGTTTATCCCTGTTTTAGGGTTCTAATGCCTAGCTCTCATTTATTTTATACAGAGTACTCTAAACCTGAACATTTTTCCTTGTTACTTTTTTAAACTTTTTACATACTTTTGATTGGGAAATTTCATAATTTTTTTTTCATTAATTAATAAACTATTGGCTTGAAATAAAAGTTACAATTGTTTTTACTAAAACATAATTTCTGATGGTAAATCCTCTTATCCTGAGACCTCTTCAATTTTGTCATTGAGAGTGTTTTGCAAAACGGACTATTTTTAACAAAAGTGTTCAGCTTCTTGCGTATGCAGACGACAGAGGCATCATTGGGCATTGGGAGACTGCAAAAATGTGCCTGGCGGTAAATGAAAGCAAGATGAAGTACATGTTGTCGACGAGTAGGGATGTTGAACGTATCGGCTTCCCAGGTTACGGCCGGCAACTATACATTCGATGTAGTCAAGGAGTTCATCTACCTTGGCACCGTCATTACCAGCAAGAATGATGACCAAGAGGTGCAACGGTCTCAGTAGGTAATTTAGTAACAGAGACCTCTCTTGTGCGACCAAATTAACACTCTATAAGTCGCTTATTCTTCCGGCGCTTCTCTATGATACGAAAGCATAGACGCTGACTTGTGTCCTGAAGTGTTCGAGAGAAAAGTTCTTCGTTAGATCTTTGGTCCTCTAAGGCATGGCGATGAGCGAGACAAATTTTCGATGCGAAGGACACTGGACATTTGCGTAGAGGACGACCATGTTTACGTTGGAAGGACCAAGTTGATAAAATCCTGTGTCATCAATTGGTGTGACCAACTAAAGAAGGTGTGAGCTTAGCAAATACGCCTGGAGACTAATGTTAAGGCAGGCCGAAACTCGTTAACCGCCATTATTTTAACTTGAAATTATCATAGTTTTTTTTTACAAAAATGTAACTTTAGCTGAAGTGAATTTAAAAGTTATCTCTAAGTTCTTTTCATTATTGAATTCTACGAGTACTTGTTTAATAAAACAATGTCAAACTAAACGTAGAATAATCGACAAGCATTTTGTTACTTTTAAAATAGAAGTTTAAAACTCTCTGAAAATTGGTCCAGTTGGTGACGTCGTTGTCTTCTGACATTTTATTAATAGATTAAAGAAAAAAAATTACTAATGAATTTAATCCTTTACGATGACAATGTCGCCAATTGGAATACAGCCTATGAAACGAATTCTAAGTAAGTTGATGGCTGTACAAGAGATCTACAAGTCAAAGTGCTTGAATATCAATTTATCAATGTATGAATGAAGGCTGTTGTCGGCGATAATTCAGCACTACACTAAGGATATGGCTATGGTTTGTTTTAAATTCAATTAATTTGAATTACACATATGTCTAGGGTTCAGACCTATGCATTATTTAACGTTGCTTAGGTTTTGAACATCACTGTACACCGAAAATATAATTACAGCCTTTGAATTAAAAATATAATAACTTTATTGACCTATTTTTACAAATAATAATAAATCTCTTCTTTGAGCTTAAGATCTTTTTATATTTATATGAAATATTTATTGTTTTTTCTGAAACGCATTAATTAGATCAAAATTGAATTCGATAAAGAATTTAGATTTTTGTAATAAATTTGTTTGATAATTAAAGGAGAAAATGATGTCCGTGAAGGAATAGTACACTAGCCAAAGTGAACATGGTTTCGACTCCAGCTACGGGTAGTCTCATCAGAGTTTTTAGTGTCTGTATATATTCATGGTCAAGGGTTTCTGACGAAACAAAATTAGTTTAAAAAACATGATCGCTCTTCCTGGGGCTCGAATTAGGGTCTCCAGCATATCAAATATTTATTTATTTTCAATATTTCGCAGCCCCTTCGTGTAACGTCGTAAAAAGAGAGATTTATTATCCTTTGAATTAAATTTAAAACTTCTTTATAATAATAAAACAACAAGTAAGATAATAATAAAAGTTTAACTAATTTAATATTATAAACACACAATACTTAAAAACATATCGTTTTGTTTACGTTCTCTTTGCTTACACAATACTACACACATCTTTTAATAACTGACTGACCATCGTCTATTTTAATATTAATTAAAATTGTTTTAAGCTTTTAACTTTTAACCCCACAATGAACTTTCATTTTAATTCCTTTTTCCTTTGTTTTATACAACAGATTAATACGGAAAACATAGTTTTTATAAAAAAAAAATAAAAAATAGAGAATAATGAATAAAGAATAAAATAATCTTGAAATATGTATATCCAGTAACTTAAATTGAAAACTTAAAATTAAGCAGAAAAATTATTTTCTTTAAATTTAATTTGTTAAACAAATCTTATTAAATTATCTTTTCTTTTTATACCTTCCTTAGAAAAATGCGTAGAAAAAAAATTTAAAATAAAAATATATAAAAATTAAAAGTAAACATTATACACGAGTAAAATACACTGTAAAATCCTATACTTATTTATACATACAATATATAAAGCAAGTAGTTGAAAGAGAAGTGGGTGTAAGTGATATAAATATATGTAAAAAACAATATAGAGGGAATAATTAAATAACAATAAAAGCATCACTTACCACCAGCTAACATTGTCACTAAAATAACACCACATGACCAAATGTCAGCGGGTTGAGCATGATATGGTTTCAAGAGTACTTCGGGTGCCACATAAGGCAATGTACCGCAACGTTTATCTAATAGACGTTCCTTACCCTTACATCTACAAAAAACAAAAAGAAAAGATAAAGAGAAAATAATAGCAAATATTAATAATTGTTTAAAAATAAATTATGTACATAAAAAAGTACTTAGAAGTCTTAGTTTTTTTTTTAAACTTTTTCTTTCTTAAAAATCTTTTAAGGCATTAAAGCGCATTATATGATGATTTAAAACTTATTTAGGCATTAAAAGAACTATAAGAAGTTTTTACTCTAGGCAGTAAAGTAGCCTTGCACACATTGCAAATATTGTATGTACTTGCAGTATATGCACTATTACTTACTATGCCACAATAGCAAAATGTGCTTAACACGTACGAGTACGTATTTACTATGCAATTCAAAAAGAAGTAGTAAACTCGTTTGTTAATTTACAATTACATTAAATAGCTGATTGTTTTTGCGACAGCAATTTGTTATTTTTTAAATTATAAAAAAAAGAAAATTCAAAAAGCACAGTTGACGCAAGATTTTCGAAATAATTTAAATAACGGTAAATCCAATAGCAGAATAGTGTGAGAAACAAATATAAAGAACAATCAGAGCAATCGATGCATGCTTGTCCTTTTGATGTTGATCAAATATAAACGAAAATAGTGAGACCTAAACCCACCCGCACAATGGTCTGAAAGGGTTAAAGGGGATTTAGACGGTAATACAAGTCGTACCTAAAATCGAAGAGAAAATATTATGAATTTCTATCCGTATTTTAAAAATGAGAGTAAAATTCTTACGACAGATATTTTTTGCGTTTATACGGTTGGTAAAATACCAAAACAAACAAAAACCTAAAAAATGCATCCCTGATCTAATGAATTGTGATGGTGTTTTAAAAAATTTCAAAAAACAAAGAGAGCTGTACGATTGTCAAATTTTCATCCGTATTTTCTCTCAATATCATACGCTCTCATTACATATCAAGTTGACACGATACTATTCATTCTCTTCTACACAAAAATGTGACATGTTGTACGGCTTGTATTACCGTCTAAACCCCCCTTTAGCAGTCAACTGGCTAAATCTCTGTGAGTAAGTGATTGCCATGAACATGCTTCTAAAGTATGTTGTTCGGATGCGACGTTAAACTATAGGTGCCGCACACAAAGTGGATACTGTGAGAAGCTAGGCCGCAGCTCTGAAAAACGGTTGTAATGACTATACATACATATGTAAATATGTATGTATTTTCATGCGCTGGAAAGGTATACTTTCACTGATGATTTTTATTTAAGTGGGCGTAGCCACGCCTACACACAAAATTTTTTAATTTATCTATATCTTTAAAATGGTGATAATTAGAGCTTCTTTATTTAGTCCAAATTTTTTTGTAATCAATACATATCATCAGTCAAAAATATCATCATACTATCATACTTTTTATACAAAAAGTAAATATAGTTTTTCCGTCTTTTTTTTACTGCCACGAACGAAGAAGAAAGTAACTTTGAGAGTGGGAAAAATAATGTATTCTACCCCATTCACCAATACAGTCAAAATTTCTCAAACAAACATTTGTTACTGTACTCTTTGGTAAAGCAATAGAAATTAATGGGTATATAGAACACAGTTGTAATTAGTAGCCTTTATCAGTTCCTTATCATCTCACGATAGCGAACACCATTTCCAATAACTGCCTGACCGGCCTCACTTTGGAAAAAATGTGGCCTGATGATGCCGTCAGCCCATAAACCGCACCAACCAGGCACTCTTTGTGGGTGCATTGGTTTTTTGAAAGTCACTCTTGGATTATCATTCGCCCAAATGCAGCAATTCTGCTTATTGACGAATCCGCTGAGGTGAAAATGTAGCTCATCACTGAGGATGATTTTCTTCGAAAATTGACCATCCACTGTTGCCCATTTTCATAATAAGCCTGACAAACTTTAACGCGTTGCTCGATTGTGTATCTTTCCAACGTTCAAATTGAGTTAGTCTGAAATTGTGAAATGAAGTTGACGTTTAGGTGTGGTTCTCATTCAACATCGGCCCTTAAAATTTAACCACCCGATATAAAATAAATATTGTTGTTTGTGCTTTTTCATTGCTGCGAACGAAAAACAAAGCAACTATGCGAGTATGACAAAGAAAGCATTCTACTACGTTCGTCCTTGCCTTTCATCAACAAACTTAAAACTTTGCTAATGTGCGACCTGTACTCGTAATTCGTTACCTAATTGAGATTTTTTTAAAAACCATAATCGAACAATTATATAAAAATTTATAAAAAAAACTTGTTTGAAATGTGAGTTTAATTGTTATAAATTTTTTAAAACAAATCGCGTAATTCTAAAATAAAAACTAGCAAAGTACTTGTATTAATATGTACTACTACTGCTACGTGATATTTTGTTATTGATTTTTGTTTTTGTTTTTGTTTGTTTTTAAATATGTTGTGTACCTAAATACCTAAACATGGTCGCCATTCCAAAATCGGATATTTTAATATTATCATGCTCATCTAAAAGTAAATTTTCTGGCTTCAAGTCACGATGTGCTATGCCACGTTGATGCAAATACTGCAATCCCGATAGCAATTGTGTGAAATAACGTTGTGCCTCATGCTGTGGCATGCCAATATCGGGTTCTAAAAGTAAAAAGAAAATGAATAGAAAAATAAAATGAAAAATTAAAAAGTTATAAATGAATAACTAAAAAAAAAAAGAAAATGGAAAAATAAATAAAAATAATAAAAAAAAAAACAATAACATGTTCTAAAATATATAGTACACATGCACACACACATGTTACCAAGATGAATTAAACAAAAAAATTAAACATTTTGTATGAATTCAAATAAAAAATGCATTAAACATAAGTTTATAAAACATTAAAAGTTTATGGTTATCGACAAGGGTAGTCAAGTCAAAACAGCTGTTCGACGTGTTTTTCTTAACCCTTATCGGTCGTAAGTCACCTCTGACGTGACAACAGTACTTTTCTGCAACGGTCGTATGGCACGTGTGAAGTGACAAGGCGAATTATGTCGAAACATACTGTCTATTGATGAGATTTGTTTTTAAAATGCATTCATTTCTTCAATTTACCGTTACCATTTGAAAATACGTATTTACCGTTACTTTCAATTTACCGTTACCGTTTGAGCATAAGAATCTTTTCAGTTTGTCGTTATCAGCAGAGCATTTAACTTGTGCAATAAACTTTCAATTCTTTTTTTTTCATATTTGTTAAAAATAACTACAACCTGGTGAGAATCAAACGTGTGAAAAGTCGCGTCCGATAAGGGTTAATATCTCACCTCCTAACTGAAAGAGCAATACTGCATTTTCCGGTTGACTCTTGTGGAAATTTACGCTTTTTTTTGTCGAAAACGACTCCATCACACAAATTATTAATTGTAATAGTAAAAATGTGATTTGTTGAACTTTATTGTGTGGCGTAAAATTACGCAAAATGTCGAGATTTCCAAACGCGCAATTGAGTTATCTTCTTTAAAAACAATTACAAAAATTCATGAAATCGCAAAAATTATATCACTTCATCTGACTTTCTCAATATTTACAAGACCTTCATCCGACTTAGGATGGAATACAACTCTTATGTATGGGCCGGTGCTACAAAATTCATTTTGAGGTCTCTTGACCGCGTACAGGAAAGGGCGAAGGTGCTTATCAGCGACGGTAGGGTATCCAACTCTATCGATTCGTTTGAGCATCGTCGCAATGTGGCGTGCGCTTCATTGTTCTATCGATACTACCATGGGAGATGCTCTGATGAGATAAGGGATCTGAATCCGGGTGGTCACATATTCTTGTGAACTACACGCACCTCTCTCAGAGCGCATCCGTTTGTGGTTGATTGTTCAGCGAAGCGCACAATGCATTATACAGAGAATTCGTTCTTTAGCCGCACCGCTCGTTTATGGAACAATTTTTCCAGCGAATGTTGGTCCTGCCAATTACGATTTTAGTAAGTTTAAATCAAATGTCCACAAACACTACTCCCTCTTTCCCCTTTCTCATAACATATTTTTCTAGACCAGCACAATGTACTGCATGAGTATAGGCCGTTCCTTAAGTGCTGGCCTTTTATAAAAAAAAAATTATATGGTGTTGGCCCATCGAACATTGAAAGTACGAGAAACTGTCAAAGCCATAGGTGTGTTATGCAACTCAATGATCACTTGGCTATGAGCTAGCTAGCTTTTGCAAGCTAGATGTGACATTTGTTCACAATCTACTGCAAACAGAAGTGTCCGTCGTTGTCCAAGCCCAATATGGTCAAGTATTTGCGAAGTTTCCTAATCCTCAAACGAAACACAATGCAGACCAAACAACAGTCAAAAGAGTGAGTTTATCCAGGCGAATGGCTGTCAACGAAGAGCAAGTTAGGATTGTCAGCCAATAAAATCATGACGACCGTATGTATGTTTTGTTTATTACTTTTTCTAACTTCTTAATTTTTTTCTTTCGTTCTAAAGCGATTGCAAGTGAGATAGAAAGACAACGAGAAAAAGTGAAGTACAAACAAAAAAAAAAAAAAAAAAAATTTGTGCCTTTTTTCAACCCCTCAGGTGTGGACCCATAAGGCAAAGTCAATAGACGATCCTTATGGACAACTGCACAAGAAGACTTACTACCTCCACGTGGTGGCCACTGGTAACATGGTCGGTGCGGGTCTGGGTGAGTTTCGCGTGTCCTACATTTGTGTGGGAATTGCGTTTCCACTCAGGCCAACTCTTGACCATGGCTAAAGTAAGCAACGCTTGCGGTTTGCTATATGAGTGTTCAGGGGACTCTACTAAGGGTTGACTTTGGTTTTCACTTAGTACAGTCCTGCTATCTGGAAACTCATATAGAAGTGTGATCTTTACCATCTATGGGTGGTAACCGCAACTCGCAGTTCAGTAAGGTCATGTCTCTGCTGCCTGTTAGTTAAAATTGGATCATGCGGGAGGTGGACGCTCCTCATAACCGTTCCCCCAAATCCAAGGTGGAACAGCATACACTGAGGGATGTATGGTCAAGGGGTACTTGGCTGCTCGTATGCGGACTCTGGATACCAGGCGCCCTCCAGTTTTAATTAGCCTTCCTGTGGCAAGCCGGGCAATGCCGCAGGTGACTCTTTAACCCGAGCATCGCATATTTTTGATGAAAAATATTGCTGATAATTTAGAGAGCGATGCCTCTTATGCATCAACTATAAGGAAGACAATTGTGTCTTCCACAAACATAAAAAGGGTAGTCGACACGAGTGTTACTACCCCTATAACTGTACTGTACAGTACTGAAAAGAGCAAACCTGTGAGGGGTAGAGGTAAATCCCCAGGTTTCTCACTTAAGGCTGAGGCAACAAAGCTTGCTGGGCAATTGAGCCAGGCAGGGAGAAAAGTTGCGTCAGAGGCGCTTTCCAATGAGCGCAAATGATGGAAGGTACTTTCAAAGTGCTCCAGGCAAATCTGCATAGGGCCAAAGGTGCGTCGAGCATTTTTAGCCGCAGATTTGCCACTGAAGATATTAGTCTAGGGCTCATACAGGAGCCCTGGACTATTAATGACAGAGTCAGAGGACTTCAAAATAAGACGTGTAAGTTGGTGTATGCGGCTGGGGAGAGGCCCCGGGCCGCTATTTTGGTAAATTCCAAATTCACCTTCTTTCCCATTACAGAGTTCATTACTAGGGACCTGGTGGCTGTAAGCGTCAAACTTATTACTGATGTTGGTATAAGGGAGGTAATATGCGCCTCTGCTTATTTCCCAGGGGATATGGAATGTGTACCACCCCTGGAAGTCCAAAATTTCATCAGGTACTGTCGGGAGAAG
Organism: Metopia argyrocephala; assembly: GCA_963576795.1. Taxonomy (NCBI): domain Eukaryota; kingdom Metazoa; phylum Arthropoda; class Insecta; order Diptera; family Sarcophagidae; genus Metopia; species Metopia argyrocephala. The sequence continues at coordinate 32,758,123 of OY756209.1, forward strand.
AACCACCACTTCGTAGTTGGATGTGATGCGAATGCTCATCATATGGTATGGGGCAGCACGGACAACAACGATAGGGGTGATTACCTTCTCAACTTTCTGGTTAGCAATAATGTGGCTGTGGCCAATAGGGGCAGCAGGCCTACATTTGTTAACGCCATAAGGTCGGAGGTATTGGATATTACGTTGTGTGATACATTCACGTCTAATCTTCTGAGGGACTGGCATGTGTCAGACGAAGTATCCTTATCCGATCATATGCATATTAGATTTGATCTGGTTAGCGTTGCTAAAACCGATGATAGGCCAATAGTCTCTAGGAAGGTAAATTGGACCTGCTTCAGAGAAAATGTGGCTAAAGAAGTTGACTGGCTGCCAGATTCTATAGAGTCTGTTGATGAACTGGATCTGGCGGCAAATCAGCTACAGTCGACATTAAAATCCTCTTTGGACATTAGTGTGCGTCATAGTGACCATTCTATTGTTCGTAAGGTGCCTTGGTGGAATGACACTTTGTCAAAGCTGAGGAAAACCGTAAGGAGGAACTTTAATAGGGCCAAGCGCACAGGTGATTGGCAGGTTTATAGGGTTAGTCTCACTGAGTACAATAAGGAGATTAGAAGGTCTAAAAGGGAGACGTGGAGGGGATTTTGTCAGTCCATTGAGGGCTTGCCGGCATTGGCCCGCCTTCAAAAGTCTCTCACCATAGATCATTCTAATGGCATAGGGTCCCTTAGTACAGGTACCGGAGGGTACACTCAGTCTAGAAGGCAAACCTTGGATCTCTTGATGGGAACGCATTTTCCTGGTTCCCAAGAGGTGGCACCTGTACGCGAATGCTGGGATATTCCCGCACCTGTACGTGTTACCAGAAGGGTCAAAAGTCTCGCGAGTAAAATATTCACTCCGGACAGGGTTTTGTGGGCTATTAGCTCCTTTAAACCCTATAAGGCTCCGGGCAGAGATGGAATTTTTCCGGCTCTCCTACAAAGAAGTTCTGACATAATAGTGTCTAAACTTCTTGTAATTTTTAAGGCCAGCTTCGGTTTTGGTTATATACCACGAGCTTGGCGGGAGGTTGCGGTTATATTTATACCGAAGGCAGGTAGGCCTAGTGATCTTCCAAAGTCGTATAGACCCATAAGTCTCTCATCCTTTCTTTTGAAGACAATGGAGAGGCTGGTGGATGTTTATATAAGGGAGACGTGTCTTGTGGAACGTCCCCTGCACCCGAGTCAATTCGCGTATGTGAAGGGCGGATCGACTGAGGGTGCAATTTTGTCTCTCCTTGGGAGTATTGAGAAAGCATTTTCTGACAAGGAAGTTGCTCTTTGTTCTTTCTTGGATATAGAAGGTGCTTTTGACAACACAGGCTTTGACTCCATTACTAGTTCTTTGGAACGGAAAGGGGTGGAAAGGCCAATTATAGCTTGGATCGGCTCCATGCTTAGAGGCAGGATTATCAGCTCGTCCCTTGATGGAGAGGAATTGACCGTGATGGCGTCGAAGGGATGCCCTCAGGGTGGAGTCCTATCCCCATTGTTGTGGACGCTTGTAGTTGATGACTTGCTTACCATGTTGGCTCAAAAAGGAATCAGCGTAATTAGTTATGCTGATGACCTTGTTATAACGGCCCGTGGGAAATTTGAGAGTACATTGTGTGACCTTATGGCTGATGCTCTGAGGGATGTGTCGAATTGGTGCTCTCAAGAAGGACTCTCAGTGAATCCTTCAAAGACGGTTGTTGTACCTTTTACGAAGAGATATAAGCTGACGTGCGACTGTATTTCTTTTAGGGGTACCACTATTATGTTTTCTAAGGAGGTTAAGTATCTAGGTGTCATTCTGGATAGAAGACTTACCTGGAACTCGCACATTTCTGCTGTCCAGGCTAAGGCGACAAGGGCACTTTGGGCATGTCGCTCTTCTTTCGGTAAGACTTGGGGTCTATCGCCAAGAATGACACTGTGGATTTATACCGCCATTGTTCGGCCCATAATCACTTATGCGGCAATAGTTTGGTGGAGAAAGACTGAGGAGTCTACCACCATAAGAAAATTGGGCAAGATACAACGGCTTGCCTGCCTTGGTGTAACCGGGGCAATGAGAACATGTCCAACAGTGGCTTTAGAGGCCCTGATTGGACTAACACCACTTCATATTTATGTGATGAGGGTGGCCGCTTGTTCGGCGGCAAAAGTGTTCGTAAGAACACCTCGAAATGAATCAAGGAACCTGGCCATTCTTCACAAGGTGGTCAGGAATCCAATTTCGGTCTTGGATACCATGCCTTTGGAACTTTGCTTTGGCAAGAGATTTAAGGTGGAGGTACCGGACCGGGAATGTTGGTCTACTGGGTGTTTGGCTCGGAGTGAGTCTGATCTAAACTGGTATACTGATGGTTCCAAAATGGACAGTGGAGTAGGGGCTGGCGTCTATGGACCCAATCGAAACCTGTCAATTCCACTAGGGAAGTCATTGAGTGTTTTTCAGGCTGAAATCCTGGCCATAACCGCATGTGCTGAGATTAACCTGGATATCGGGCTCAAGGGCAAGACAATTAATATATTTTCAGATAGTCAGGCTGCCTTAAAGGCGCTTGACTCTCATCGTGTGACATCTAGACTTGTCAAACATTGCTACGACACGTTGCAAAAATTATCGCTTAGAAACAGGGTGCAGCTGTTCTGGGTACCTGGACACTGTGGTATAAGCGGGAACGAGGAAGCGGATGCATTGGCTAGGAGGGGATCTGCGACGCCTTATATTGGTCCGGAGCCCTGCTGTGCAGCACCGCTTTCTACTATTCTTAGTCAAATTAGTGAATGGGAAACTGGCAAATGTTTGGAACATTGGAATGCCCAGTCGGGTCTTAGGCACGCCAAGGCTGTGATTCGTCCGCGATTTGGGGGTGAGTCTGATGTTCTAAAGTATAGAAGGCCAGACCTGAAAATCCTAACGGATTTTCTTACGGGTCACTGTAGTGTGAGAGCGCATTTGATGAGAATGGCGATCACAAATGTAGATGTTTGTAGACTATGCTCACAAGCATCAGAGACAGCAGAGCACATATTGTGTGAATGTGTGGCTCTTGATAGATTCAGATGGATGTATTTAGGGAGACATATGGTCTCACTGACGGATATATCCACCACTAAAGTTTCGGACCTGCTGGTGTTCGTAAGGAAGGCAGTTGGTCTGTTAAACAAACAGTAGACTCAAAGGGACACAATAGATCTTATAGGTCGCAGTGTCTTGCATTTGTGCTGGGTCTAAAACAGATAATAATAATAATAATAACCCCTCCTAAAACTCATAGTCTGAGTCCACGGTTAGATGCGAAAACAATTCTTAAGCGGGCCTTATGTTTCATTACTAGAATCTTTAATTTTGTAAACTCTAACATCCGGTTGATTTTAAAAACACAAAACTTTAGCATTTATGCTTAAGAGAATTACAAAATATGTCTCTTGATCTTGTGTTGGCTTTCTCAAATAAGAGAATTTTCTAATACGTTTAAGTCTCTTAAAATCGATTGTTTCCTTTCTAATTGATTTTAATTTGCACCCTGTTTTCAACAAAGCATACATATGTAAAAAAGTAAAGACTTAAAAAAAATATGGCATAACATTTCAAAATTGTCACTCTCCCTCCCTCTGTACAAATTATTTCAAATGAAAATTTGAAATTAAAGCCTTAAAACTATTCGTATCATAGAAAATATTATAAAATATGATGAGTTCTTTATAATGCTTTGATTCTGAGTATTTGCATGTTGTCATGTTTGGAAAATTAAATCAACAGTTAATATCACTGCTGTTATACACACTCATTCAAAGTATAAGTATATTTTCACAACTATATGTATGTACAACTATATATACATACATACATAAAAAAAGGATTTCAATTTCAATTATAAAGCAATATTTCCATACAGAAAATCAATATGAAAATGTAGAAATGTGACTACAAACAGCATTTCTTTATTTCAAATTGTTAAACTGATTTTTTACAGACTGAAACACAACAGCAGATAAAAAACAAAAATTGGCAAACGTTCTTTTTTTATTATTTGTTTTAATGCAAACAATATTGTTATAAAAACCTACCATTTTAATGGTTATTTGATTTTATTATGCATTTTTTTTTATCACGCGGATTTAAATATTGAATACCATATAGCAGATATTGTTTTGTAATTATTTTTTATATTTTTATAAAACCTAAACGACACATTTTTTATTTTTAATTTACAGAATTTAAAGCCATCCACATCCGTTGTTGTTGTACAAAAATTTCCGTTGGCTACCATTACACTAAACCGATAAATACACTGGGTTTTTTATTTTACTTCTATTATTTAGTCAGGATATACAGGATACAAACCGTATAAGATGAATTTCAAAAGCGGACTAAATTAATATTCTTTCATTTGGCCAAAAAAGAAAAAATAAGAAAAAAAAATTCTTGACGAAATTTAAAAGTAGTGGTTAGTTGTAACAGGGATAACAGAAAAAAAACAATACTGAAGAGCAGCAGGTAATTCTTTTCAATGTTAATTAATGTAAAAAAAATAAGATAAGAGAAGAGAGAGAGAGAGAGAGACAGAGATCGTTTTTACGCACTAAAACTAAGCGGTTCAGAATAAAATAGCATCTAAAGGAGATAAAGAAAATACAAACATACAAATGTGTGTACATACTTTACATCCACATGTAAAGGTTTATGAAGAAAATAAACAAAGAATGTATTGGAAAAAACACAGCTTATAACATACGAGTAGCAGAGGCTTATTTAAAACAATTATTAAAATATTTCCAAATGCTTGACCAGCCTAGGCAAAAAAATACAATTCAATTTAGGTAGAACATGCCTGAAGACCATGTGTTTATGTGAGCATTTAGAGAAGTTAAACTTATATGAAATGAATAAATCCAATCAATGCATAATACGTGACTTAAAGACGTTTTTCGTATATATTGATTATACCCAATTGTTCAATAATCACCTTGTCGTGGTGTACAGACTTACACTGGTCACGCTAGCGGAGAGCAATAGCTCTCTGGCAGGGTCCCCCATACCAGAAAGGCAGTTGAGGAGCAGTTACTAAGAATAATCCCAGGGGCTGGATTAACATCATCTCCAATATCATTATAATATTTTATTTCTCAAAAAAAATTTTTTGAATTTATAAATACACATTTTCTGTATTTAAAATTTGAAAATAATTTATAAAGCGAAATATTGATAATTAAATAAAAGTTTTTATTTAAAAAAAGACCTTGAGCTTGAGAATTTCATTACATTTTATTTCTCCTTTACTGAACGGGCTTCTTGGGGATGATTGCTGTTGGATTATTCAGCGATGAAGGCTAGTGTTATAGGCCATTGAATAATCAATCAACAGCACCCGATTTCCTTGCGGTTGCATTTTAAACTATGACTTTTTTTTATTGAGACGAATACTCAGAGGTAAACCCCTACTAAATGCTGTGCATTGTATTGGAATTTTTGTGTGTACTAATAAGTATAATACTAGTATGATGTCTAGTCTCTTAAAATAGGGTAGTTTTTTGGATTTCGAATTGAGTTGAAAAGACTTTCAAAAGCAATTTCAAATCGCATTGAAAACGATAACGTGAAAATCTATTGCAAAAAACAATTTCTTAAAAAAAAATCAATATTTTTTTCGTACAAAACCAGTTTACAACAAAATATTGTCAAAGTATCAGCTGTTTGGCTATTCATTTAATTTGATGCAAAAACGGCCAAAATATATTGCAATATTGTTGTAAGCTTGCTTTCTTATATGTATGTGTAAAGAAAGGAAAATTTTAACAATTTTAAGTTGTTTCTTATCTCTTTGTCGACTATTTCAGTGTTCAGGTATGAAATAGTTAAGCAGAGAAATTTTAAAACTGGAAACCTTTTTGCTTCTTTTTTTTTGGTTCTTGCAGAGTCACTATATTGTTCTTAATACAATGAGAAATGCACACACCTACCGATTAAAATCATGGAAAATTACCTGAGCAAACATATGTTTCATTGTTTTATTCTTTTAGTGGCAACCAGGAGAGTAAAATTAAATTAAAAAAAAATTCATGAACTACCTTTAAAGAGAAGTGTCTGTCTATGACTTACACACGTGCATATTTTTCAAAACATTATCACCACTATTCATTCTTTAGTCTATGTACAAATAATTTACGGATTGCACCTTTTAAGGCAGCCATCAGAACTATAAACACTCAGGCACACACATTCACAGTGACACGCACCTTTGTTTTTTTTGTATTAATGTACTCGTAGTTTTTAGAGATTATATTTACGGGATAAAAAAAAACCCAATTTCAAAAAAGGATATTTATTACCATGTAAGAGAAACAGAACATTACATTTTCTATTTATTTTTTTCAAAATACCTAGTTTAACGAATTTATCAAGTTCTGACCTTTATTATGATTTGTATTTTATGTTTCACTATAGTCGAAAGAGTGAATCAAACGTATTGAATATTTATCGTTTTCTATTTTACTCAAAAATTTGTTTAATACAGACAGAAGTCAACGTTATAACAAAATTTTCAACTTGTCTAAGGTTTTTCTATAGTATCTTTTCCAGTTTCGTCGCTCTAAGAAATCGCTGATCGAATATCAAATTTGACTCATAATAAGGGCTTCTATCTTATGCTCTTTAAAAAAATGCTTCTCATAACTACGGTAAAAATCTTAAAAAAAAAACAAAAATTTAACACTTCTGCTGCAATTTCTAGTATGAGTCTTTAGATTTAGATATGGGTACGGGAGTGCATGGTAAGTAAGAATTATTTGTAAAAAGCGTCATTAATTTTAAACCCAATTAATAAAGAAAATATCTCCTAAATTCATAAAATTTTTCCATATTGTCTAATATAATGTACTCACATTATATTTCTTTTTACATGTATACGTCAATACAAAAAATTCCGCCCATTGTTTTGTGGGATCTGCTGTATTAGTTCCATGTTTCATCCACAGTTAGTCGAATATGAGAACTCGTTTATTTAGTTTCTTTACAAATGAAAAATTTGCCCTGTTTTCCAAATTTTCCCAAATTAAATCAAGACAAGTTCATTGAAATATCAGTATGTTTAATCAATCGCTTTTAGTATGAGCAGGAAATTGATCATTATATTGCCAATATCGACAAGTGATATATTAGAAATCGAAAGTGATTTTTATCATTGTCCTACTGTCGGTTTGTCTCTATTGGGTAAAGCTACAAATGGTATCAACTGAAGTACGAGGTAATGCATTTCGTCCCCACAACACCAAATATAAGGGGTGATGGGATTTGCCGATTGGACATATTCTTTTTAATTTTTCCTCTATTTTGAGACCAATATTTAGGGGTTAACCCCTACTAAATGCTGTGCATTGTATTGGAATTTTTGGAAATGACAGTATATATGTATTTGTTTTTATATTATTATTAAGCGCCTTAGGAATGAGACAAATTGCTGTGAATTGAGCATTCAAAGACCAGTATTATACCTTCACCCTTGAATGATCAACAGCAATTGCCTCATAGTTACATGTTGATTGTGTGGTGAGTTCCTTCGCTAAGTAGGTTTAGCTATTATCGGCTACTTCTCAATAGGTGGCCCATTTCTCCTGATCATACGTTTTTTGCTGACATTGATTAAGATGAAATAGAGTGAAATGTCGGGGAGCGGTTTCTTTGTAGATGGTCTTCTTGGAGGGGGGACCTCTTATTTTTAAATTATATTTTGAAAAAAACGCAAATTAACTTTTTAATTTTTCACCTTTGCTGGGATTTAAATCTGAGCCGTTTGAGTTTTTGTGGGAGCGCTCAGCAAAATACAATAATTCTTTTTTTTTATTTAAATTTGTTTTTGTAAATCTTAAACATACTTTCAATAATATGATGAAATGTGGTCGCCCCGTAGTCTAGTGTGTGGTATATGGACGAGAGCTCCAGGTTTAAACATCAGCTCTGATATCTTGAAAAAAATGCAGACTTCTGGCAAAAGCTCTGAGAGTAACTGATTGCCAGAAATAAGCTTCTCAAGTCTGTCGTTCGGAGCCGACGTTAAACTGTCAGTCCCGGTACTCATGGATAAAAATTGACGCACATAATATTAGTGCTGTGAGAAGCTAGGCCGTAACTCTCAAAATATGCTTGTAATGGCCAATTATGCATGCATGTATGTTTATTTTCAGACAAAAATAATGGCAAAATCTTTCGGCTTTTCAGATAGTTTTTAATTGATGCATCGAAAAATTTAATCTTAAACTTTCAATACACTACTGTTTTATCTATTTTAAAACGCAAAACTTTTCACTTTTTACGTTTTCTGTAGAAGCTAAAAACGTTTTGATTTATGCTTTTGTGACATACATACTATATACTACTTATGTATGGATCTGAAAACAATTCCAATTCAATTCCTGTTTATGTATATTAACGAACATTCGTATTGTTGGTTTAAGGTTATTTGATTGCTAAGATTTCAATAATCTTGAATTTATAAAGGGTTTTGACTCTTCTGTATAAAAATAAAATGTGTAATTAAGGCCTTTTAGGCTTTAGTTACTCAACTGCAAACAAAGTACCCTTTTAAACCCGTCTCCACTCTACCAACAACAAAAGCAAAAATGTTTCACAGCAAACGTTTTATATATAGTACGGACGGGGACTAAGAAGTTTAAAATAATTTTTTATGAATACAGTAACGTTTTAGCACCCATAAATAAATCATTAAATTAGTCGAGTTTAAAAAAAAAGGCAAGACAAATTAAACTGGCAAAATACAAAAGCAACCCGATTTTCTATTTCCTTTTAAACTGATAAGTACTTTCAATTTCTAAATGATAATTTCGGTTTAAAGTGAATCCTGTACTTATATTAATATATTTATAAAGACATATAAAATAAAACCATGGTATGGTAGAGCAATCATACAAACAATATAAATGTCCTTTTCCATTTACACAATCAGAAGTAGTCAAAGTTATACAAATCTTGTCATAACTGTCCTTCGTAGGTGATGGGGGTATGTCCAACTGTCCATTTCGAATTCTCTTTTTTTGTTAAAAAAGAAAAAATAATAACAAAAAAACTTAATATTTTGCGTCACACTTTTGCTTATCAAACATTTCTATCGCAAAAAATTTGTACAATTCATATAAAGAAGACCCAGACAAAAAGACCAACAAATAAACACACAGATGGATGGAACATTTCAAGTCATATTTTTTATTCGGTCTGCGTGTGAGACAGTTTTTTTGTATTTTTTTTGTCACTTTCCGTATTCGTATATTCCATTTTACTAGTTACTGCTGTTGTTGTGTATGCAAATTAGAATTTATGGTTGAACAACACAATTTAACCGAAAAATAACTACAACTATAGTACATGGCATGGCGTTTAGTTCTTAACTCATATGCATGGTAACATACATATAGACCCCTATGTAGGCAGACATAATAAATGTGAAAGTAGGTGTGTTTGTGATTACTAGCCAAGATTCACATTTTATGGTACTACCAAGTGGGTGACAAATAGATGGACGTGAATAGACAGACATGACATGAACAGATACAATTTTATTAAAACATTTCATATTTATAGTGCATATATGAGCAAATAAATAGTTAAGGAAAAAGCTCTATACGAGTATTGTCCCAGAAATGAAACAGAAAATTAAAAACTTTAAAAGAAAACAACTCTTCAATTGTAATAAATAAATTTCCAGCAACAATTGGAAATTACTTGTAAGCGTGTTTTGTAAGGGAGAGAATTTAAATTTCCCCTTACAAATCTAAGGAAGGATTGTTTTTTGTATGGCGAGGTCACATCTATACGCAAGCAGTCCTTGCATTACAAACTGCTTCCACCTAAGGGTACAGAGTAAGCTGTATAATTACTAATAATTACTACAGTATAATTCGCTTATAGTCCACGGTTATATTTGCACATAATTCTTGGACTATAGCGCAGTTTTGACTATAAGCACAATTTTTATATAAGCCAGTATTTGCTTGTAGGTGAATTCGTATATAATTTTTTTTACTATAAATAAAAGCATAACAAAATGCCAATATTTAGTTATTTATTTGAGTTATTTGCTCTTACACTTACATATTCATTTGAAAATACAGAGAATCTTATTTACTGAAATCGAAAAGTATGTATAAAAGAATAAAAGCTATTTACAATTAATGCTGTATACTATACAAATATTTAAAACATCATGATACTTGGTGCTGGATGTGAAATGCCACTTTGATTGATGTTTCAACAAGGTAACGATCCGAAACATATTTACCCATTTAAATAAACAACATTTAGGGGGAAATCACCTGCTTATTGTATTGTCAGAATTAAGCTGAGTTGCATTCTTATGCACTAAAATTTGTCAATTGGACTATATGTAAAAAACTTCGCACTAATTTAATTTTTTTGTCTCACATGTAGATGGCATATAAGCAGAAATGGACTATATTGGTAATGGATTGAATAACGAATATTTTGTATGAATTTCTCTAATAGATGGCAGAAAGTGAACCTATTTTTGGAATATATTGCTAATTCTACTATAAGCGGTGTGGCTTATAAACGAAATATACTGTATTATTAACTGAAAAAAAAAATCGAAAATACGTTTTTGGCATCATCATCATCAGAAAAAATATACGCGTCGATTGGTCCCGGTGTGTGTCTTTGTTTTATTTGTTTAAAATACAGAAACAGGCCATAAATGTTTTGTCAGTTATAGCGTTCTTTAATTCTTGCGAGGATATGTATGTAAGTGACTTAAATATTAGCGATAATAGATCAAAATAATAGGCATGGTCGCCGTGGTCTAGTGGTTAGTGTGTTGGCTTACTAAGACATGGGCCCTGGGTTCGACTCCAGGCTCCGACATCTTCAAAAAAAGAAATATGAAAAAAAAATATTTCTTTCGGCGACTACCTCTCAGCAGTCTTCTGGCAAAAGCTCTGAGAGTAACTAATTGCCATGAACAAGCTTCTCAAGTCTGTCGTTTGGAGTCGACATTAAACTGTACATGCACACAACATGAGTGCTGCGAGAAGCTAGGCCGTAATCCTGACACAGGGTTGTAAAGGCCAGTTATGTTTATTATGTAATAGGCATGGTCAGAATTAAGGATGCAACATCGGAGCTTTTTCGATGTTTCATTTTACGATTACTAAATAGCTAAATAAAAAAAAGAGGATAAAGGATAAAAGAAAAGCCAATGCTCAAATTCTAATTGTATTGTAGATATTTAGATAAATTAAGAATATTTCACATACGACAATTGTATATACATACATACATACATAATCGGCAATAACAACCCGGTGTCAGGGTTACGGCCCAGCTTCTCGCAGCACTCATGTTGTGTGTGCTAATTTTTATCCATGAGTACCGAGAGCGGTACAAATTTGAGCAGTTTTTTCATGGCAATCAATTACTCTCAGAGCTTTTGCCAGAAGACTGCTGAGAGGTAGTCACCGAAGAAATATATTTTTTATATTTTTTTTCGTCTTAGTACGCTAACACACTAACCACTAGGCCACAATAAACTTACAATTGCATGTTAGTTTAACAAATATTGGCAAATCATGTTTAACAAACTTCACTTAAAGTTATAACGTTCTATTGATAACACTGGTCAACAAAATAATGTGCGTAAATTTTGTGCCACAAAAACAAAAATAAGTAACAAAGTAAAGGATTTGATGTCCTGAGCAAAACTGCGTTTATAGTTTTTTTTTCATCAGGTCGAGATTTTTTGTAATGGGCGTGGCAAGTCTTAACTCTTTACGTTTGCATCCCTAACCGTACATTTTACATTTATTTTCTTATTTTTTACTTTATACAACGAAATGTGTATTTAATTTTAAGGTTGTACATGCTATTCGATGTATTAAAAAGCAAGCTAATCACAGATATGTTACACAAAAACGCCTGTCATTGTTTTATTTTTATCTAATTGCTAGAATTTTTAATAGAATATTTTGCCACATAATTAAGTTTCTTTCAAATCACTTTGCGTATCTACTTTGTTTCTTTTTATGCCTCAAGTAAGGAAGAATACAACCGCCTCATAAGTGCTAATACTTTGTTTAGGGATATTTTTTGAATAAAGACAAAAAGGAAAAAAAAAAGAACCACTTTTCATGTCATTGTTTCAAAATAACCAAAGCTCTTAACTTTGTTGACAAACCATAACAGCAAAAGTAGAGACACTTCAAATAAAAAACACATCTAAAATATATAAAAAAAGAATGTATACAATAAATATATATGTATATGTATATATGTACATATACATAAGTATGTATGTACATATGTTTGTATATAACTTTGTACATATATATATGCGAATACTACTAACAGGTTCACTATAGCTTCAAGTATTATAACTGTTATTAAACATAAAAAAAAAATTTAGAATAGAATAGTGGCTAGAGCAACAAACGTCTCAATATATACATATTTTTTGCTTTTTACTTTTTAATTTAAATATTTTAAACAGGAAATGCATTTTGCTAAATATAAATACTATGTATGTATATGTATGTACATATTGTATGTACCATTGTATTTTAGATTGCACATACATACATAAGTATAAGTATATAGCAAATAAAGGATATTCCGATATCGCTTCACAGAGCAAAAGAGAAAATGAGGGAGAGTAAAATGAGTCAGTAATACTCGTAAAACGAATGAAAAAATAAAAAGAAATGCATAATCCTTACTTCAAAAAGTTATATTAAAAAAATAATTTCACAAAGACCATAACGAAATACGAGGGTTGTGCTTAAGTTTCTCTTTCAAATTTTAATCTATGTCCTATAAAACCGATACTACTGTAAAATGATGAAAAAAAAAACTTTAAATAGTCTGTATATCTAAGAAATTTTTTATTTTTATTATGGGAAGTAGCAGATGACACAGCTAAACCTACTTAGCGAAGGCACTTACCATACAATCAACATGCAACGATGAGACAATTGTTGTTGACCATTCACTGGCCTTTGAATGATAAATACACAGCAATTTGTCTCACTCCTAAGCCGCTTAGTAATAATGTAATATATGAAATAATATTTACTGTCCTTTCCATAAATCCCAATACAATGCACAGCATCAGTAAATAATAAATATTTTTTTAATTGCATAAAAATTAAAAAAATTTTGCAAATATTAAAATTTTTAGTATGTGTGTGGGCTTACTAGACGAGACCTCCGGGTTAATACATACATACATAATTGGGTATTAAAACCCTGTGTCAGGATTACACCCTAGCTTATCGCAGCATCCATGTTATGTGTGTCAATTTTTATCCAGTTTAATGTCGACTCCGAACGACAGACTTGAGAAGCTTGTTCATGGCAACCAGTTACTCTCAGAAGCTTTTGCAAAAAGTCTGCTAAGAGGTAGTCGACGAAAGAAATATTTTTATATATTTCTTTGCTTCAAGATGTCACAGCCGGGGCTTGAACCGCAGCTCTTGTCTTAGTAAGATAACACACTAACCATTAGACCGCGGCGATTACTGCTGAGGGTTAATATTACTACTAATTGGATTTAACAAACCTGTTTAAGGTTTACGGCCTAGCTGTGTTGTCAATTTTTATAATTGTGTATCGGGACCTACATTTCAATGTCTACTCCGAATGACATACTTGAGAAGATTGTTCTTCAGTTACTCTCAGAGCTTTTGCCAGAAGACTGCTAAGAGGTAGTCGCCGAAAGAAATAGTGAAAGAGTGGTTATCGCTAATATTATAACTGCTTCTTTGAAAATTAATAGGATTTTTATTTACAGTAAGACAAATTCATAACCATTAGAATTTTAATAATAATTAAATAGATTTTGTTACGAGTACGAATACTTTATGGAATCACCCTCGTCTTTGTTATTTTATATTAAACTTCAAAAGGTACAACTTTCTTGGACTATGTGTTCTTTATGTATAAGAATTTATAGCAAAATTGAAAACAATTCTTCTTTTTTTTCTTGCATTACTACTTGCCGCTTACAGTTTCCTCTTCCGTTAGTAAGTGTATAAAAAATTTTTTTTCATGCGTTTGGTTGTTTGCTTCCTAATACCAAAGGATTATAATTTTGTTAAAATTGTTTTAGGTTTTAACTTTGTTTTTCCTTTCTCTCAAAAGCAGTTTTTTGTTTCTGTTTCTATTTTTCTATTATTTTTTTTATTTTTATTGCATTAGTTGGTATTAAAAATACAAATTTAAGAAATTTTTCTTTTCTATTTAGGATATAGAAACTTTGTTTGTGAGTGACATTTGAAATTATTTTTTATTACCGCATTAAATACAGAGATACAATTTGTTTTGTAACTACTTAGTATTTAATTCTATTTGTTATATATTTAATTATCTAACTTACATTATTTAAACAAATGTTATAGAAGAGTTGCTGACATAATTCTAAATACAGAGTGTCCACCGGGAAGGTATACTATTTTGTTTGTTTATAATTTTTGATTAAATCAAAGGAAATGGATCTTTGAGTTGCTCCAGCATTTCTGTTTTTTTTTTTTTTGTATAAACCTTGCTTATCAGATATCCCCACAAAAAGAAGTTAGGAGCAGTCAGATTGGAAGAGACTGGAGGCCAATCAAGATCATCATTCCTTAAAATAAATTTTTGTGGAAAGAGGTCTCGCAGTAATTACATTGTAATCCTGTTGGTACCGTCTTGTTAGTCAAGTCCAAAGCATGCAGTTGTGGCGTAAAAAGGTTTCTATCATATACCGATATTGCTCCCCATTGACAGTTACCGTTACTCCGTTTTCAGTTGCAAAGAAGTAAGGTTCAAAGATTCTTCCTGACTACAAATTGCACACCGGACTCTCACTTTTAATGCATGCAAAGGTGCTTGGGTCTATCAGCTACCATCCGTCTTTCTTCTTGTTGGCACGTTTTTCTTTCAAAAATTTCACGTAACTTTCTCATCGTCACAGTAATTGATTTTGATAAAATGTTTTAACGATATTCAAACACGTTGGTTTACCGAATATTTTCCCATAATAAATTTGCCACGTCTTTACTTCACGACTGACAAATTTTAACTGTCAAGACTAATGTTTACCAAAATGGCGGGAAAACAAAGTAGTACAGCTTGCCGGCGGACACCCTGTATGCATTTTTAGCAAAGAGTGAGTGAGTGAGTTAATATTTATTTCAAGTATTTTGTTGTGTCGTAAATTTTATTTAAACACTTCAATAAGGAATTGATAAAGAAATTTTTTTATAAAAATTGCAAAAAAAAAAAAAATGGTGCAAACTTAAGTTCAAAGGATTTTGGCATAAAGACATCATGTTACAATATTTTAAACAAAGAAATTGAGGGTGTGAAATATTTGCAGTATTTATGCTGTAAGTAGATGAAAATGACACACATAAACTAAATTTTAGGTCAAGAAATAAATACTCCTTGTTAAAAAAAGTTGGCTCAAAATCAAGAGAACTTTTAAGCTTTAATTTATTCTTATGCCATTTGATTAAATTTGTAGGATTGTTATTAGTACTTAATTAAAAGTTATTGCATTGCTTAGTTTTGTGCCTAACAGAATAAATGAATAATATTTACAAATCTATAACTTATTTGTTGTTTCTTTCTAAGTGAAGGGAATACTGCAGGAACAATGGATTTGATTGCAGATAAAAATGAATTTTTTTTTAGATATCTGAGTATTTTTGAAACTTCCTTTCGGGTGGGCCATTTAAAAATTTAATTTTAAAAATGCAATAAAACAAATTTATTTTTTTGTTGTGAAGTAACATGTTTCCAGTGGGAAGTGGATTATTATTCCACTGGCCTCATAGTACCCCATATGATCGGACTAATTTTCGAGTGTATAGGATCGTATCTCGACAATAGTATCACAAATTGGCCTTTAAATGCTCAACTGTCGTTGGTTTGCCGGCATAACACTATTCTTTAACGGCGTCCCACAGCAGCAAAATGGTGATGTCGCTACTTTTTGGCGGCCAATTAAACGGCCATTAAACGTTTGTTGCTATAAATCTGTTCTGAAATGAGATGTGCGGCAGGTTGCAACATTTTGTTGAAAACAAACATTGTTCACATCAGTATCATAAAGAGCAGAGCGTCTTAATTTGTGGGTTTTCTCAGCCCCAAATACGGCAATTTTGCTTATTAACGTACTCACCAAGCTGAAAATTAGCTTCATCCAAATACATGATTTCTTTAGGGAAAATCGATATCATTGTTCAGTTTCGCGTATGCCCATTTAGCAAAGCGAAAACGAAGCGGATGATCATGCGCCTTCAGCTGACGAATCAATTGAACTTTGCGACATGTTTTCGCAAAATTCTGCGTAAACTGGCGAGTGAAGTGTTCAATGCTTGAGAATGATGACAGATTGATGTTGATGGATTCCCATGCACACTCCAAGCCACTGATTCGATATTTTCAGGTATTCGTACTGTACGAACACGGAGACGTCTTGGCGCATCAACAATTAAACCAGTTTCACGAAATTTTGCAATACACTTGCGTATACCGGGCACTATTGGCCTTTCTCTGGCACGAAATTTTGTACGACATTTTGGTTCAATTTCCGACAAATTGTCTTGGTTTACTCATTCATTGGAAGCGTATATCGGTCACTGTTGGTCCTTTTCTGCGACCAAATCTTGTACGAAATTTTCGTGCAATTTACGCCCAATCATCTTTGTTTTGGAAATAAATTTCAAATAAATCCCAAAGTTATTCAAGCGTAAATCGAATCATTTTGTGCTATGGATATATGTATATTGAAATTTGTTACAGAATGGAATAGGTATTGCCAGATTCGAAATAACCGGTGGTTAAAATTTAAATCGATATTTTCGTTTATTATATTATACTACTATATACATTAGGGTGGGTCAATTTTTTTGCCTACTAAGCGTATAGCAAAATCGTAATCTACGGGAAATTCTAAGAACTTTTCCCAAAGAAACCATAATTCTAAAATCAAAATCGAACTTCCGGTTTTTAAAGAGAAAATTAGGTGTTCAGGTCATCCGAAAATAATGCTATTTTTTTTGGAAGTATTCATTGCAATTGGTGAATAGTTGACCTGTAACGCAGGAAGAGGGCTTATTTTAAAGGAAATTTTCCCAGCTTTCTATATCTGTCCTCACTTGTAGAAAATTATTTACCCAAATAATAGTTTCGGAGGTTTATGTCAAAATAATAATAGTCAAACTGTTAAAGACCTAAAACTATTATTATAAAAAAATACAAATAATAAAAGTGTAAGTTTCCAGGTTTGTGAATTAATGTCTTGTAAAAAGTTCTATGAATTAAATTTTTGTAACACTCATTTAAATACCGTTTGTTACTCAACTATTCCAATTGACCTGGTCATTTATTAAAAGTAAGAACAGTGTTAAAGGTTTAAGTTTCATCATTAAAACAAAAGATACTTCTATTAGTCAAGTATATACTCATTTGATTTCGATTTTATTTAAATTTCATTTTATTTTTCACAAAATA
Source organism: Metopia argyrocephala (assembly GCA_963576795.1). Classification (NCBI taxonomy): domain Eukaryota; kingdom Metazoa; phylum Arthropoda; class Insecta; order Diptera; family Sarcophagidae; genus Metopia; species Metopia argyrocephala. The sequence goes on from OY756209.1 coordinate 32,775,679, forward strand.
TATGTACATAAAGAAAGGAGAAATACTTGTACGATATTTTACATTAATAAAGGGAATCATATCTACCACTCTGTTCCTAACTCTTTTAACAATAGTTGAGGAAACCAAACAAAAGTGACAAAAATAATGCAAATGTTTATACAAGAAAAGGACGGAAAAGAAGAGAAAATAGTGTAGTGAGTCTTTCTATTAATATATGCAAAAATAAATGATGATGATGGATGAAAATAAATAAGCGAACTTCCAAATGAAAAAAGTGAATGAATATAAATCGTGTACTAAATGTAAATGACTATAACAGAAGTAAATTTTAAATGGTTTTTTTTACTCTGTCGAGAGGCTGTTAGGATACAAAAAGAAAAGAAAAATTAAAATCCTAAATTTTTTGAAATTATTTAAAAATTGTTAGTGAATAAAAACATTAAAGAAGAATATTTTTATAATCCTTTATTATTAGAATAGATAAAGTTGATTATGTATAAATATTGCATCACATCACTGAGTTAAATAATAATATACAATCAGATTTATATACATATTTTTATTATATCAAGTATCAAGAACAAATAACTCAAAAGTGCTTTAAGGGGGTTTTTGTCTCAAATATCTACAATTTTCGAATTATATATTCGAAAATTCGGCTTTTATGTGAAAAAGTTATAATAATTCTTGAAGACACTCAGAATTTTAACCATTTTTCAAGTTCGTGCTTAAACTTCAAAGGAAAAAAATTGATAAATAATATATGACAGTCATATCTGTGGACATTTGACAAAACGTCTTCTTTCAAAATCAACAACTTTTCAGTAGAGCAAAAAAACAGTTAAAAAGGCTAATACAAGTTATTGCTTAGAATATTAAAGAAATTTTGAACTGGGATATTATACACAAATACTTAACGAACATTATGCGACCTTTTTTTTCCCTCTAGAAGCAATAGTTTTCTTTAAAACGACAAAAAATTAATTTAAGACCTTTTTAAAAGCAAATACATTTCATATATCGTCGGTTGACAAGTAAAACTCACTAACTGTAGTCATATAACATAGCACTTAGTGAGTTTTACCTGTCAACCGACGATATTATGTATATTAAATGAATTTGCCTATATGGCGAAAAATATTTTTTGTTTTTAATAAAAATATTTTCGTTTTTCCAATATTAGCTACAGGTTTTTGTGCCAACTAATTGTTGGCTGACTGTGGTGAACAGGAAGAATAGAATTTCAATTTTTAAAAACAGAAATGTATTGCTTTGTAAATACTTTTGTTTGGTTTTTATATGTATACTAAATGTGATTCACATTTAGTTTATAACTATTTGAATATAAGTATTTGTATTTTTGGTTACCACCTTTGGGAAAAAGTCTCCTGACGAGTCTCTTAAGCAGAGACGAAATGGCCATAGAGACATGCTTATCCCCAAAGCAATACATTTCATATATTATGTATATTAAATGTATTTGCCTATATGGCGAAAAATATTTTTTGTTTTTAATTTCTAAAAGTAATTTTTGGTTATTAGTTTTATACATCAGTTAAAATAAGGCCTATAAAAATAAAATTATTTAATAGAATACTCGCACTATCGACCAAAGAACTTCTCTAGTTGTTTTTTTCTGTTTTGGACGCAGTAGAAATGGAAATATTTTAGAAACTTTTAGTTTTTTCACTATACATATTTTCATTTGAAACTATTTAAAAATCCCTCATACTTTTTTCCAATTCTTCAGTCTTTTATTATAAATTTAAAAATGCTTCACTTTTGAATTAAAATGCAAAATATTAAAATATAAAATGAAGACAATCAGCTGTTCTTTCCAACTAACTAGGAAATAAGTTGCAGTTTTGCCCATCCTTAATTGTAAATTTTTGGTGCTGAAAGTAACGATATGCGAATAACTTAATTAGATGATTAACGAGTTACTCGTAATATTTAGTGATCATTTTTGAATATGCGCCAAAGCTTTAATGGTTTTGCAAGGAAATTTATAATGTTTTAAAAGTTTTTTAGGCCCTTATCGAATTTATCCACAAACACGAATTTGATGTCAAATTTATTTTTTTATAAATAGAATAAGTGAGCAGAGAATACGTTTTGAAATAACAAAAAATATATATTTAAATTTTCCCTAAAAACACTATTTATGTACAGATATGATTGAAGACTTATTTGCAGTTCTAATTTTTTTATTTATTTTTACAATTTTCCTTACAACTCACGAACTTTGTTTAAATTAGGTCTTGCAACGTTAACCTTTATTTATAAATGAACATAATTGCGACTTAAATAATCCTGAGAACTTAAACAATTTATACTTTTAATTAATTAAGAATAAAAATATTTCTCTTCATTTTCTTTGAATTAACTGTTCACTTCACTTCCATTCCGTGTTTGTTTTTTATCACAAATTGTTTGAAAATTAATTTGAATTTAATTTTTTGTTATTATCACCAACAAAAATTTTTTCTCTCAGTGTATAACACCATAAAATGTTATACATACATAAATATTACAATAGACAAATTTTACACAAAACAAAGCAGAGAAAATTTATTTTGCATAATATTTAAAAGCTTTTTAATTGTAAAACCAAACACACGAATAACAAAATTCGAATTTGACTTCTTTCGAAAAGTTATAATTTAAGTTAAATAGTAGGAGAGATTAAAAGCATTTGATTTGTGGGTAAAAAATATGTACATACATATGCACTTAAAAGTTCTTTAACTTTAAATACATTTCTTTGCATTTGTACTTACCGATACGATCAAATAATTCACCACCGGCTGCATATTCCAAAAATATATATTCGATATTGCCATGTGAACGATTACCGAAAAACCGTAATATATGCTGGTCCTGTAACATTTTCTGTATGCAAATTTCCTTACGTACCGATAACACAGCATCCGAATGTTTTTTCAAATCGACCATTTTCATAGCAACAGCTTCACCGGTTTGACGATTAATCAACAATTTTACTCTGCAAAAAAAAGGAAAAACAAAAAAAAAAAAAAATATAACAATAAAAATGAAATGGGAAAAGAGAGCCGTAACAAAACAATAAGAAAATAAAATAAAAAACAAACTATGTATGTACATCTATGAAGTATAAATAAAAGTGACTTAAATAAGAGGGATTAAAAAGAACGGGGATGAGAGGGAGTAATGACATTTTAAAAACAGAGAGATATACAATTACAAATATAGTGTGTAAATGAGAGTACAAAGGAGTCAGTCGGTTTAACGTTTAGTTAACACAAAAAAAATCACAAAATTCATATACAGGATAGTCGGATAAAGCGATTTCTCGCTAAACATAGCGTCTTAATTTTCCGTATTAAAGTATTTGGCGATTTTTAAGGTTATTTTTATTCTACAATCAGCTGTTCTATTAATTATGCCTGTTTCACAATAAAATTTTCACAAATAAAGTCCTTTTGAACTGGTATGCAAACTAGACTACAAAATAAAATTTTTCAAGCGTTATTACAAGTTATAACAATACGTACATATGTACACTGTTGGACAAAACTATAGCAACTGAAATAAGTATATCGTTATTGTGATTTAATTTAAATTTTAACAGAGTGAACATGAAAATAATCCAAAATATGCTTCAAAACTTGTCAAAGGATGGTTGGATGAATCAAATCAAATCAAATGTTAATCCTATAGAAAACCTTTGGAGTATCGTAGATCGCAAAATAGAAAAGGGAATTTAAAACAAACACACAATTTTTAATCGTATTCAGGAAGCTTGGAACAGAATTTTCAAAGATCAAATGCAGCAGCTTATTGATGCAATACCCCCCAGATGTGCTGCCTGCTGTTATTAAAAATAAAAGTTATGCTAAAGACTACTAATGTTATTTTTAAGTTAAATGAGAATACAAAAATTGCTTTACTGTAACTGTTATGTAATTAAATAAAATATCCTTTATAACTATGAATTGTCATTTTCATTACTTTACGGAATATCGTGTACTATAAATAAAGAGTTATTATTAAAATACCAAAAATTTTTCTTATTTGTTACAACATTGCTGTACAAAATCAGTTTCTTTAGTTTTGGCCACAAGTGTATGTCATGGCACGGCCTCATTTTTGCAGAATTTCAATGCTTCGTATTTGGATGTGGTTTTTATAAAGGTTGTGTTTTTAATAATTTTGAAAATATAGGCATGCATGTATTATATAGTTAAAAACTTGAAAGAACAATGTTTTGAAAATGTTTGCGATTTTTGGCATTGAATTTCTAATAATAAAATGGGTAAAAATAAATCTGACAACCCTATTCGTATGTACATCCTTGTATATGTTTTGTTTACTCTCTTGTAGGCTCCCAAGAGAGATAATATAAAACTCAGCAGAGAGTATACATAAAATTTTTGTATAAATATGTACAAAAGGAAAATATTAAACAAAATTTCATTTTGTTATTCAGCTATTCATTAATACACATGAAAATTCTCTGCCTCTCTCTCTCTCTTTTCGTAGTTGCTGTTTCATTATCCTTTTTTCTTTTAGGAAAAAGAATTCTTTCTGCTAAACACGTTGTTTGATGGCAAACAATAAAAAATACTATACCACTCTGAATACATGGCATATAATAAAACAGTGCAAACAAACAATGCTGTGATACATTTGCATTACGGTTTGGGTACGTTAAGATACACAAAAAGAGTCCTATATTATAACTGAATATACATATAATAGTATAGCACAACACATCTAAGGTTTCATTGTGAAAATGAAGAAAGCAAGAGTAGAGAAAATTCTAAAAACTATTGCATACTCTATAGGATATATATGATAGGGTTCTTTTTTAATACATACTTTAATGTTTGGTCTGCTCGGACATGCGCCCTATACATAGTTTGAAAATACATATATTATTTAAGTATGTACATACATACATAAGTGTATATTAAAAAAAAATTTTTGAGAATTTGAAATGTTATACAAAATCAACAGAAAACACAAATAATATAAAATAAAATGGTTGATAAAAACAACCTTAGCAAGCCGGAAGGAAGTGTTTGATAGGTTTCCGGTTTATTGACTTGCTTTCTTTACATTCATTCATATAATTTTTATGCGCTAGTATTCGTATTTTTTTGTGATTTTATATTTAAAAATTTTATTTTTTTTTCGCCTGTATCAATTATTTAATTATAAATCGGTTAAAGTCATAAATAAATTCTTGGACAAGAATTAAAGAATTTTAAACGCCATACGATGTTTCATGTAATTAAATTATTATTAAATTAAATGTAAAACATAAACCATTGCAGTTTCATTTTTGTACATATGTACATACATACACACATAGTTCATTCAATGTGTGTAAATTGTATAGGAATTTTAATGTAAAGTTATTTAAAATATATGTAAGCACATACTATGTTGCAATTCTAGATCCAAAAAGAGTTTTACCCTAAATTATAATATTTTTGTCAATGCAAATTTTTACTTTAGTGATTTATTCGTAAATATAAGTTTATGAATTTGAAAGATTTATTATGTTCATAAAAATATTTAATTTAAAAACTAAAGTGTGTTTTTCTTTTTTTTCTTTAAGTCTACTTTACTGTTTTAAAGCTTAAAAGCAAATAAAAAGAAAACGTTTTATTTTACATTTTTACTTACTCGCCATAAGCACCTTCACCCAATGTTTGTGCTAAGGTCCAGCCTTCAACAAATTCACGATTATTACCAGTTGGTGCAGCAGCAGCAGCAGTAACGGTATTGGAGGTATTATTTATGACACTACTATCGCCATTGTTAGTAGTCTTAGTTTCTTTAGCATTAGAGGCAGAAGATAAAGTCAATATTGGATCGGACATGGTTACAAAATCTTTTATAAAATATCAATAATGCTGTTCCTAATGATGCTATTAAAGATGATGATGGTGATTTTTCAACCTGTAATTACGCCAGGCTTATATGAGGTAAAAAGTGTAAGATTGAATGATGACAGAATTGTCGTCAAGAGGCGGGAATATTTTCTTTTTATGAAAATGGGATTTTAATGTTACAAATTTTTGCTTTTGGTAAGTGTTAAATTTGTTATTGGCTTTCAGAGATAAAATACTAGTAAAAACTAGTTTTTTTCGTTTTCCCTTTTTTCATTTATACGTATGTATATATGTTTTTAGTTTTAAGTTTCCTCTGGCAAATAGCCAAAATTAAACCAGCCAAAGATGTCGAAAGAAAAGTTTTTATTTTTTATTATATATGGAGCTATATGTAGATGTAGATAAATTGACTGGTGGATGGCTGTTTAGTTGTTTGGCTAACTGGATATTTCGTAAGATTTAATGCTGATTTGTTTGTTTAAACAGCTTTTGTAAGTGACTCGAATATACACGAAACTCAACAAAATATATAAGAAAAAAACAAAAAAAAAAAACTAAAACAGTATTGGTTGCTTGAGTAATGTGTCTGGCCTTCAAGTCATAACGTTAATAAAAAATGAAGGCACCAACAAATTAAAAAAAAAAAAATATTAAAAACTTAACAAAAGGAAGGCAACAAAATTAAGAAAAAAAAAAAAATTAAGCGAAATTGGTATACAGCTGGTTGCTTTTTGGCCGGTTCACTGCTTTAGTTGGCAGTGTATTTAATAGTGAATAAGTGATAGTGGGCTGGCTCGTTGGCTTGATATTGTTTAGTTGACCGGTTTGTGAGTGAGGTAGGTTTTTTTGTTTTTTGCAGAATTTCGATTTAAATAAGGACTCTTTATACGTGTTGCTCTTTTCTTTTGTTTTTTTTGTTGCATTCAATGACGACAACAATGTCAAATTCGTTGATTTTTTTCTCTCTTGTTTTAATAATTCATTACTTTTAATCAACCAAACAGCGATTGATTTGACAGCCGATTTGATTACTTGTTTCCTTTGAATTTTTTTCTTCTGACGTTTTGTATGTCTTTTGTCACAAATAGCAATGCTTTTTGGTGTTGATAAAGTCTATAAAGATATGAAAAGTAAAAACTGATTAATAAAGTTATAGTTATTATTAATTGAATATAAGAAAAAAGAGAAAATAATTTTAAAAATTTAATGTAGAATTAGTTTTGTTTTTCATTAAGCTTTAACTTTTAAAAATAATCTAATTTTTTACATTTTTGAATCCATTAAAAACTTGCAACTATGTTTTAACAACAAAATTTAAATCAAAAGGGCTTAACTGACACATAACAAAAATACATAAATAAATAAAGAAATTTATGGTGGTAGGTAGGTAGGTCAAATGGCTAGTTAATCAAAAACGTGATCGATTACAATTAGGACTAGGTGCCGTTTTAAAAACATTGCAGAACAAAACTGAAGTTATCTAAAAATAGGAAAAAAACTACAGCTAACCAGAGCTGCCTATATATAGTAGAGTAGAGCAAGTAATGTAGAAGACTGAGATTATATGTACACATATGGAAACTATTGACCGTATTTCTTCCATGAATTTAACACGGATTTAACAAGCAAGTTATGTATTTATAATAAATTGTTTATCTATTTGCTAAGATCATGTTAACCAATGACCAAGCACTTACTAAGATAATGAAAGCGTGTTAAATAAGTCGGCATTTACAATGTAGAAATTGAAAGGCAGACTTTTTTCAAATCTCTTTTGCTCTTGCCTAAAACTTTTACAATGTAGAACTTAGAAGAAAAACCAAAATAAGCAAAAATTACGAAATGTAAGAAAAGAAAAACAAAAATTGCCCAGTACAAACATTTTCATCACTATTTCTGCGTCTGTCTGTCTTTCAATTTCTGCATTGTAAATCCCGACTAAACTTAGTCGACAAACATGGTGACATAAAATAGAGGTGATAGCAACTCGTCGTTAGGAGTTTATGTGCTCTATCCGCCATTTTATATATCTTGAGTTAATGATGCCACTTTAGGTTTTTGACACCAAAATTTTTAAAATCTGCAATTCAGTTTTCGGCTTTTTTTTTTCTCCGAAACTGGACGAGATATCCGAAAACGGATTGCAGACTTGAAAAATTTGGGTTTGAAAACCTAAAGTGGCATCATTAACTCGAGATATATTCAGTTGTTGTCTTACTCTTCGGAAATTTTTTACTCAGTGATTCTTACTGGAAAAGTCCCTAAACCAACATAATATGTACAAACGAATTTTGACAGTAGCAAACTGTTAACAAAAACCAACACTGACCCAACACCACCAATATTTTATTTCACCATGTAAAAAAAAAAACGTGAAAAATATAAGTTTTTGGTGTCCAGCATTGGTAGAAAAAAATTACAAAAGATAAAAATATTCACTTTAAAAATATACCAAGGACTATTATTTTATTTTTCCATATTTTTGTATATAAGTTGAGCGAAAAAACCGATAAATAAATGTCACCAAATGTGTAAGAGTTGCTTGACTTTAAAAAATAAATTTAAATGGTTTTTAATGTGTTGTATTGTGCACGCAAAAGAGGCGGCTACTTGTGTACGTAGACTTCAATAATTTGATCAGCTCTTTGGCAAGCTCTGCTAATTAGTTAATGAAATTAATCAATTGAACGATTCATTCATTTAATTTTATTTAAAATACTGTTGCAAGGACTATAAAGTAAATATTATAATTGATAAATTAAAAGTTTAACTATTTTAGTGAGCTTTTCAGATAAATTCTGACAGTTGTTCTATGAGCATTTGGATTAGTGCTTTTATAGGAGGTACGAACAGCTGCAATGAAATTGCGCGCTTTAGCCCATCAAACCGTTACAGAAGTTTATTTGTTTTGGCTTTAAAACGTTATAAAAATCTACTTTTGACATTGTTATGATTCAATGATACATACACCTATACAAATTTATTAATCTGCCATATTAAACAATATGTCCAAATAATTTTGACAATGTCGTTTTAATGACTGCAAACATTTCGTATATTTGTCTTAAATAACATGCGCGACAAAACCACGAATATTACATATTTCAGATTTAATTATTATGCCAACAAAAAAATTAAAAAAGAGATTTTAAAACAATCACTTCGTCTTACACATGATGAAAATATTGAGTAATACGTGGGCAGTGTGGTAATTGTATAACAATTTTTATTTTAATAGTAGTAATTTTTAATGTACGTATTTTACTATGATTTGGTGCCCGCCAACCATAATCCTCCAATATGACTTATTAGAAAACGGACCCGGATAAAGTATAAGAGATAATATACAAAATAAACAACTCTGATGAGAACTTAGTAGCGAGAGCCAAAAACTAGTTCAGTTTCGCTAAAGTTATACATATTCCTTAATGACTGTTAATTCTCTTAAAAATACCAATTTCGGGATCTTAAGACTGATATAAATTATGCGAAAGATTTACATACGAGTTGGCTTCCTAGACAAAAGCTCCTGGTTCAAACCCCAGCTGACATTTTGAAAGAAGGAAATATGAAAAGTATTTCATTGGGCGACCACCTCCTAGCAGTGCTCTGGCAAAAGCTCTAAAAGCAACTACTTGCCATGGACAAGCTTCTAAAGTTTGTAGTTTGGAGTCGACGTTAATGGCAACAGGAACAAAATCCCACTCCATATTCAGAATACTACTCAGATTTAATGCCTTGTTTTTTTTTTTATTTTGAGACCAATACTCAGGGGTAAACCCCTTCTAAATGCTGTGCATTTAAAATTTTTTGGAAAGAACAGTACATACATATATATTTTTCGTATATTATTATTAAGCGCCTTAGGAATGAAACAAATTGCTGTGAATTAATCATTTAAAGACCATTTATATCTTCACCCTTGAATGACCAACAGCAATTGCTTCATCGTTGCATGTTGATTGTGTGGTGAGTGCCTTCTCTAAGTAGGTTTAGCTGTTATCTGCTACTTCCCAATAGGTGGCGCTTTTCTCCTGATCATTCGTTTTTTGTTGACATTTGTTAAGGTGGAATAGAGTAGAATATCGGGGAGCGGTTTCTTTGTAGACGGTCTTCTTGGTGGGGGCAACCTCTTATTTTTTAAATTCTAATTTTGAAAAAACCGCAAACGAACTTTTTTATTTTTCAATTTTACTGGGTTTTGAACTTGGGCCGTTTGAGTTTTGGTGCGAGCGCTCTAACCACTATACCACAAATGGCTGAGTGTTAACAAATTTGTGGTCATTGAAAATTAAAAAAATACATAATAATGAAAAGGTTGGACTTGATAAACGAAACTTAAAGCTATTTGGAAAATGAATTAAATAAATATTTACAGGCAAAAAAAAAAAAAAAAATTAAACTGCCCACATTATAAAGTAAGAGCTAAAGTGCATATACAGACGTTTTCCTAAAACCGAACACCAATATTAAGGATAAAAACCAATATTTCCATTTCAATAAACGTGGTGTCGTATTAAACAACAAAAATTTACAATAAAGAGAAAAACCAAAATCTTCATCATTATATTGAAACTGAATTCTGATGCTTTTGTATCGTTGGTTGTTATTGTTGTTGAAGCGTTGGTGGTTGATTGTTCGTTTCCAATTTATACCAATATTTCAAACTTTTGGCATGGTCATGGTTTTGTTACAACAAAAAACATGAACATCGACTATTCATTCGTACTACAAACAAAACAACGTATTTCTTGTTTTCTTTAACGTATTTACTTCCCGTATACGTAGTATTTCCCCCTGCTACTCAATTTTATTCATCCAACAATGCTTACAGGACATGATAATGAACGATGACGTTGAAGCTGACAATACGAGTAGTTAAACATTGGCATGCGCAAAAATGTTTGAAAAATTACTAAAAGAAAAAAAAAAAAGAAAAAATAAAAAAAAATGTATGTATAACCAACATAACCGAGTATCAACTTTATGTTGTTAAACATGGAAAAGAAAGTTAAACGATAAGGATAACGAAAAAAACAAACAATAATAGAGAGAGGAATCTGAGGGTAGAATATATGCACATATAAGAAACAAAATGAAAGGCTCGATAGTAAAAAAAAAAAAAATAAAAAAAACAGGAGTTAAAGTCACAGAAAAATATCATCCTAATGAATGTGTATAACAACATATTATATTTGTTTTTATTATTTTAAAATTATAGGGACACTAGAGAGCATAGAAACGAAAGTAGAGAGAGAGAGCGAGATTTTATAAGACAGAAAGATTAGAGGAAGAAAATTATTTGCTGAAAAAGGGGAAATGAAAAAATTTAATATGACATTTTAAGAATTTATTAAACATCGTTGGGAGTCTTAAAGTATAAATGCAGTCTAGGCAATTACAAATATTACATATTATTATACAAACATATCAGTACACAAGGCTTTTTAAATAAAACTTTTAAATTGTTTTATAAACACTATAAAATGGGGGTTAAAAATATATTAAAAAACACATTTAATGTATATACATATGTATTTATGCATGTATGTATGCAATAAGGTATTTGTAAGTCAGTGTTTCACTTTTCCTTGTTATAATGCTTCTTTTTTATAGACAGCAATTTATTATTATTTTATTTTTTCTTTACTGTTAATGGACCACACCCATTTATTTTCTATTAAGGATTTTCCCCCATTTTTGTTGTTCTGAAGGGAAGAGTATATGTAATATGGGAGCACTGAACTCTTTTCTATTATAAATCTTTGCTTATGGCAAACAACTCCAAAGTTTATAAAATAAAAAAATAAAAATAAAAAAACAGGTAGAAATCAGCATTTTAGGTAAAAAATGTAGTACTAAAAGTATTGAAGGCAGTAAAAAAATAAAAAAAAAATCTTCTCTGACACACGATTAAAATACTTATTAATGAAGCCACACACAAAAATAGTTAAACATAAAAAGGCAGAAGAGAAAGATTTTTGAGTATGGGCTGTAAAACGAAATAGCATGAAATTTCAAATTGTTATAATTTTAGAATGTGACAATATTTTGATTATTTTTTATCCTTTGGCTTAATGACCATTAACATAACTTCTTAGCTTAACTTGAATTTCGTGTCACAAATAATAACAAAATGTAGCCACTAAGAGTTGTATGTAAAGGGTTTTTCAATAAGAGCGCTGCAAAAGTTTTTTAAATAAAACAATGACAAGACGCTAAACCCAATTTTTGATGGTTTTCAAGCATAAATCGGCCCATATTGCTGCAATTTCACGTTCGATATTCGTACGAAGTTCATCAATCGTCGCTGGCTAGTTGTCATAGACCATAGACTTGACGTAGCCCCACAGGAAATAGTCTAACGGCATCAAATCACACGACCGAGGCGACCAATCGACTGAACCATTTCGTGAGATAACACGTTCTCCAAACTTGCTTTCCAATAAATTGATTGTGACATTTGCTGTGTGGCTTGTGGCACCGTCCTGTTGAAACCACATGTCCTCCAAGTTCATATCATCCAATTGGGGCCAAAAATACTCGGTTATCATTGAACGGTAGCGATTCCCATCCACAATAACGTGGCGGTCTTGATCGTCATAAACCGCACCAAACCGTAATTTTTTCGGGATGCAATGATGACTCAAGGAGTACGTGTGGATTGCTGCCACTCAGTCATTCAGTCAGCAATGAGCCTCATCGCTGAGCTTGATTTTTCGATGAAAATCCGAATCATTTTCAGCCCAATTCACGAACATACGACGCTTCTGGTGATCAAGCGGCTTCAGTTCTTGCGTCAATTTGATCTTGTAAGGATGTAGGCCAAGATCTTTTCGCAAAATTCGCACAACGATGTCACAGAGATGCCCAACGCATGAGAACGACGCGTGAGAGACACATTTGGGCTTTCTGCAACTGAAGCCTCAGCGGCAGCGATATTCTCGACACTACGGCCATTTCAATGTCTCACTGGCACGGGAACATTTTGTACTGTGCCTGTGGATTCAAATTTTTCCACTAGACGTTCAATTGTTGATCTGTTAGGACGATTATGACGACCATAAATTGAACGTAGCGCTCTTAACGTTGAGGCCATTGACTACGAATTTCGGTAGTAAATTTTAATAACTTCGACTCGTTGATGGCTCGTATATCTTTCCATCATGAAACGGCAAACCTTGCTGAAGAGAAATGTCACAAGAGCGGCAAGAAATATGGCTTCCTTTGCTGTTCCTGTCGCTCTACTTTTGTAGTGTCCCTTTTGAAAAACCCTGTACATATGTACATTAGACCGTACCTCAAAAAATATTTTCCCCGTATCGCCCATAATATGAAGTATTTTTGCCAAATTTCAAAAAAAAATTTTTTAGCCGAACTTAGGGGTCTTTCCATCATTTTTTTCTTTATATCTTAGGCAATTACAGTTTCATCTTAAAGTGTGATATATCAGTATTTTTGTCTCGAGATGCTTAAAGATCGGACTTTAAATGCCAAAGATATAACGAAAAAACTAAAAAAATCGACCCCTATGTTCGGTAATAAAAATTTCATATTTTAAAGTTTTTGTCTCGAAAATACCAATGTAAGGTCAATAGCCCTTAAGGAAAAAACATTAGTCTTCTCGATAAAATTTTTTTTTTCGAAATCTCCTTGAAAAATACTTTATATTATAGGCGGTACGGGGAAAACTTTTGTTTTTCCTTTAAAGGTGGTATGCTCTAATGTACATGAAACAAAGTACAGCTCTCCACTCTTTTCTCCTCTTACATCAACAAACGCCAATGTATCGCAGCAAATGTTTTACAGAATGGATTGGATGGATCAAATAACAATAACATTGTAGTTGCCAAAGCACAATTTTAAAAATTTAAGCACATTTGCTATATGACATTACAGTTGTCTTACTCGATATTACATATTGTATATGTACATACTCGTATCTAATAAATAAAATAGTACCAACAAATACGTTTGTTTATATCTTGCGAAAAATATAACTATGCTCGCATTATAACTTATGAAAAATAAAAATCCATATGATAATACATTAGGGAATAATAATAATAAACACAATGAATAAAATACGAGTAGATGTAAAAAAAGTAAATATTTATATTTATGTACTTTGCATATGGGCATGTGTATGCATATAAAAATCTTTAGATTTTACGCAAAGATTTACATTATCTATTACAGTTGGAAGAAAAAAAAATTATATAGAGTTATTGTATAGTTTAAAATACTGAATATTAGGGTGGGTCAATTTTTTTGCCTACTAAGCGTATAGCAAAATCGTAATCTACGAGAAATTCTAAGAACTTTTCCCAAAGAAACCATGGTTCTAAAATCAAAATCGAGCTTCCGGTTTTTTACGAGAAAATTTGGTGTTCAGGTCATCCGAAAATAATGCTATTTTTTTGGAAGTATTCATTGCAATTGGTGAATAGTTGACCTGTAATGCTGGAAGAGGGCTTATTTTAAAGGAAATTATCTCAGCTTTCTATATCTGTCCTCATTTATAGAAAATTGTTTACCCAAATAATGGTTTTGGAGGTTTATGTCAAAATAATAATAGTAAAACTGTTAAAGCGTATGCTTTGTCATGTTTTTCGGTCCCGAACAAATTGACCCACCCTACTGAATATATATGAATGTATGTTTTCTCATTGTTATGATTTACATATAAAGAAAAAGAAAACTAAAACATATATTTCTATAAATGTATGTAAGTATCTTTGATGTTTTTTAAATAAAAATTAAAAGCAATCCCATCGTATTCTTGTTTACCAAAAAAATGTTACAAAACGTAGTAAACCTGGTATATCTGCATATATTTTGTTGTTCTTTGACGTGGTTTGCTACGTTTTCAAGACTTACAATGGAGTTTGAATACCGCCATTATATAATAAAATGCTACACTATTTTTTTGTAGAAAAGAAAAGTCAATAATATTAATCAAAATCCTTCTATAGTATTTTATTTTTTTTGTCAGACTTCTTTCTTACCTATTATTATAGAAAGTTGTTTAAATTAAAGATTTAACTAAAGAATTTAAAAACGATAATTAGGGAAAACGAAAAAGATTAGGTGACAAACTACGGCATTCGATATCGAGTGAAATTTCATAAAATTTTAAAACAATTTACATAGAAATTTCTTTCGATATTAAATGCCGTAATTTATCCCCAGTTTGTTTTTTCTTGGATTTAAATATCGTACCAAAAACAGTGTGTCATAAGGCTGCAGGATGCGTTTCAGAAAAACTGAAAAAATAAGCTACATTTGAATTGTTGCGGTGAAGAATAGTGAAAAATCAGTGTCTAATGAGTAGGGCAACCAAAAATATGCATTAGCATCTTTTTTTTCTGAATGTTATTGACAAAACAACCTACGACCTTTAACCCCTATTTGTTACGGCATATTTTTGCATATTTCTTCATAAATGCATACTTTTGCATTTTTCGAATTTTTTCATATTTATAAAGCATATTATACAAATTTTTATATATGTTAGAAGAATTTACGTGTATAACCAAATTTTATTTTTCAAAATAATGACCATATGCTGACACATTACTTAAGTATAATCTATTAAATAATAAGGGTACTCATGACAACGCGTAAAATTAAACCGTGAAATTGGGGAAATTCGCGGGAATGGTTCATGAAGCTCCTTCTTAAACTACTGTGCAATAGTTAATATCATTTTGATAGAAACATCAAAGCACAAAACAAATTAAATACAAAGCAATTTTACATACATTTATGGAAATTAGCGTTTAAAAAATTGCTTAATAATTATTTCTCATTTAAAAATTACGTATTTTTCAACGTTGTACGTATTGGAGAAAAATTGTCATACATAATTGCATGATATAAAAAATTAAATTAAAAGTTGATTTTTAAATTAATTAAATTTTCGTAAGAATATGCGGAAAATCAAGCAATTTGTGTCAAACAGACTAAATAATATATTAGCGAATACCGAGATTTTAAAACTAATAGGAATATTCTGTTTTATAAAGTATGCAATAAACCAGTGTCAGCAAAGAAAATATTTACCATAAAACAACACTTTAGAAGTCAAAAACATATTAAGCTCAACGCAAGAAATTATGATAGGAAACGTTTGCTTTCAAATTTGCATCAATTACTTCTGTGATGTCGAAGTAAGTTTCTCGATGTACAAGAGCGTTTTACGACAAAGCTTTATGTTTAAAAATTTGAGCAATATGATTGTTATTTATTGCAACAATAATTAAATTAATTTTTTATTTTGTATTCTGATCTGTCTGAATTTTTTGACATTTTTTTAATTTTTTTTGTTAATTTTGAAATTGAAATAAATCTATAGCTCATTATCGAGAATAGTGGCTTAATCCAAAAAGCGATTCTGAGATAAATGTATTTAAACATTTTAATTTAGCCAAACTGAAAAGTGCAAGACACTTCTGGTCCCCACTCAGTGGAATGAGAGATAAAAATATAATTATTAGATATGTTTTAAATTACAGTTCGTCCCGTATTTTTGCATTAATAACTTAAAAGACACATTTTTTTGAGTTATGTCACTCTTCTTGCAAATGAGCCATATGTAAGTATAAAGGAAATTTATTTTATCCGGTTGGTGGCTAATTGTTACTCTTCATGTTTTCAAATTTTTGAAAAAAATAAACGTAATTTACGTCAACATATTTATGTATTATAAGTTTTATAAAGCATATTTTTAACGCTTAAAACTGTTTTTTTAATGCATATTTTAGGCGCTTAAAACTAATTTTACAGAGCATGTTTTTGGTTGCCCTACTAATGAGTTTAAATTTAAACTTAAAGGTCAAATAAGTTGTACGGGGCCTAATATTGCAAGGGGCTGTTGTGCATGATGGTACTAATTTATCGAAATCCACTTCGAAAGCAGAAAATATTGCCGCGTGAGATGGATATATCTAGGGTATCCATTTCTCGAATAATTAAATATGACTTGGAACTTCGAGCTTATAAGAGACATACGGAGCATCTACTTACGGCGGCTTTGAAGAAGAAACGCAAACAAAAACCAAAAGCATTGATTCGACAGTATGCCAATAACGGTCACAGAAAAATTCTCTTTACTGATTAAACATTTTTACTGTGGAGGAGTCGTTCAAAAAACAAAATGATAGAGCCTATACTACAAGCAAATGAAGAGAGTTCAGAGAGATCACCATCCTGCATCTGTGATGATATGGTGGGAAGCCGCCTATGATGGCGTCAACAAGCTCCATTTCTGCGAAAAAAGAGTTAAAACCTCGTCAAAGGTGTACCAAGCTTCCACACTTATGGCATAATATGTTTTTTTTTTGTTTTAATGAAATTTTTATACAAAATGTTGCAGTACTTTATCTACTATTGTTAAATTCTAAAGCATCTATTACACGTAAAATGTGTTTAGAACCGACAATTTTTTTTAATTTTAACATGAAGGTGGACAATTTGAAATTTACTAAACTTTTCTCACAGTGCAATTTTATTTGCTCAAAACTAACCAGCTTTGATGCAGTCATCTCATTTGCATAAAATTTTAAATTTCAGGGTATCCAAACTGTCCTATTATAATTCAAATATAAAATATTTTACGATTTATCTCAGTTTGTAATTTTTAAGTATGAACCAGAAATTTATAAATTTGCTTAAAACTGAAAAATTTTGAATCATTCTCTATCGTCGTTCAGACGAAATTTACACTTAAATCAATATTTACAGTGGCTCATTAAAGAAAATATTGTTTTTTATCTAAACGCTTGCCAAACTTTGTAAATAAATTAAAAAAAAAAAAATACTTTTCTGTAGTAAAATGTTAGAGCGGAGTGCTCTACTTCCTCTATTCTCTGGCTTTTGTTTTTTTTTCGTCAAGAGTTATGAAAGAGAGACAGAGTGTTTTTGTGTGTACAAGTATGAAAGCAAAAATAGAAGAATATAATCCATTAAGGAAAATGAAAAATAAAACTGTTGCTGTAGCAAAAAGTTAATAAAAAAGTAAACCATTTCCTATTAGGTGGGAGGTAGGAGAGATAATACCCTCACCCTTTTCTAGCTAAATAAACAAAAAGCTATTTGTTTTACTTACAGTCACTGTTTAAGTCGCACACAACACCAATGAAGACTTTTAGTACTTTTCTACTTCTATTCTTATTTTTTTTTAATTTTTAATGTTGTAATACTGTAATTATTATTATGGTGTTGCTGATAATGGTGTAATCACCATGACTTTTATAATCATTTTTATATCGCGTCGGTTGTTGCCAAAAGATAATAATATGGCTTAACCGAAAAAAAAAAGAAAATAGGAGCAACAAATTAACACCCAAGGATGTGAAGTTTGTGTTTTGCTTGTTTATAAAATCATTCCAAAAGTAGTTGTAAAAAATATTTGTTTTTCTCTTTAAAGATCTTTACTTTAAATGAAATGTGTCAGGGCAAAGGATCTCCTAAACCCGAATTAAAAAATAGGAAAACCCAAAATAATTACTGAATTACAAAAAAAAAAATATATATATATTAAAACTTGTACGCTTTGACTCGATGCAAAGTAAACCCATTTTTAAGGGTACAACTAACTCGTCTTTTATTACGTCTGCTAAAGAGGAAACCCTCGATTTAGAATTGTGCAGATGAAATTTGGCATTTACTTGAACACCTCCTTATTCTCAAAGATATTTTAGCTGAGATTTTGAAGCTCAGAAAAAACAATAAAAAAAGAGTAGACACTAAAGAATGATTGGCGTAATGCCAAAATCGGTTTGAAATCTTTAAAAATTTTATGTGGGATGAATATGTACGTATTTTGTGTAACGAATTTATGCTAAAGCTTTCACTAACTCGGTAATTTAAGAACAGTCTGTTTGTAGTTGGATATAAAATTATAAGGGAATCAACTAATTAATGTTCGACAAAATATATTTTTTTAAAACATACATACATACATAATTGGCCATTACAACCCTGTGTCAGGGTTACGGCCTAGCTTCTCGTAGCACTCATGTTGTGTGTGTTTTTATCCATGAGTACCGGGATCTAAAGTTTAAATTCGACTCCGAGCGACAGATTTGAGAAGCTCTTTCATGGCAATTAATTACTCCCAGAGCTTTTGCCAGAAGACTGCTGATATGTAGGTAGTCGCCAAAAGGAATAGTTTTTTCATATTTCTTTTTTTTTCAGCTGAGATTTGAACTCGGCGCTGTCGTCTTAGTAAACCAACACACTAACCACTTGATCAAGGTGACTAAAAAAGAGATATAAATTTCAACTACAACCTGCTCACCGTGTAAGATTTGGCCAATCTAGATGAATAGAATTAAAATCTTGGATAATATGCACAAGGTATCACAAGGATTATTGCCACTCCCACCGCCCATACAACTGCAAAACTGTATATCTAATATTATTATTGTTTACACATGTTGCAGCGTCTTCTGATATATCTTGAAGTCCATATCTAACCAAGAATAATATCAATGAGATGTCTTTGCGGTGTATTTTAGGAAGTTTTAGCCATTCTTCAATAATTTCCTTTCGCGAAAGAATGCAGGTTGTACTAGAAAATTGAAGAAAATGTATGGCGGTCGCAAAAATGCACACGAGGTTTTTGATTTACTTTAAAATGAACACTTGAAAGATTAACCCAAATACAGTACTACAACGAAACTATCCGGAATAAATAGTTGTAAATGATTAAACAGAACTGGGGCATGACGTAGAGCTGCAAAACTATCGAAAGTTTCGATAGTTTAAAAAAAAACTATCGATACTATCGGTTTCCTATTTTTCTGCGAAAATTAGAATCGCAATACGAATTTTTGGATATATTTTTACTAGGTTCATCTAAAATCTAGTGGAGAAGTAGAATTCAATTTGTATCTTAAGTCCAGTAAGTAAAAAAATATAGCATATTATGTATATGGGTTATTATTCGCTTTCAACTGTTTTTCATAATAATGCCCGTATTAATAAAAAATAAAATTGGTTTATAGAGTGCTTATTTGACATATTTCTATGGAGTAATTGTCAAATGAGCAATTAATAAAACTGTTTTATTTTTTATGAATACAGGCATAAATGTATTAATTTAAATAAAAGATATACATATGTATTACAAAATACTTAACAAAAAAAAAACGCAAATTATTTGCAAAAAAAAAAAAAAAAAATAATTAAAGCTGTTAATTTGAGATAATTTTTTTAAATTAACGGTAACCGTAAAAGGCTTTAACGTTCAAAACGTAAAACATACATTCTACATATGTAAATATCAAAATTCTAATTAAAAGGGATTATAAAAAACAATTCATAAATAAAATTAGGTACAGAAGCGTTAAATTTAGGTATTTATAAGTTATACCAGGTTTACCCAATACTTTTTGTTAATGAACAAGAGTTAATCGACCGTTTTTGGTCTATGGTCTTAATTGGCTTTTCCGCTTCTCTGAAACTAGGGTGCGAACGTTTAAGGTGATCTAATAAATATGTAGTATTGCCGCTAGTTTTATAATATTTGCCACATAAATGGCATTTAGCACAATTTTTATCTTTGGTTATTTCAAAATAAGTCCAAACATCTGAATAAGTCCTACGTATCTTTTTTTGAATAACCTATTCATCATTGTTGTCTACCTCAATGTTTTCGTTGCCATTTTCTATTAAACACAGATAGACATACACACTCCTATGGATGTGTCCATTGGACACATATGTACATACATTTAAATAAGTAGTATTGTAATAATACTTACTTTCTGATAATTGTAGGAATCTCTTTTTAAAACTGTTTTTTATTTAAATATTCTTTATTCTTTCAGAAATACTATTAATAATACCAGAAACTTTTACTTTAAAACTTCTTTGTATTATTTTTGTGCCGTCAATAATTCTCCGCTGTCGTTACATTAAGGTAACCGTTGCCGCTGAATAAAAATAACTAAGTTTAAATAAAATTAATTATCCTAAGGAGCTTAAAAGGATAACACTTTTTTGAAATATTGACTATATTTTATTTTACATTAAATAAATGCAAATATATTATTTTTATTGAAAAATTAGAACATACATTTCAAAATTTACCGGCGGCTAAAAATCTGCGTTGAAAAAGTTTATTTTTAAAATTATCCGATAGTATCGCTACCGATAGTGAAACCATCGATAGTCGGCCAAAAATAAAACTATCGATACTATCGAATGTTTTGCAGCTCTAGCATGACGTTATTTTCCATACAAATTGACACATAAAAACGCTGGAGAATGCAGTCGTGATATAGAATCTAATTTATTTTGACAGCGTTTTTTCTTATGCTCTCATTTTTAGAAACAAATTCTCTCAACAATGTTACGACACTTTTATTAAATATAATATAAATGTTTTTATTGTTGGCGCAATGAAAAATAATAACAAAAGAAAATCCAAAAAACATTTGAAAGTTTAAATAAATTAATAAATTTTGGAATTTGTTAAATAAAATGAGTGATATTATAGAAAAAATAATTGAAAAAGTGCGTAAAGATGATTAAATTATAAAATATAAATTATTTAATTCTCCGCAATAACTCTCGTAAACTTAATTTTTAATTTAACATACAAGAAATGTAAAAACAATAAATGACAGTTCGTGAAGTTGCTGCCGTCGTTTTAATTTTGGGTATGTTTTCTCTAAGAGTCGTTTTTGCCTGAAGTTGCGGTCGTATTCTGTTTAATCATTAACTGTACTTGAAAAAAGGAATTGTTTTATTTTTTGCACTTTTTAAACTCACAATTTCACAAAAAAATTTTTTTAATACTTAGAATGGAAAAAATTTAATGAAAACTGTAATATATTTTCTTGAAGTAGAGCTTCGTAATAAAAAAAAAGAATTATGACAAAGGCTTACTTTTTCCTAATCAGAGGTAAAAATAAAAAAAACTTGTATTACAGTTGCCTATTATATAGTTGGGCTCTATATATGATGAGAAGATATGTGCATCGCCCAGTTGGATATTTTTATTTTTATACAAATTACGGCCTTCTGAAAACACATAGAATCGGTCTGCCAAGCAGTTTCGGGGGAGTTTTGTATTACAACTTTTATTATTATCAATGAATTAATGAAATTCTCTTTTATTCTGTCAAATCCAAGAAATAAATCGTACTTTTTAAATTGTCGTATATAATAAAGAAATACAAAAACAAAGTTTATAAAAATACTTTTAAATAAAATCAATATTTTTAAATAAAAAACAAGACAAAGTATAAATAAAAATATGGATGCACATAAAACTTTATAATAATCGCCACCTCATTTCCAGTACTCTTTCACTGCTATATTTATCTTAAATGTACTGTATGTACTCCCACAAGCTATCCAATGCTGAGTAAAACAGAACAGCACAACTGATGGGTATGAAAACTATAAAAAATTGTTGAAAGAGAATATGCTCTAATATCTTGACATTTCCTTACTCAGAAAACTGTTACAGAACTTTTCTGAAATTATTTTATTCTTTCAAAAAGTTAATTAAAAATATAAAGAAATCATGCAGAAAGGAAACAACTTGCAGAAAAAAAAAAATGTAAAAGTTTTTTAAACAAATAAACAGAAAGAAACAAAATCCTTTAAATAAATTTATTTTAAGTTGGATTTAATACTGTAATAAATCTTTTTAAAAACTGGCTTATCAATTGCAAAAGAAGCACATGAAAAAAAAAACAAACAAAACAAAATAAAAAGTTATAGGCTAGGTATTATGGTATTCAAAAAACGAAAGGTTACATACATACATACATAGTTGGCCATTACCACTCTTTTTTAGAGATATGGCCTAGCTTCTCACAGCACTTATATTATGTGCGTCAATTTTTATCAACGATTAGCGTCGTCTACAGCAATTAATAAATGAGCAATTAATAAAACTGTTTTATTTTTTATGAATACAGGCATAAATTTATTAATTTAAATAAAAGATATACATATGTATACTATTGTAACATAAATTTCAATTTTATTACAAAATACTTAACAAAAAAAAAACGCAAATTATTTGCCAAAAAAAAAAAAAAATAATTAAAGCTGTTAATTTGAGATAATTTTTTTTAAATTAAGGGTAACCGTAAAAGGCTTTAACGTTCAAAACGTAAAACATACATTCTACATATGTAAATATCAAAATTCTAATTAAAAGGGATTATAAAAAACAATTCATAAATAAAATTAGGTACAGAATTAATCTACAGATTAACGTCGAATTCGAACGACAGACTTGAGAAGCTTATTCATGGCAATCAGTTACTCCCAGACTGCTAAGAAGTGGTCACCGACATATTTTTTCATATTTCTTTCTCTCAAGATGTTAGAAGTGGGTTTAGAGCACGGAGCTCTCGTCTAGTGAGCTAGACTAATACTAGACTACGGCTACGTGTTACATAATCCTTTCAACCAGTCTAATTTTTAACTACTCTTTCCAATAAATAAAGCTTTAAGATTTGCTACATTGCTAACATATGTAAGTCACTGAAATTTGTGATGAAGTATATGTAGGTACGACCAAGAATAAGTTAAAAACTAGAATAGCTGGACATAAATCGGACCAGAAACGAAGGGATATTAATTCACAAAAGACGGCTTTATCAGCACATTGTTCAAAATTCAATCACTATCCAAATTTTGAAAATGTTTCTATCTTGAATGTAGAAAATAATTATAACAAAACGTTTAATGTTAGAAATGTTACAAATTATTAATGTACCAACAACACACAGAATTAACTTTAAGGCTGACACAGATAACATAGCACAAGTATACAGACATTTAATAAACAGAAAATAAATTGTTAATTTCTTGTTAATTTGATTTATTATTTAATATTTCATTTAATATTTTTAATTAATTTGTTACATATTTACACTAATATTATTTCATGATTTTGTAAACATGTTTATATTACTGATTTTATTATGTTTGTTGGGTAGAATACTTTTTGGTTTTTAAAAATTTTTTCATTTGATAAAAAAAAATTTTTTGAATTTATAAATACACATTTTCTGTATTTAAAATTTGAAAATAATTTATAAATAAATATATCCTGAAGACGCTACACGCAGGAGTAGCGAAATATTGATAATTAAATAAAAGTTTTTAAATATTTGGAAATAATAAAAGTTTTTATTTAAAAAAAAGACCAAATTGATTTTGCAATAAATCGGGTGATAAGGGCGCTGTATGGCAAGTTGTTCCGTCTTTTTGGAACCAAATATCTCTAATGGTTAGTTGTTTAATTTTTGGATAAAAAAAAAATTGGTCTACACAGTGCTCCTTGTAGATTTCTAAAAATAAAGTAGAGATCAATTATGCGGATAGCGTTAAATAATAGTTAATATGACTATTAAGAATGGTCTTTGCTCCATATACGGCAAGTTTCATCAGATATGAGCTCCATCAAAAACCAGAATTTTTCGATAAAAAAAATGCTCATCTTCGGTCAATTTTAAATGAGATCAATCAGCAAAAATGCAACGCAAATTATCATTTTTCTGCATTTTTTGCATGAGCTGTATTATACAGAGACGTAAGCCAAGTTTCTTCTTAAAATTTAAAACGTAGTCGAAAAACGAGGACAACAACTTAAGTATGACGACAAAACGATATTTCCGATCTCTTCTATGCACATTTATTTTTCTTGTTGATGGCTTCAAGAATTGACAGAAGTAAAATCAGTGAGAAAATTATTAATAATTTGCTCACTAGGCTGGTTATGTATACATACATACATACATAATTGGCCATTACGACCCTGTGTCTGGCTTACGGGCTAGATTCTCGCAGCACTCATGGTATGTGTATTCATTTTTTATCGATGAGTACCGGACCTACAGTTTAAAGTCGACTCCGAACGACAGATTTAAGAAGCTTTTTCATGGCAATCAATTACTCCCAGAGCTTTTGCCAGAAGACTGCTGAGAGGTAGTCGCGGAGAGAAATAATTGTTTATTATTTCTTTTTTCAAGATGTCATAGCCGAGATTGGAACCCGGCGCTATCGTCTTAGTAAGCCACCACACTGCTGGCTGGTTATGTTTACAATTAAATTAATGAAATGCTCTATGAATTTCGAGTATTAAATTTCAAACATTTGAAAGCATAGTTCTGGCGTTAAACGATTCGTGATGAACTGAACAGGTATGTATGTATGTTGACATACTAAACTAACTGCCATAGTTATCGATATCGATAGTTCTCATGTAGCTAGAAAAACACCCTTTATATAGATACATATGTATATGCATACTCATGTATAGTATAAGTGTATGCATGCATAGACGTATTCATAAATGCATACTTTTTTATTTAAATGAGCCAATTGTTGCTAAGCTCTCTTATAATATAGAAAGTACGCTAATGCTACAGGCATCTGATCTGATAGCTTTTCCTACATTCGTTTAGCGTTCACTACACATTCGAAAAAAGTCATCAGCCGAAAAAACAAATAAACAAACATACTTTTAAGCTAATTCTGTTTATAAAGCCAGTTTTTGTAAGCTTGATTTTAACAATAAATTGCGCCAGTTTCAGTACTGGTAACACACACCACCTTTGCTCTAGTAGTTGCCATCATTTTTAGATTTTTTGTCTTTTTTTGTCTTTCTTTTTTTATTTTACGCCAACTATTTTCCTTTTAACATTTCGTTTCATTTCTATTTAAAGACAGGTTAAGGCTAAAAATATATTTTAAAAGCCTGTTGCCAATTTGCTATTTTTAGAATTTAAGTCATAAATATTCTTGAAAGCTGGTTTTTATATAATTTTTCTTTTTTTTTCTTATTTCAGATGCATTTATAGAAGATTGCAGCACAGGATAATTTCTTCTAAAGTTAGAAATAAATGCAGAAGGAAAGAGAGATACAGTCAGAACAAAGCTAAAATTATTTGAAATTTATAACGTCTTTTTAGAGGCTTTCATTTCCATATACTACATATACTCAGTACATACATATGTATATCTAATCCTCCATAAATTTAAGCTGTACATTCAAAATGTAATGCTTAAAAGACAACGTGTGTAAGAACCAGACATTTTCAAGGCTAAAAAGAAGTTATTTTGCAAAAAGAAAAATCGCTTTATCTTACTACTAAGGAAAGCAGTCACAATTCACTCTGTATGTGCCACACAACTATATTAGTACGATGTCAGTTTAAAAATTTCTGAATTTTTTCTATTTACCCATTGGTTTAATAAATACTCATACAATTGGTGTTTCGCGTCATGAATGATTAAAAAGTGATTTGCAAAGTTGTATTGTATTAGGTCAAAATGCCATCACATTTTTCCAAATTAATGGCCTAATGGCGGTAACCATTCTTCGTTGTATATGCCCTTGCATGGCTTAAAAATGTAGTAAACACAGCATATCTCCTATCATTGTGAAGCAAACTTCACTAGGCTTTGGATTATTCACCTATGCAAGGGAACGTGAACTGGGATTAGACCGTTGTGAGACATGTTAGTTTTACCCTTCTAATGACAATTGTTGTTGTAATAGCATACAAATTTGAAAAAGTGAGTACAGTAATACAGTTCATTTGACATTTAATACCTTCAGCAGTTCTAATACTTAGTAGGCTAAATGGAAATAGTTACAACAACTAGAATTTTAACCTCTTGAACAGAAAGAACAGTGTTTTTAAGCCAGCTTGACCTTATCAAGGGACGAAACTGAAGCTTTTCTATTAAGACACTTTATGGCTACACAGATTTGCAACTGAAAATAATAAAACTATAAACGGTCACTACATGGCGACTATTTTCCGTTCTTTCTCATATAAAAATAAATTGTATGTACCTTTTTTCAGATTTTTTAAAATGTTATTATTTTTAAGGAAAAAAATGAAGAAAACGTAATGGAATAGAGGACAAAATAAATACATATGTATGTATGTATATGGCTTTTATTTAAAGTTTCAAAATGATTAATCTGCCCTCGTAGTGTTATGACTCACTCTATTACATATTGTTTATTCTTCCTTTTTTAATCATGTCTTTCTGTTAAACCTATACCAAATATTAATTTATAGAAGGTCTTCCTATGGAGACTTTCGAATTTTGACAGTTGATAACAGACATCTTGTTAAAGCTTTATGTGCCAAACTAGTTGTCACGGATGTAACAACACGTGCAACTAATAATAATAATTGTTTAATCAAAAGGAGTATTATCTTTTAGCAATGTAAAGATATTTTTTTTAAATCATCTTTAGCGACGAGGTCAATTTTGAGACCGTCATCCTCAATTGCCAACTTCTTTTGGCAAAATCAATCAATCATCTGGTTTAAACACCACGCCACTACGTGCCAAACACTTCATGTCGTATTGGACATTCAGTACGAGCAATGTGAGAGAGGTAATGTGAACTGGCCACCGGGATCATAAAACTTAACCCCGTGAGACTTTTCCATGTCGGGTTATGGAAAATTTCGGATACGTGGCGGATATTTTTATTTCACACATAATGGTATCAACAGGTTTTTTAAACGAATAAAAAACTTCGATATTCTCCCTCACTTACTATATCAACATTTAAAGATAGGAAGCGCTTAAAGAAAGACCCGATAATTAAAAAAAGGCGCTAAATAAAAAAAATTACGTAGTTGATGCAACCACTATTATTCTCTTTATTAAAGGAGGTTGAATGTCGTTCTCTTTTACAACCTAAAAAAAAGAAGTTCTATCACATTATTTTTTGGCTTTCGAATGGCTGAAGTTAAGAACAGCAGCACCCAATGCTTGTGTTGTTGAGATAAAGCTGCAATTTCAAGCCATTGTGGAAATACTTGTTTTAGATTTGTTTTTTTTTTAACCTGCATTATGAATAAAAAAAAGGCAAGAGAAACATTTCAAAAATTGTCTTAAATTATAACACCATTTCAAAAAATTAGCAACACAGCCTTTAAAGTTAAGATTTTTTTGCTGGCGGCTTGAAATACGCAACAATTGATTACTTCTTAGAATAACTACAACTATGTACGGAATTTGAGGTTAGGATTTAAATTACCTGTCAAATAATGAAATGTCAAGAATTGAGCTGTCATCCATTGACATTTATTTAATAAAAAGTTGGAAATTTTTTATCATGAAACGCTACAGTACCATGGTTTGCTTCGCATGTTTGGAAATTGGCTGTTTGAAAAAATGAACGAAATCAGCGCATTTTTCAACAAAATCATCTTTAGTGATGGGAACACGACAACCGATTTTTTTATAGCCATAATTGGATAACGTTAACCTTTGGTTTCTGCAGGACCGCGGTACAAACCATACAGCCAGCCAAACAATTTAGTTACTGCATGAGAAATCTTACGGTCGCGGTCTTTTGTCGCCTCTTTCTTGTGTTTTAACACCGCTGGATTTGAAATACCGAGTTTACGTGAACAAAACACAAAGAACTGCCGCTATGATAGACGAAATTCGGTGCTGCATTGACGAGATTAACGAAGCTTTGATGTGGTTCAAAATTTTGTGAAAACAGTGGACGTCTGCCTACGTGATAGATATGGACATTTGCCGGACATCATATGTCAACTGAATTTGTCCAAAAATAAAAGTGTTTTTAAGCCAATTTACTTCCTAACCTCAAATTTGAATACTTTTTATGTATGTGCATCAATAACTGTTCGAAAACATTTACTATATAAAATATACATAAATTCAAATACACTTGCAGAATCAGCAGGTCGCTTTGGGCTAGAAAGAACTTAAACTTTAGAGAAAACTTCAACAGTAGGATTACAGTTGTAATAACTGGTTTTTGGGCTATTGGCAAGCAGACAGCAAAAATGTTCATTCTGTCATGCCATAGTTGAAAGCAGTTGAAGAAAAAGGAAACTATTTTACACTTTCTGTGTAAATGCCGACTTAATGAAACAGAGAGCATCATCTTTGGATAAACTGCTGTGCGATAATCTAGAAAAGCCGACAGGTGTAGGGCAGTGGTCTTCACAAAGAGAGTCACACAAAAATACACTGAGAGATGAGATTGGTTTCTTCATTTGTATTGTTTTTAACAACTTGAATGAAATTTGTGAAAATTTTCGTTTTAAAAACCTTTAATTTTAAAATTTAAACTAATTTATTAAAATTATTCATGAAATAAATTGTTTGTAAATGCTATTAACAAATTGAAATGTAGTTAAAAGAAATATAAACATTAATAAGTTTATATTGCTTATTATCATAACTTCTCAGTGTCTGACAAACAAATTTAGCTCTCTTGAAAACTAATAAAACATAAACACATACGCAATTTTTGTCTCACACACATGTTTTTGTAATAATTGTGGTTGTCGTTTAACATGATGAAAACAAAGCGTATGGATTTCTTTTTATGAAAGATTTTTAACATTCCAAATTTTTTTATAATTAATTAAGTTTTTCATAGGAAAATAAAACAGAAACTGGTTTCCAGGAATTCTAAGTGATATTTGTTAGTAAAGTACAATACATTAAATTTAAAACTAATATAATAAGAATTAACGATACGGGTAGTTTTGGTATATTTTAAGAAGCTGTTTGCCAGAATTTTTGTGAAATTAAGCAACCCTGGTTGTAATATTCACGAAGAGAGTAAGAAAAACTAAAAAAAATATCCCAACAATTTATTTACCTGAGTAATACTGGTGAAGACCACTGGTGTAGGGGTTGATCAACTTACAATGTTTCTGAAGCACACGGACTGAATATAGTTGTGCAGTACATAACTGTGGCATCAATGTGACATGTGATGAGTTAAAAAAACGTATTCTTCTTTAAAAAAAGTACTTAAAAATATTTTCCATACAGAAACTATAAAAAGTACAAAATCCTTGGAAACGGTGTACATATAGTTATACACTTCATTTCAATAACGTTCATCAGTTTATTATAAAAAAAATATTGTGCAACCGATTCCAGTTAGCCATCCCAATCCTTTACTACTATCCTGTATAACTATGTACGCATGTATGTATGTATGTGTAAATTTGTCTGCTTTATTCGAAATGCATTTTTATAGCCATTCATTCTTTTCTCTGTTTTATTGTGTTCGCACTTTCACACTGAAAATTCTAGGCTGATGCTGCTGTAGTTGCTTCATTTGTTATTCGGTTATTGTTGGTATTTTGTCTTAATAAAAAAAATCTTTAGTACTGTTGGTATTATACAGAACGCATAAAAAGTCTTCTACCAACCAACGCACATGTATCATCATCACCATCATTTCATCTATCAATGGTCTAAATTGGAAAATGTATTTTCAGTCTTAAAATATTTAACAATATTGGATTTCTCTGGTTTTGGTTTGATAAACTAGACGGAAAATATGATAATTTATTATTTTTGTTTATATATCGTATATAGTTAGTATATGTATATACGGCGATACTTTGATAATTCATGGATTTTTTGTATATCCACCATAAATACGAATTTTAGACACATTGCTGCCAAGTGGCATTCAACGCAGATTTCCTCGTAAGCTTTAACGAAAATTGGCTTTTGTAAAGTAGGGATTCTGGATCATTAAAATTTATAAAAATTGAGTTCCTTGCTTTTACTTGAATTGTCACTATAGCAAAAATTTATTATAAGTTATACAATAACCAATCGGCAAATTACGGCATTCGATATCAAACAAAATTTATATGAAAACTGTTTTTAAATTGTACGAAATTTCGCTCAATATCGAATGCCGTAATTTGCCCCCAAGGTTTGTCAGATCACGTCATTTCTCGCTAATCATTTTCGATTTTGCAACATGACTATTTATTTCCCTATTAAACTGGAACACGTTATGTGGTTGAACAGTTGACAAAAGTGTATGAGGTACGCATAGACTGCCGGAGCGGGCCATATACTTTGACTATTGTTTACAACATTTATTTTTATATGTTGTAGCCAATACAATACAACATTTAGGTGTTGTAAACCATAATTAAGGCCTTAATCATTCACTAGAAGGATCCTTTAGAGGAATCAAGACAGCATTTAACATTGAGAATGCTTGCAAGTATGCCATGTTAGTTAGACCGTTTGCAAACTATGGGAAGTTGGTATGGACGGAAAAATCAAGATTGGGAAAAACCCAAGCGGAGTTAAGGAAAGTGCAGAGGTAGGCATGTGTAATAAGTTCTTGTCTCATACTGAAGGCTATTTTAGATCTCAGTCTGCTGCACATTACAGTGTTTAACTTCTTGTCTATTTAAGGCACCAAGCGTAACCACTATTTTTTATATTTTATGCAAACATTTCGTTTCAAGTAAAAATTTCTTCTCAAGTTATTTAAAAACAATAATAATAAGAAAGAAAAATTAAAATTTAGGAAAAGAAAAATTAAAAAATAAATGTTTTCAAAAAATAGTGGTTACGCTTTTTTTGGCAAATATTTACCTAATGTGTAATTGGAGAAAGCCCTGGGAGTAACTGATTGCCATGAACAAGTTTCTCAAATCTGCCGTTCGGAGTCGACTTTAAACTGTAGGTCCCGGTACTCATGGACAAAAATTAACACACACAACATGAGTGCTGCGTGAAGCTAGGCCGTAACCCTGACACAGGGTTGTAATGGAAATTTATGTATGTATGTAATTGCAGAAAATCAATATACTTTTAATATTCGAATTCGAAATTTAAAGCCAGATTGATTAATGTGTGCAAAATTCATGCATATTAAAATAATAAATACTATATTAATCTAAAAAATATTTTAAATAGAGTTTAATCAAATATATTTAACTATCGCTGTGATAAAGGAAAATAATGTAACAAAATCGTGTACATAAATTTGATCAAACCATTTAATATGTCGACATTATAGGTTGGCCAAATAAACTTTTCATAATTTTAAACTCTTCAGTGTTTTTTGTCGCACACACCACAAGACATTTAAGATAAAATATGTTTTACTTTTAATGTACTCAAAATTTTTTCAAAAATTTTACTTTAAATTCACTAAATATCAAGCAAACTTTCTATCAATGTCGTGTACCAGAACTTATATACGAGTATTTCGCACTATTCTACGTGTAGTAGAATTTTTTCTATGATTGTCAAATCATAGAAAATAGTTTACTTTACATTTTGCTTCATACTACAAATAAAATGAAAAAATGTTTACAGTGTTTATATGTATGTAAGTATGTGTAAACAGCTGTTTAGCTTAAAACAAATACAGTTTGTCAATAAATAATATTATTATTAATATTTCTTATATTTTATTTAATTTTGGTGAACGAATATAAATTTTAATTCGCGTTGCTTTGTTTGTTTTTTAACAAGAAATTTGTGTTACAATAACCAAAACTATCTGTCAGTTGTTACGTCTTTTAGACAAAAATATTACATTAGCAAATTTGCTTGACGTTAATATTTATACGAATGCACATTAGGTCAAATGACAGCTTTTTTGTGCTAAATTGATAAAACCAAAGTAACGTTTTACTATTGTTATTATTGTGTTTTAATTGGAAATGCTTCAAAACCGTTACACATTTGTACGTCAAAGTCAATCAATGTAATTTTTTCGACAAACGTGCTAGATTTTTCAAGGTCAACTTTATGTTTGTATTTCTCGATTTGTGTTTATTATAATTTATTAATTTAAATGTTAGAATAAAGAGACAGATAAGTACTCCTTTTTCTAGTTATATGCCTTGAAAAGATCTCTTTAGGCAACAGTACCTTAAAAGGGTTAAGTTTTTTTTTAACTTTTACATTCCGTAAGGGGCTTCAAAATTTCACCTCATCTGACCTTTTTCAAATTAAAAGGGAACCTCTTATTTTTAAATTATAATTTTTGGAAAACCGCAAATTATATTTATAATTTTTCTCTTTCGCTGGGATTTGAACTTTGGCCGTTTGAGTTTTTGTGCGAGTGCTCCAACCACTATACCACGACCTTATCCCCCCTTAGAAGAATTTCAGCTTAGCCACCAAGAAGAAGAAATTGTTGAAAGTAAAAAACTCTTTTTGATTTAAGTTTACAAAATGAATTAGATTTAAGGAATTTCTTTACGTTATAATATAATAAACAAAATTAATCAATTCAAAGTATTATGTTTGTTTTAATGATTGAAAAGGGGTTAATTATTGTTCGTTAATGGGTTAAATTCAATTTTTTTAAATGGGATTAAATTTACTTATGGAACCTTTAAAAGCTTTGGTTTTTAAAAACCATGTTTTTTGTAGTAGTTATTAATTTCGCACAGAAAAAGATCAATTTCTGCGCTGTACATGTTTTACTAAATATGTTTGTTGGGTAATTAATTAATAAAAAAAGCTAAGTTTATGATTATTTTCGATTAATACGGTTCTTTCATACAAAATTCAATTTTTCGATTAAGGTCAAGGCCTCGCAATGAGGGGCTGAGCTGTGAGCGGCAGGAATAGAACTTGTGCTAATTTTTATTTGATTTCTGAACGGCGAAGTATAAACATGGTAAAAGTGAATGCGGAGCTTATAATTTCATCTGTACAAAGACGACCGTTATTATGGCAAGATAAATTATCAAATTTTAAAAATAAAAATATGGCATTTTAACAACTAACCGCACTAACCGCTCAGAAATGACGCTCAGTAATAAGCCAGTTGCCTAAGACGTTTTTTCATGGAACCAATCAACCTTGCTAAGTTGATAATAAAAAAATGTGAATCAGGAAAGCTAAACTTATTAAAGTTGGTAAAACAGTAATATATATGTGTACATACATACATATACATATGTATTAAAAAAAAACAGCTGATAGAAAATACTTTTATAATTGGAAATTGCCTAATTTCTTAACATACTCGTATTGTTTTTGCACCGTTTAATTTTTATTTTTGACATGTTGTAATAATCATATTTTGTCCTTATTTAGAACCAAATTATTGTTTACTCTGAAAATTTTAATTTTTAAAATATAAAATGAAATGTATTAAAATTAAATAAAAAAAAAATATTTTTTTTTTAAATACATAATTAAAAAAATATTTGGATATGTTCTGAAAAACGAAATCGAATGCTTCTTCAAAGACAATTAATGTTGAATTGCGCCAAGTATTTTGATGGTCATAAAAGTTTTGGTAATGGTTATTTAAAGAATGAATAGACAATTCTATTAACAACTTGTAGTCGCCGTAGTCTAGTGGTTAGTGTGTTAGCTTACTAAAACGATAGCTCGGGTTTCAAACCTTAGCTCTGACATACTGAAAAAAGAAATATGTTAAAAAAAAAAATAAGATTTCCATGAAAAAGCTTCTCAAGTCTGTAGTTCGGAATTGACTTTAAACTGTAGGTCCCGGTACTCATGGATAAAAATCAACACACACAATATGGGTGCCGCGAGAAGCTAGGCCGTAACGCTGAAACAGGGTTTTAGTGGCCAATTATGTATGGACGTATGTATGCATCAACAACTTTTCGTATTTTACAATAATAGCGATTTTAAATTTTTGGGTATGTTCTGAAAAACGAAATCGAGTGAAATTGAAATCGAGGATTTTTTTAAAGACAAGTACTGCTTAATTGCGCAAGTGTTTAAAAGTTTTGATGATCATAGAATTTATGTCAATGGTTTAATTTTATTTAAATTGTTGTATTTTGTAATTATAGTGATTTCAAAATTTATTCGATTTCAAATTCACTCGTTTTCGGTTTACCCAATTTCAAATATATATTTTTTTCTTTGTAGAAGAAAAATTCTTAGTTATACATACATATGTATATATTTATGGATATTATGTACATACATACAGTGCACTCGCAGTAACGTGAACATCGCTTAACGTGAACAAGGTTTTGTTTACACTGACTACTCTGTAACGTGATTTTTATATTTTAATAATTCAAATAAAATAAAAATTTCACTTTAAAGCCTGGTACTGAGTTCAACATTTCATACGAAAACCTGTCAGATTGCATATAAAAATGTTTCGTACGAAATGTTTGTGAAAAAATGTTTCAAAAGTAGTACTCTGTTCTTGCTGCGAAAAACATGTGAAATCTACATATCAACATTTTTTCTAACTGCAACAAGTTTCTGTCAACATTTTGATTTATGTACGGAACAACATAGTCAACATTTCTTTCGAACGAAATAAAATAAATTTACACCAGCCTACAATATTTTTTTTTTTATTATAATGAGCAGGATTTTATAATAGAGTTTTTACTGTTGACATAGCTTTGGTCTTGGGTTATTTAGAGTTATATTGGATATTCGAATTATTATAGGTGGTCTTTTGCAATTTCTGTATATAAAATGCATGATATATCATTATAATTTCAACTCACTGCACAGCAGTTGGACTGTTAAGAATTGCATAAAAGGTGCAGGTCTTAAAGAGAAAAACTGAAAAACTAAAATGCATGTAGATTCTCAGCCCCAAACGAAAGTTTAATTAGTTCTTGTCAAAAGCAACAAAAAAATTATTTTGTTGAACTGTGTTATTTGTTGTGTATAAAGGTGGTGCATGCTTTTAGGGATATATGTTGCATGTCAAATTTTTCGAATGGAAAAATAAATCTAGCTAAACTTTTTTCACAAAATTGAACTCAATACCAGGCTTAAGCCTGGTATTTTGTTGCTTATGACAAGAACTAATTAATCTAATGTATTCGACATGTATTTTAGTTTTTCAGTTTTTCTTTTTAAGACCTGTACTTTTTATGCAATCCTTAACAGTCCAACTGCTGTGCAGTGAGTTGAAATTATAATGATATATCATGCATTTTATATACAGAAATTGCAAAAGACCACCTATAATAATTCGAATATCCAATATAACTCTAAATAACCCAACACCAAAGCTATGTCAACAGTAAAAACTCTATTATAAAATCCTGCTCATTATAATAAAAAAAATTATTGTAGGCTGGTGTAAATTTATTTTATTTCGTTCGAAAGAAATGTTGACTATGTTGATCCGTAAATGAATCACAACAATGTTGACAGAAACTTGTTGAAGTTAGAAAAAAATGTTGATATGTAGATTTCCATTGTTTTTCGCAGCAAGAACTGAGTACTACTTTTGAAACATTTTTTCACAAACATTTCGTACGAAACATTTTTATATGCAATTTGACAGCTTTTCGTACGAAATGTTGAACTCAATACCAGGCTTTAAAGTGTGTAAAAATTGGAAAATATTATACGTACTTTTGTCATGACATTCAACAATGGCTAAAGTGAACAATTTCGATAACAATTTCTTGGATTTAATTAAGTTCTCGTTACCGCGAGTGCACTGTACATGCATATACAATAGTATCAAGAAAAAAAAATTAACTGAAATTTCGCCATTTTCTATAGAAAATTATTACTTTTATATTGCGCTCAACATGAATTGATGCTAATTTTTTTGTTGTTGTTCTTGTTGTCTTTATTTACAGTTAATGATTTTTTTTTTAATATTTTACTTTGAGGACAAAAATTAAATATTTTTAAATAACAATAATCTAAATAATTAGTTTATTTCAAACCAAAAAAATTTAATTCATATATGTATGTACATATGTATGTAGTATGTATGCATGTCCTTTGTTAAAATTAAAACAAGATATGTATGTACTTATTTTTAGACACAAATATCTTTTAAGTAAGAATTAGCAATTCTTATATGAGCTGTAGGCCCGAAGTTCGAGCCCCAGGAAATGTGTGATCAATTTTTATGTTTTATTTATTTTATGTTTTATCAATTATAATAGAAAATTTGTGATGTACATATCATAGGTGACACATTATGCCATGAAAATCAAATTACTTAAAGCAAGTTAAGATAATCAAATTTTAGTTAAAAAAAATAACTATTACACCGAATGAAAATGTTTTATTAGAGAAACTTTTCGAAAACTCCAACTACAAAAAGTTTGTTTTCCTATGATTTTTTATTGCTTAAAAAATGTTTGTTTTTAGATAGTTAATACCCTAGAATTTTGTACTAATAGAGTGATAATTATTTAAAACTACTAACTGAAATACAGTTTTTTAACGTTTGATGTTATTTCAAAATTTAAACAAAAAAATTTATACAAAATTTGTACTGTTATGTGTGACCATCAAATTCGATTGACAAAAAATTTGGTTTTACATGCATATGTATGTGTGGTATGTACATACATACATGAATATGTGTAAGTATTTTTTACGAACAAACTTATGTACATACACAAATTTTTCATCTTGCATCTTTGTACGTACTATTCTTTTATTGTAAAACATTTAAAATTATAAAGTAAAAACATTAATCAATTAAATATAATATTTTCAATTTTTTTGGTTTTCAAAATTTTTTAAAAAATTTAACCTATAAATTAAATTAAAAAAAAATTAAATTATTTTTTCTTACTTAAACATGGATGTGTAGGATCCATTTTATAAAAAATTCCGTTATTTAATTCATTTAGAAGATTATAATTATAACATCTGTACGACTGAACAGGTATGTAAATGGGATCGATCATCTTCGCGAAGGTGGTCTTCGTAGTAGGAGCTTCAAATAAGCACATTGTTTTAATAAAACCGAAAACCATGATTTCAAGTCTTTTGTTAACATAATTTTAAAATAAATGTTATATTCTTTCATCTTTGATTGCATTGTTTTTACTTGAGAAAATAGAAATTAAGCAGCAGACGGACCCGAACTGTCTGTATAAGAATGTCTTTATTACAATTAGTATGCTATTATTTAAACAATTCGAAATAAGTATTTTATTGTTTGTTTAAAACGTTTAGGATTCACACTTTTTGTTTTTATTTATTTAAATATTCTCCTGTTTTTGTGTTAATATAATTAAAAAATATTCAGTTTTAATTGATAAAATGAGAGAGAATTGAAACAATAAAAATGAATGCTTTCAAAATTTTTCTTAAAACTTCTTATTACTCCTGCTGGCAACGTAAGCAATTGAGAAAAGCTGAAATTAAACTGCAAAACCGCCACAATAACGAGCGGCAAATAACCGACAATTAGACGACTATATTGGATATAACGACAAGAGATACTTGTTGTTGTAGCAGTAGTAGTAGTAGTAGACGACAGTAAAAATAAAGCGAACATTTTTTTTTAGGTAAAATAAAATATTTAAAACATACCTTTTATTTTCTCTTAATATTCTTATGGTGGTGGTGTTACGGTTAGTTCAATTGCTCTGTCGTCTTCTCTCAATTGTTAACAAATTTCCTCGGTCTATCTCTTGTTTCTTTTTTGAGTATCACAGCCTTGTTCTCTCTTTGTTTTCTCTTGCAGAAGAAAAACGTGTTTGATTTAAAAAAAAAGAAGAAAAATAATCACACCGAAACTCCGCTGAAGTTTTTTGTTTTTGTTAGGGGGTTTGCTTTAGTGATAACAACTGTTGTGTCTGAAATTTTAAAAGATAAAAGGTCGTTTAAGAAATAATATTTATGGTTTTATGAGAAAATCACATTTTAATTTTCAAAACTGCATACATACACATACAATAAGTATGTATGTATACTTGTAATAGATACCTGATTCTTGTAATTTTTTGTAAGAAAAATTCAGGTAAATTCTTTTTACCTTTTTCTGCTAATTAACGCACTAAATTACTAATTCTTTTTTTTTATCAGAAACGAATTAAGATACTTTCATTTTTAAAATTCTCTGTTTCGTCTTTTATCATTTCATAGAGTCTTGCAAAAATGCTTGCCCCTCCTTATACATTGAGGAAAAAAAAAGATAGCAAGTATCGGCAAAACTACATATGTATGTATGACATTTATTTTTGGCCTGTGTTACGTTTCCTCACTGTTCTTACTATGATATTGCACTCTATACACACGTAACACAGTTCAAAAGAGAAAAATCCTTTGACGTGTAGAATGCGAAAAATTAGTTTAATTTCAGTTTTGTATACAGAATGATAGCTAGTAATGACACAGAGGCTCAAGAAGATTGTTAACAAAAAAAAAAAAAAAAAGAAAAAAAAATTATGGACTTGCGGAACTT
Source organism: Metopia argyrocephala (assembly GCA_963576795.1). NCBI lineage: Eukaryota > Metazoa > Arthropoda > Insecta > Diptera > Sarcophagidae > Metopia > Metopia argyrocephala. The sequence continues at coordinate 32,814,520 of OY756209.1, forward strand.
GAAAACGTTTTGCATTTTTATTTGACATTTACGACGAATTTTGTTTGGCATTTTGCCTTCCCAACAATTTGTTAATAAACTGAAAAGCTGTATTTTTAAATATAAATGAACAATAATTAATCCTAATACAGTTGAGTCTCAGAAAAGTTAACCGAAGTTTAATTTGTACTGGCTGTTTTAAAGTTCAAAGTTACCGTTCAATACAAGAAATATTAATTTGTACCAAGTGGCTCAAAGAAGCAGTTGTGATTTTGTCTTTCTTTTGTGTAATAGGCCTTGACTATTTTCGTGCGGACAATGATAAGAGCTGCTACTTATTATACAACGTTATTGCTTTCAAACCAATTAATCAAGGGAATAATAATTTCAACTACTTTCGAGTAGCTCACATTAGATTGTTCAGTATCTTGTCTGCTAATTGGTCCGTCGTTACAATCTATGTATAAGTATATCTTCTAAAATTCCAATTTTCAATGTACAATAATAAATGCTGATGTCAACAATATCACGCACCTTTGACATTAATTATTGAATTTCTCGAAGTGTATTGTTGTACGCACTAATTGCCTCACTCAATTCAGGGATCGGAATATCGTATTTGTGACGAGTTTTGCTGTGTGCTTTTTTATATGTGTTTGATACGGACCCAAAGATTTCACAACACTTTTCCTTTTTTTGAGATGGTTGTTTTAGATACACTATAATTTAACGCCATCCGATTTCTCGCCTTTCTGCTGCAAATCTAACATAATTTGCAAATTTTTCGAAAAAAAATTTATACTCGTATATCAACATTTTGTGTTGAAAAGAACGATGAAACAAATTTTTTATACATTCATTTGCACATTGTAATAAACTACATGTCACTGGGGTGCTATTGTACTTTTGGTTTTCAAATAGCGCTAAAAAGAAGTATGCAGAATTGCACAAATCTCTTCCATTCCTGATAAAAGGTGTTCAAATACTTATGGCGCTGAGTTTATTTCATCTTAAGTTATAATAATTTAAATTTAATGTTAGCTTTAAATAAAGCTAAAATTAAATATTAAATTCAGTTAAAAAACGCTACATTATCACTATTAACTATATGTGATTAATTTTTTCTTTCTTTCTTCCTCTCTTTACTTTACAACTAAAAAAATAAAGTGGGAGCAATTATTATTCTCCTTAAAAAAATGAAGCAAAATCAAACAAAAAGACAATTTCTACACATTTAAGTGTATACTCTGCCTGCCCTAAGATCTTTCTCTAGCTTAATAAAAACAACAACAAAACCAAGAGCAGGCATAAGAAAAAAAAATAATATAAAAAAATATATGATGTGCTCTAGAACAACAAAAACCAAATTAAAACATACGCAACACCTCGTACATCATTGTCGCAGACTAAGACAGCTTTTGCAGGATTTAGGGAGATGTGATATGTACGCATCTAAGTATGATACATACATACAAATACATGTATAGCCGAAACAGCATTTATGCAGCAACAGTAAGTAATATGCGATATACTGTAATTAAGAAGTAAGTGTATGTAAGTAAAACAAAGTAACAAGTAGCACAAGTTATTGTGGTTATTCAAGCAACAGTATTTTTAACAACACACAACCCTGAAAACTTATACTCTTGTTTTATTTAGCTTAAAAACCAGAACTTTTGTGTCCGTCTGCGTATGTTGTGCTATACTTTGTTGTGATTTTTTTCGTCATCATTATGCTCATTACTATGCTCATATACTCAAGATTATTGTCGTCATCACTACAGTAAAAACTATTTGTGCGAAATCAATGTTTTTTCAAAGTTGGTAATGTGGGGAGAACATTTCACGGGCCTTCCAATAAAGGCGGATTCACCCATGAGTTTCTTGGTTCGGACCAAATTTTTTTTATATGTAGTTTGACGTTTCTCTCAGAGAGCGAGAGAAATGATTTTGTGCGAAGTGCTCTCAGCTTGATTTAAGGCGGATTCACCCATAAGTTTCTGAAACATTTTCTGTGCAAACGAATTTTTTGTTTACTGAGAGTTTTCTGCACCACGATTCACCCATTTCAGAAATTTTGTTCGTAAAATCAGTGTTGCCATATTCAATTGAAAATTACATAAATACATATGTGCATAACGAAAAAGAAAATTAATATGTGTCCAATTAAGCAAATAAAGAATTAATAATATTTATTACAAAAGTAAATAAACAATTAATAGTATTTGTGGTGAATTTTTATTTTATATTATTATATTTATATATTATATTATTATATTTATTTATTGCTGTTTTATGGCGTCTTCGCAAGCTTTTCCAGTGTGTTTGACATTCATTTCCTTTTGTAATTAAATTAATTTTTTGTTCGTCTTATTAATTACCAAAAAAGCAATAAAATATTTTATTGAATTCGTCTCAAATATATATCAATGGAAGGCAAGCAATAGAGTGCACGTTAATACTATTTATATTATTAAAAAGATATTCCGGTATGTGATAAAAAACGATTTCGATCAAAATTGAAATGGAATGAAATTTCAAGTTGGTTTAACTTCCAAATCTTTTCATATTCGGGATTCCTTTTTTGTTCATTACTTTACTGACGGACTATTGCCACTACATCCGTGATTATCGAAATTTTAAAATAATTAAAACATATATATTTACATATATGTTTTAAAATTTCGATCGTTTTTCATCACATACCGGATTATTTAAAAAATTTAAAAAATATCGCATCACCCAAGGATGTAAATTTGTTTCTTGAATTCTATAAGTTATAAAAATAAATGGACTTACTGCCAATTCCAACTGCTTCTGCTACTTCTGTCCAAACAATTTGTTTTACATGATTGTTTTTATAAGAGCTGTTGCTTAAATCATATAAGCATTCCCTCCCCGGCTTTTTTATTTCGCTAATTAATTTTAGTGCAATAGCCTCTGACAACTCCATCTTAAATTTATTCAGAAAGGGCAAAGAAAATGTAGGAATTATACAGTAAATTTCTTCAATATTACAATATCAATATTACAATTTTTGGCGCGAATATTTTCTTTCTAATATGTTTTTTTTTTCTTATTGGCCTTTTTTTGTTTGCTTTTCTTTACATTATTCACTGTACCATACTAATTTTTTAATACGAATGCCAAGCAATATGGCATGACTCTTGTATAAATTTTGTATGATATGGCCACCTTTTTCAGTGTGGTTCGGACCAAATTTAAAATTAATTTAAATCAAGCTGAGAGCACTTCGCACAAAATCATTTCTCTCGCTCTCTGAGAGAAACGTCAAACTACATATAAAAAAAATTTGGTCCGAACCAAGAAACTCATGGGTGAATCCGCCTTTAAATTAATTTTAAATTTGGTCCGAACCACACTGAAAAAGGTTGCCATATCATACAAAATTTATACAAGAGTCATGCCATATTGCTTGGCATTCGTATTAAAAAATTAGTATGGTACAGTGAATAATGTAAAGAAAAGCAAACAAAAAAAGGCCTATAAGAAAAAAAACATATTAGAAAGAAAATATTCGCGCCAAAAATAAAAAAGTTAAAATTTAAAAATATTATATAAGGTAAGTTGTAATATTGAAGAAATTTACTGTATAATTCCTACATTTTCTTTGCCCTTTCTGAATAAATTTAAGATGGAGTTGTCAGAGGCTATTGCACTAAAATTAATTAGCGAAATAAAAAAGCCGGGGAGGGAATGCTTAAATGATTTAAGCAACAGCTCTTATAGAAACAATCATGTAAAACAAATTGTTTGGGCAGAAGTAGCAGAAGCAGTTAAATTGGCAGTAAGTGCATTTATTTTTATAACTTATAGAATTCAAGAAACAAATTTACATCCTTGGGTGATGCGATATTTTTTAAATTTTTTAAATAATCCGGTATGTGATGAAAAACGATCGAAATATTAAAACATATATTAATATACATATATGTAAATATATGTTTTAATTATTTTAAAATTTTGATAATCACGGATGTAGTGGCAATAGTCAGTCAGTAAAGTAATGAACAAAAAAGGAATCCCGAATATGAAAAGATTTGGAAGTTAAACCAACTTGAAATTTCATTCCATTTCAATTTTGATCGAAATCGTTTTTTTATCACATACCGGAATATCTTTTTAATAATATAAATAGTATTAACGTGCACTCTATTGCTTGCCTTCCATTGATATATATTTGAGACGAATTCAATAAAATATTTTATTGCTTTTTTGGTAATTAATAAAGACGAACAAAAAATTAATTTTATTACAAAAGGAAATGAATGTCAAACACACTGGAAAAGTTTGCGAAGACGCCATAAAACGGCAATAAATAAATATAATAATATAATATATAAATATAATAATATAAAATAAAAATTCACCACAAATACTATTAATTGTTTATTTACTTTTGTAATAAATATTATTAATTCTTTATTTGCTTAATTGGTCACACATATTAATTTTCTTTTTCGTTATGCAAATATGTATTTATGTAATTTTCAATTGAATATGGCAACACTGATTTTACGAACAAAATTTCTGAAATGGGTGAATCGTAGTGCAGAAAACTCTCAGTAAACAAAAAATTCGTTTGCACAGAAAATGTTTCAGAAACTTATGGGTGAATCCGCCTTAAGAACGTCTGAACTTTGACAGTTGATGGGGAGAGAGAGATTTAAAACATATCGTCGCAAGAATTAAAGAACGCTGTAACTGATATAACATTTAATGTTCACCAGAGCCAAAATCGTATATGAAAGTAGAAAGAAGACACTGTTATTTTTCAAAACGCAGACGGCGTAAGTGAATTTCTTTTCATCATAGAAATCTAGGACCGGGACCGAGACAAATCGACGCGTATTTTTTTTTTTTTTTTTTTGATAAAAATAAGACAAAAAAACGTATTTTCGATGTTTTGTCAGTTACTGCGTTCTTTAATTCTTGCGATGATATACATACATTAGCTTGTCATATGTACATATGTATATTGGTTTGTTTTGTGAAACGACAATAAGCGGCTATAGGTTTAATGATTAATCCCACAATGCCAATTCACATGAAATACATTTATACAAGCAACTGTAAAAGAAAAAGGTCACTCGCCCAATCCACAGATGTGATTGAAAATTTGTGGCACAATTTAGAACACACAATATTTCTTATGTTGGAAGTTTGAAAGCAGCCCTAAAGCAAAAGGGAATCAAAATAGCGTCAGAATACACTAAAAAATTTGCTGATTTTATGCAATCCAGATTAAAAGGCTGTAATAAAGCAAAAAGCCTTCCCCACAAAATATTAAATAACTGTTTTTCAATCAGTTTGTAATATTTTTTAATATTAATATTTGTTAAAATTTTTTGTGTTTTTGAATAGAAACTAAATTGTGTACAAAACTGCTTTATTTATTTGTAGAGTTCTGGATAAAATATCCGAATTGTATGCTTGGTTTTTCAAAAAATTTCCTCACACCAAATAAACTGTGAGTCACTCACACATACTTTGTTTATTTAAAATTAAAAATGTGAACCGCTTAATACAAAAGCCTTCTTTTTATTCCTTGTTAATAATATGTGGGAATGTATAGATGTATGTGGTATTGAGTGTTTAATATGGAGATTTTTGTTTTTTTTTTTTTTAATATTGCAGTTGTCGTTTTATTTTTTGTACCTTTAAGTTATTCCTTAAATATTTTTTATTGTATTATGTACATAATTATATGCATGTATGTATATACAATAAATACGTATGTACAGAAAAACATACATACAAGTACATACAGGTACATAAATATGTATCAGAAAAGAAAGATTTTTTCTTAAGGTTTGGGTTGATTTTAGTCAAAGATGTATTTTCATTTTCCTATTCTCTTTGGTAGTTTAAATATTTTCTTGTTGCTTGAGTAGTTTCGCGGCAAAGGTTCTAAATTTGTGCGCGCGCCATTTATTTGCTCATTCGTATGCTTTTTTTCTCTCTTTATTATTGCAATAATTTGTTGTCTTTGTTGTTGTCGTTATTTATGCTGTTGCTATATTCAGAAATAATCATTCGAATGTTGTTGTTTTTATTATTTCGTATGCTTTATTGGCAGATATTTACCCTTCCTAAACATTATCTACTTATTTGTGACAGCGTCTGTATGTAACAGGCACATCCAGGCATTCACAGCAACCCGAAGCCTAAAAGACAACTTCAGGTTTCGGATTTTATGACATCTCTGCTATGGAGTATTGTAATTGAAATATAAACGTAGTATGCCACATATAAATACAATATTTATTTTAAAAACTTCAAAAGTTTAAGAAAGTTCCTTGTCTTTTTTATTTCCAGCACAGTAAATTGCAATCCAAACCTGCCCCCCATTTATATACAAATAAGTATTCAATCTTAAAAAATAAGAAACGAAAATATCAGTTGTTGATGAAATATTATTTTTAAGTTAAAAAGAAAACTATCTGGAATGTGCTGTAAAAAGAAATCGTGTGAAATTGACATCGAGGGGTGCTTTTGAAGACAAAAAAAAAACTTAATTGCGTCAATTATTTTAAAGTTTCAAAAGTTATGTTAATGGTCATTAAGCCAATCAATAAAAACAAATCAAAACATTGTCACATTTTTAAATTCTAATAATTTGAAATTTCATGCGATATTACTTTCACGCGATTTTATTTTACAGAACATACCGGTATATGTATTCGAAACTTAAGAAAGGGGTTAGAAATTGATTTACTTTGCTCCTTCAAGTTCGTACCAACACAAGATATCAAACTTTTTGAATACGAGTACCTTGCAAGTTTTGGTTCGGAGCAAAAATGAGCTCATCTATGGAGAAAAAACGTACATACATATATACATACGTACTTATATGTGCTATAAAAACAATGCATTTGGGGTTGGGTTTGGTTAACTAGTTGGACCTTGCTACTACCCTATGCAAAATAGTTACTTTCAGCAAATTATGTAGCTAATGATTAAATTACAATTTGAAATTCTAAGTGAAAAGAATATTTATTTTTAAGGATATAAGAAAGCTTTTAATTTAGAGGTCAAATACTGGACTAAATATACCTAGGTTTATAGAGATGTAATTATTATGTCTAGATCAGCGTCCGGCAAAAGCCAGCTCCGAGCTAATTTTCTCTTTTGCTCTCACATGTACGTGCTCACACGTATAGGCAAAAAATAAACAGTTTATTTATTTTATGTATATTACAGTGAGAGAAAATGTTTAATAGAATGTATGAATATTAATTTCTATTTTCAGAAAATTTTTATTTTGGTAAAGCTAAATGCTTGGTGTGTCGTTGTTAAAACCAAAAAATAAAATATGGAAAGACATTTTCAATTATGTCACAAGGAATATGAAAATATTGTTATTATGAAATTAACATTGATGGTGTCATTCAAAGTTCTATTTAATATTTATGCTTAATTTACATTGGGTTTTTATTTTAATTTTCCGTTTTTAGTAGTTTTCCGTTGTTTTCTTTGTTATATCTTTTTTTTACTGGTGAATTTTGATATTTTTGTCATTGTTTTTATGGTCGATATTTGTTACTGTTTTTGTTGTTGATTATTGCTATTATTTTTTGTGCATAATTGTTTTTTATTTTTTTTTTCCTATTTTTCGTTATATTTTTCTCGTTGTTGCATTTTTTATAGCCTTTTCTGTATTTTAAATACTGTTTTTGTTGTTGATTATTGCTATTATTTTTTGTGGATAATTGTTTTTTTATTTTTTTCCTATTTTTCGTTATATTTTTTTCGTTGTGGCATTATTTTATAGCCTTTTCTGTATTTTAAAAATTTATTTTAAAATATGCATACCTATACATATGTATGTATATACACTTAAGATATAAAACATTCTTTCCAGTGTACGTAGTGATTTATGTAAAAAAAGTGTATTTTTTTCTTGCAGTGTCGAATAAAAAAAAAGACTCTCAAATTATTAATACAACTGCAAATGCGTTAGTATAAGTGTGCCGGTCGCTGGTCTAGATATTAACAGAAACTCTGCTGAAGATTTCCTACTCATCCTACCATATACTTATCCTAAATGAAGGATAGAACGATTTTTTAAATAAATTTGAATTGGAAATGAATTGCAATTTATGTTCGCTAAATTCAAATTAATTGATTCAAATTTAAGTCAGTTCTTTTTTTTTTTTTTGTTGAAAAGAATTAACTCAGAATTTAGCTAATTCGTAATGAATTGAAATCAAAAAAGAATGATTCATTTACAACTCTGAGCTACGGTCAACATCAGCCAAATATTTGACGAAAATATCATACCACTATTTTAATATAACAATTGTTATTTCAGTTTAAATACGACTCCGAACGACAGATTTGAGACTTGGCCCCCTCTGACTTTTTCATCTTCACAAAACTGAAGACACCGATGAAAAGAAAGCGTTTTGCTACGATTGAGGAGATAAAAGAAAAATCGAAACAGAGGCTGTTGGCGATACCAAAGAGCGCGTTTCAAAAGTGTTTCAAGGATTGGAAAAAACGCTGGTTTAAGTGGGGGGATTACTTTGAAGGGGACAAGATAGTTATTGATGAATACATAAATAAATACTTTTGCAAAAAATTTCAAATAACGGTTATTTTTTATCATACCTCGATTGTATATTGAATGCATGAATTAGCCAATAGGGAAAAAAATTTTTTTTTTCATACAACACGAAATTTTTCCAAAAACTATATCCAAAAAAGTAGTGATTACGCTTTTTTCATCAAAAATTTGTCTAATGTGACCACAGCTTAAGACTTTAAACTGTGACTCGTCTAATGTTGCAAATTTTTAGGCCTCGAAAACTAGCTGTGACTTTAATGCCAAACCTAATATTCTTACTTCCAAAAATATCTTTCAAAAAGAAAAAGCAATATTATTTTCAGAGGGTTTTCGTCACTGACCTATTCGAAATATGTTGCTAAATATTTTATAATTCAACAAAATTCAAGATATTATCATGAAACTGCTTGTAAATACAATATTAACAACCTGTCAAAGTAAAAATCAATGTAAAAATATATCAAATGTAAAAAAAACGTGGAATTAAAACTATGCTTTCTATGAAAGCGCCACAAAACACTCAGGAATTCTCGTCTCAAACCCTGTTAAATACTCGTATTATTAAAACAACAAAAAATGTAAAATTAAAACCTGCTGCTGCTGCTGCTTTATGACAACGAAATGAAAAAACCAACACAGGAAAAAAGAAATCCAAACCAGAATAATGTATGTACTTGTTGTCGTTGTAGCATATTTAACCTTACCATCCAGCATCGTTAGCCGCATCATTTAAAACTCTGTACGTCTCTTGGTCGTAGTTAATACGTGCTACATCATCGACCTCGCCACAATCAACATCGACGACATCGACAACAACTTCGAATAGTCGTTATAATTTTAAATAAAACCAAAAAGAAAAAAAAAATAGTTTAAGGTTGCCGGTTCTTGTTTTTGTTAACCGTCTTTTTTCAATACATATTTCTTCCTCTTTTTCATTTTAAATGCCAAATTCATTCATTATTTTAACGTGTTCATTTATTTTTTTTTTTATTTCTTTTTTTTTTCAACTTTTTAACGTTGCACAAGCTGTTGCCAGGCAACATAACTTTAGTCGCAGACAAGAAAATGTTTTGAAATCCAAACTTTTGCATAGAAAAACTGAGAAATCATCATCATAAGCAAAGTGGTTAAACCAACATCGAATAAATTAAAATAAAATGAATTGTTCAAGATTTATAAAAAACAAAAAAAAAATAAAAAAACAAAACACACTGAAGCACTTAATAATCCTGAAATATATGGAATGTTCGAAACAAGAGAAAAAATTAAACAAAAAAAAAACAGAATTTCTTCTCTCATATTCATCTTATAGTTGTTACTCAACACAAACTCATGTCTCTTATTAAATAAAAAGAGTTTTCGATTGTTGCTGCTGAATTTAATCCAAATAAAAAAATTCCACCCCAAAATCATATAAAAAACATTAAGAAAAGAAGTGAAAGAAAACAGATAATGGTACACGGGTTAATGGTCGATTTACTTGGAATTTTGTTTATTTTTTTTTTTTTTTTGCATGTTAAAAATATTTTGCTTCATACATTTTGTTTCTTCAAAAACTTATGACAAAACGTGCTTCCAAAGACAAATTACAGACGAAAACACTACGACGCTAAAATGTTTGATTTTAAATTATGGAATCAATTTAAATTTATATACATACATATTTTCATTATTTTATATTTCGTAGAAGTATGCATGCATACATACACATATAAATTCATATAGGCTTAAAACGTTGTTCCAAATTTTAGATAAGATAAAGCAAAAATTATAAAAGGGGAGAATATATTGACTTACGTCGTAGTAGAGTTGAAAAATTTAACCATGTACATATGTATGTCATTACCTTTCATCACTACGTGTACTTTAAACTCAACATAGAGCATACACGGAAATCTATAACTACACTGCGTTACGACGGCAAACTTTTATAATATATTAGCGCAACTACTGCTAAACGTTTACACGTAACTGGTGAACTTTAGTCTATTTAATACGCTTAATTTTTTATATTAAAATAATTAAAACAGCTACAAAACAGAAGCCAAATCCAAATTCACCCGATGTTTTTTACGACATAGTGGTCTTGGTTTTTTTAATTTCCATTCAAATAAAATCATTCTGTTTACATTTTTGTACATACATACATCTGTACATAAATTTAAATTGCATTGGCCATTTGTACACGTTTTTCGACTGATGATTTTTAATGACCATGAAATCAATTACATCAAACTCAAAAACTTCAGTTTTAACACTTTTCAAGATATAAAGAAATAAATATTAAACTTGCCTGAGAGGTACCACGCCTACTTTCTGATTGGTGATTTTCCTTAACCATGAAGTTGCTAAGACCAAATTTAAAAAATTTTGCGCTACCAGCTCTATAGATATAAGTTAAGCGTTATATGAAACAATTTTACATTTAATTTATATGGGAATATGTATATAGGAAAAAATAAATGCCATATCTTCGGAACTAGCGGGCCGATTTCGCGCAAACTTCACAATAACAATCTACAGACTATCTCCAACTTAGCCTAGAATTTTGGCTAAAATCGATACATCCGTTTTCGTTAATTTTTATATATTAGAAGATTAATCCGGCATGATCTAGAATCGGAATTCTCTTGAAAGTGCACATTCACATAATTTTTATTCGTTTTCAATTCGAGTAGTAAAGGGTTGGTTATAGTAAATCGTATAAACTTTTATTCCTATACTACAATATAGGAGGAATTACGCCCATCAGTGTTGTCAGATTAGGGGATTTATCCCCAAAATGGGGATTTCTTTCTGAAATGGGGATAAAAAATTTATTTGGGGATGATCGACAAGTTTTCGGCGATTTTTAAAATTTGTTTACTTATTTAACTATATATTATAGATTTCTTACATTTAAAACACCTGATGAAAGATTTCAATTTTCAAGACTTGCTTATAAACTTGTTTAAAACTCATACTTTCATATAAAATTTTTACAAAGTGTGCTCCTGGTTTAAGTTTGATTTATTTTCTTATATAAATAAAAACATCCCCGTATCATTATGTTTCCGCCACCGTTTTTAATGGTTTCTATTGCGAAGAAATTCAGTATTAGAGAGTCTTCTTACAGCTTCTTTCGTAGATAAGCAAATTAATTTTAGTTTCGTCCGACCACAGTTGCCTCTCTACTTATACTTTATGGTATGGGTGTGTTTTCCATACTATGGCACAGGACATCTGAAAAACACATCGAAGAGAGCAAGAGGTTGGTTTAAAAATAAGATTTTAAGTTGATCTGCACAGTCTCCAAATTTAAATCCTATTGAAAATTTATGGCAAATTGACAAAGCGGCACTTAGAGGAAAAACTCCTTCTTATATACGAAACACAGAAGTAAATACACGGTAATTGAAAGGAATATTTTGGATTAATTATTAAAAAAAAATATCTATTAGGCCATAAAGTTTGGTGAATTCATTTTTTTGAACAGGCAAAATATGTTCATCTTAACAATATATTTAAATACATGTTTTTTTTTTTAATTTTGATCTTAGGAAGTTTTGTGTTTTTTATATATGTAATTGAAATAAAATAAAAGCAATCAAAAATATTAATCACGTTTTTCTAATGTTTTTCAGCCTCAAAGTTGAGAGGGGATTTTTGGGGATATGAATTTCGAAATTGGGGATAAAAATTGAAAACTATCTGACAACCCTGACGCCCATTTGCCCAATTCCACTAACATCCCGTCTATACGATTTAGAGATTTGGTATATCGTGTACAAACATTTGACATTTGCGTTGCCGAAGTTTTGTTCATGATATACCAAATCGATGGCTCGTATAGACGGGGTGTAACTTTCTGACTCTGATCTGGATGATGATAAATTTACCAAAAACATTTGATACGAAATGTTAAACTTTTCCTGCTAGTTTTTTACGTCATCAGCAACAACGGTGGTTACCCAATTATACGAAAATCTAAAAAGACATTTTTATTAATTAAAATTTTCATTAACTAAAACTTTAAATACAGTTCAGTTATGTAACTTGCTAAGTTAATTTATATTTGTTTCGTCAGGTTTATTTTTTTCTTTTGTTGTACTTAATTTTAAAGTTATTAATAAAAAAATACTCGTATATATCAACTTTTACTTGGAAGACATAATTCCGGATTTATTACTAAACTATTTTTACTTACAATTTTACGCATTAAAGAAATATTTGTTTCAGATTAATACATTGATTTTTTTTAACTAAGAATTAATTTTCGAAAAGAAAATTAAAACCCAATTATTAATAATTATAAAAGACAACATGCTTGGAACGTTTATAATAAAATATTTTTTTTATTTATAAACTCACAATTACATATATATTTTACAATAAAGCATATAAAAAAGTACTTATACATATATTTATTGTATTTTTTATTTTTATTTAAAAAATCAGCAATACATATACTTAATAAAAATATATTTGTATTATTTTCCTTGACCTTTTTATTAATTTTCTTATTCGCTAAATTATTTGAGCTTAAGGTGGAATAAATATTTAAAATATTTATTTTTCGATATTTCGCTACTTCCTTGCGTAGCATAATCAGGAATATAAAATAATGAAAAGAAAAATACATGCATACAAATTCTTTCTTAAAGCAAAATTATATAAAGATCAATATTAAAGAATTTTATTTACTTCTTAAATTATTATTAAATTTCTTAATTCACATTTAAAGGAATATTATAAAAAAAATAGTGATTTTGATTACCACAACGAAACTTAATATTGTAGAAAGAAAAAATTAAATTTTATTAAAAATAAAAAGTATTTAAACAATTACACCTAATTCTGTGCTTACGCAAACTTGTGTAAAAAAATCGCGTAGGAAAAGATAGTGTATCCAAATAAAAAGAGAGCATTAGTTCCATATAACAAAACCCTCGTAAAAATACATGCATATAATCTTTATTTAACAAAAAACAATAAAAAAGTAATTATTGAATAAAACATTCATTTAGAAAAAGTAATTCAAAAACTCAAAAATAAAATAAAAAAACAATTTGTAATGAGTATCACTTTCCACAATAGCTTTCGTTTACGAAAAAAAAAAAATCTCGGTCATTGTCCTTTAAAAATATCGTGGCATAGTGGTTGAGCGCGTGCATAGAAACTCAAAGGACCCAGGTTCAAATCCCAGCGAAGGAGGAAAAATAAAAAATTAATTTGCGGTTTTTCTAAAATTATAATTTAAAAAAAAAATTGAGGTTCCCCCCCCACCTCCAAGAAATCCATCTTCACGAAACCGCTCCCTGGCATTTCCAGCCTATTCCACCAAGAAAACGAATGATCAGGAGTACAGCGCCATCTTCTGGGAAGATAACAGCTAACCTACATAAAAAAAAGATGCTCAACACTCACATTCAACATCCAGATGGGGCAATTGCTGATGATCATTCAAAGGTGAAGGTATAACACTGGCCTTTGAGTGATCAAATTGACAGCAATTTGTCCCATTGACATAAGGCGCTTAACATGACTTCTTCACATCTATGTATATCTATATATTCAATATTCCAATACAATGCACTGCATTTAGTAGGGGTTTACTCCTGAGTATTGGTCTTAAATAAAAAAAAAAAAAAAAAAAAAAAAAAAAAAATTGCGTTGACATTTTGCGACTTTCCCACATTGGGATAGCAATTGTGAAAACTATCACTCAATTTTGGTACACTTTGAAGACCTTTTTTAATTGTGTATGTAGTTATGACGGAAACATCACTTATTTCTGTACTTCAGGTGTCATAAGAGCAAAATCATATACATATGTAGTATGTATGATGCCCATTGATATGATGTCGGAATACTAAACCGTGTTAGAAGGGACAAGGCCGCCATTTTTAAATCAATCTGACAAGGGAAATTCCTATTTTTATTGTGGCAAATTTTCGTACCGCACGATTAACAGTTCTGCCAACTATAAATGTACTAATTTTTAAAATTTTACAAATTCAATATACAAATACGTTTTTCTGTTTAAAATTAATACATTTTTGGGCCGCGTTATACCAAAGCAAATCGCATAAAAAGAGAATTAGGTGTAAGCTTTTTAAATTCGTAACAAAAAGATAAAGTCTGTTAAGCACTTAGACCATCCATTGTAGAAGACTATTAAATGAAACAAATTCGAAAAAAAAATATATAATAAATCGCAAAGGAAAACCAAGAATTTCCCGACTATAGGGATGAAAATTGTATGAATGTTTCCATTGCCAAATCGTTAACTCTACTTTAAGAAGTTTTTAGATAATAATTTCAAAACACTTAATGGACTGTTCAAAAAGTTTACAATACATTTATGAACTTACGGCATTGTTTAACTCTATGTAAAGAGCAAAAGTAAAAAAATTATTAATGAGTTGGTTTTATGTAGTAGTAAATTAATAAGCTATTTAACTACTGCTAGTTGTGGAGCTTTTTATACCTATACATTAGGGTGGCACTAAATATTCAACTTTGGATTTGCAAAACAGCTATGGTCAAAATTTAAGCAAAAATTAAGTTTGTGCGGCTCTAAGGTTTTTTGCAGAAAGCAGCTTTCAGAAATCCCACGTCCACGATTTTAATTTGGGAATATCTCAATAATACACATTGTCTGTAGTGTAATTTCATAAATTATACATATAAAAAATGTGTTTCCTTTTTAGTTTTTGACCATGCACAGCAACCACAAATACGCAGATGCCAATGTATTAATTATCTATTAACTGAGTTGCCAGCTTTCAGTTGACAGTTTCCATCTTTAACCCATTAACGCCCAAATGAAAACCAAGAACAATTTTTAAAATTCAATATTTATTACTAGATTTAAACAAAATTTTTTACAGTACAGTAAAAGAAAAAAAACCAAAAAAAAAAATATTCTGGGTTGTGTTTTTTCAGGTGCACTAAGCTTAGTACAGCAGCACTTAATATGCTATAGCTCAAAAAAATCTATACGAACTAAATAAACTGTTTTATATTGCTTTTATTAGAATGTGATGTTATCAAGTAAATAAACTGCTATTTAACGTTCTTCAAAGTTAACTGATGTAAAATAAACTACATAACCATTCACAATCTCACAAGAAATAAATCACCAAAATGGAGATTCCTAGATAACTAGCCAAAATGGAGATTCCCATAATTGATATTTTTCAAATATGATATGATAAGTTGATGTACAACAGCTACGTGGATGTTGCATGTACTCTTATTGACTGATAAAAAGCGTTTCCCGAGTAAAAAAACTGCATTTAATATTTTTACTTGAACTTTAAGTTGTGTACTATATATAGTACAGCGGGCGGAAATGGGTTAAGAAAATAAATGTTAAAAAAATTATTTTTCAATAAATAAATCAAAAACAATATTTGTTTCCCATTAAAAGTGCTTTTAATTCATTTTTTTAAATTTAAGTCACTGAAAATATCAATTCCACTTAGGAAACTAAAAGTGGTTTAATTCCGCTAAAAATTTTCGTTTTACGTTTTCTGGAGAAGCAAAATACGGAATTCATTCCACTTTCGATCGGAATGGATTTCTGTGACAGGCCTGTATGTAAAATATTTTACAACATATTGGGTGGTATTCTTGATTCCGTTCCGTGGCTGCGGAAAGCCATATTTTGCGCGGAAGCAAAATTTGCTATTATTCATTCCGTTGTTGCCATATTGTTCCGTTGCTGCGGTATCATATCGTTACTACGGAATTGCCTTATTATTGATTCCGCAGTATAGATAATTTTCTTCATTTTGCTTACGCATAAATTTTTTAACGGAAAGCTCACGGAAAGAGATTAAAGAAAAATAAAATGGGGACAAATTAAAATTTTTGTGCTTTAAATTTTAATTTATAATATATTTACATTTGTTTCTAATAAAATTAAAAGTAAAATTTAATAATTGTTATTTTAATTCGCTTATTTGAACATGAAAATGAAAAATGTAAGGCAAAATATTAAATTTTGCCAAAAAAAATTTTTTGGAAGTTTAATTTATTGTGTTATATATAGTATACATACATATATAATCGAAATAAGGACTTTTTTTTAGAAATAAAATTAGAAAAATATACAAACAAACAGCAGTTGGAAGAAATGGTAAATACGTATAATAAAATCTAAGAAAGATATTTCATGCGGTTTAAGCCAACGAGCGCGTATTTGGAAGAAATATTCTTCATTGATCTTTGATTTCTTTTGTATTATACTGTAGGTATTGACTGATTATAAAATCAGAGTGGAAAAAGATGCTGCCAAAGAATGTACAGCTTTTGACTGGAACAGGCTGTGATCTACATATGTAAAAAAATTCCTTTTACAAAAATTTAGGAAGAAGTAAGCGTTTTCCTGAAGATTAATACCGCGGTTCATGGTATACAAAATGTAAGCAGTTTTGGTGTTTTCAAGAAGAGCATGCCGACTGAAAATATTGCAAGTGAAGAAATAAAAACAGCGGAAGAAATTTTTATATTTTATACATATCGTCGATGGAATTAAAGAACGCTGTAACTGACAAAACCTTACATGTTTACCAGAGCCAAAAAACCTGTATGAAAGTAGAACTGGTATTTTTTAAAAAGCAGACGGCGTAAGTGAATTTATTTTCATCGTAGAAATCTGGGACCGGGACTAATTAACGCGTATTTTTTTTCTGATAAAAATGATGCAAAAAAACGTATTTTCGATTTTTTGTCAGTTACAGCGTTCTGTAATTCTTTCGGCGATATGTACATTAGGGTGGGTCAATTTGTTCGGGACCGAAAAACATGACAAAGCGTATAGCAAGGTCGTAATCTACGAGAAATTCTAAGAACTTTTCCCAAAGAAACCATGGTTCTAAAATCAAAATCGAGCTTCCGGTTTTTTATGAGAAAATTTGGTGTTCAGGTCATCCGAAAATAATGCTATTTTTTTGGAAGAATTCATTGCAATTGGTGAATAGTTGACCTGTAACGCTGGAAGAGGGCTTATTTTAAAGGAAATTTTCTCATCTTTCTATATCTGTGCTCATTTATAGAAAATTATTTACCCAAATAATGGTTTTTTAGGTTAATGTCACAATAATAATAGTTTTAGGTTTTTAACAGTTTGACTATTATTATTTTGACATAAACCTTCAAAACCATTATTTGGATAAATGTATTTAAACTTTTTCAAAATTTATACCAATTTTAAAATATGTCCACTGGTGAGCTAAAGCAAACATTTTTGGAAATTATTAAACTATAAGTTAATTGCCTTTCAGTGGGGACAACATGCTTTTTAAAATATTACGAATCATAATGAAATGTAAATGTATGCAAAAAAATTAAAATAGATTTTAATTCAAATGGTGAATAAGGTCAGCAAATTCACTTTGTTATTTTGTATATGACCGTTAAATTGCTGAATGTTTAATCGACACATAATACGTGAATACAAAATCTAGCTGTTAAGAGACAAGGGAAGAGAAATATTTTTATTTTTCATTAATAGAAAATTTAATTGTGAAGCATAACGATATTACATTGAAAGAAAATATTTTGTTTATATCAACCGATTTTCATTATTTGCAGCTTATTTTATATCTAACATTCCTTAATTTTAAGATAAATTATGTCTTATCATAAGACATTATAAAAACTTCTTCAAAATTTAAGCGGTGCTCCCGAACTACTTCAAGTACCTAGTCTTCATTAGCACTAGTATTCAGCTATAAATACTTTAATATTGTTTGGGCTGTTCAAATTGCTCTAGTAATAATTTTAAGGCTTTGTCTTCTATAGGGAAATTTATAAATACACAAATATTTATTCTCATATTAAAATAATTACAAAAATAAAAAGCATTGTATTTAAGGTATGAATATATTTTGGACAATCTATAAAATTTTGTGTAATTTGTAAGTATTTTCTGTGGCAACACAGCATAAATGTCAAATTGTAAGAAAAAGCAAGCAAGAGAAAACACAAAAGTTGCTGAACAACAACAAAAAGTTGGGCAACTAAACTCGTCGAGTGTGGACACGAAGACAAGTTTAAAAGAGAATTGGTGAAGAATTGCCCGACTCGAATCGCCAAGTGTGGACATAGACTTATATTTTTTGACTAAATAAAAAAAAAATATCACACCAAAATATTTATGTATTATTGCCATACTGTTTGTATTTTAACAACAAATCAACTCTAAACTCATTAAAACAGGAATGTTATATTAAAGTCGCGGAAAGCTCATACCGCAGGAATGAATAATTGCAATTTGCTTATCGATCGATATTTCTTTCCGTCCAGCTTTTCTTTCCGTGCGGAATCAAGAATAGCACCCATTAATTTTTATGAACAAATTTAATAAATTTTTGTTTTTAATAACTAATTTAATTGACAAATTTAGTCAAATGATGCACAATATAAAAAAAAAATGTTGATAGTCTGGTAACTCTAAAAGCCTTTTTGAAAAATAAAAGCAAATTGTGAAACGTGTAAACAAAACAAAAAAGTATGAAAATTTGCAAATTTGTCTAAATAAAATTCTACTTTTTTTTGTTGAATATAAGTACCTTATAAAAAAAAATTTAATTATGTTTGTTTCCCTTTTTTCGCTGAATTGTAAGCAAAATATTAGGAAGTATTCCAATTGGCGACGTCGTCGTCGTGTAACGAAGGCCCCGATTATGGTTCACAACGGTTGTACATTTGATGTGGTATTTTTAAAATTGAGATTATGATTTACAACACCTATGTGTTGTACCATACGCCCATGTGCTGGAAATCGCAAATCGCATGAAATAGGCGAACTCGATATGAAATCGCAAAAGAGGTGTGCTAGAGTTCACAATCGCCAGAAATTAGGCGTTTTCAAATCACAAACTTTTACGTATGTGATCTATAAGTGAAATTGCATATTTTCTTAAAAATTTGCATATAATTTCACATAAAAGCATACATGAATAAAATCTAATATGTTTTTTATAGCATTTTCAGTTTAAATTAAACCTTTTTCAAAATAAATGAAACCTTTTTCAAAATGAACGCAACCTTTTACAAATTGAACGAAACCTTTTTCAAATTAAACGAAACTCTTTTCAAAATAAATGAAACTTTATTCAAAATAAATGAAACTTTATTCAAATTCATTTAAACATTTTTCAAATTAAATTAAACCAGTTATAGAATTTAATAGAAAACAAAAGAAAAAAAAAAATAAAACATATAAAACATAATCATTTTTATATAATACTTGTTAAAATTAATGAAGATTTTGTCCACTGACCGCCTTAGGAATTAACATGATCATATCCATAACATAGTTCGAACAATCATTTTGATTAATTTGTGCGACACTTTCCTCAATTATATACACTTACTATGTTATGTTCTGTGGTAATATCACTTTAATAATGATCGGGCTTGAAATTTTATCTTAGAAAATGTTTTCTCATCGGGTTCAACATAGGAGAATAAGGTGGTAAAAATTTAAGCGTACAGTCACTATTATCAACCATATTTCGAATTTCCTGGGTTTTATGGATTCTGGCATTATCCATAATTAAAAATTATTGTTTTATTTTTTTGTTTTCTTTTGTTTTCTATTAAATTCTATAACTGGTTTAATTTAATTTGAAAAATGTTTAAATGAATTTGAATAAAGTTTCATTTATTTTGAACAAAGTTTCATTTATTTTGAAAAGAGTTTCGCTTAATTTGAAAAAGGTCTCGTTTAATATGAAAAAGGTTTCGTTCATTTTGAAAAAGGTTTCATTTACTTTGAAAAAGGTTTAATTTAAACTGAAAATGCTATATAAATACAAAGTAAAAAAGTAATATTTTACAATTAATTTTAATAGAAAATGTAAAATAAAAAGTATGTTCTTTTTCATTGCTCATCTCTAAGAAAACGCTTTCTAATACGTTGTTTTCTTTCATATTGCTTTGACGCAGCTGGCATTTTTATTAATTTTATTTAATAATTTGTTTATATTACGTTTGTTTTTATTACTTTCGACACTTAAAACATGTTTTCATTTTTCGAACATAACTTTGAAAACGCACGATTTCCAACATATGAAAAACTAAAATTGGCGATCTTGAAATCACAAGTGATTTGAAATCGCACGTTTTCCAGCACATGGGCGATATACTTTGAATATTGTTTACAACATTTATTTTTATATGTTGTAGCCAATACAACACAACATTTAGTTGTTGTGAACGATAATCGGGGCCGAAATTTTTGTAATAGATTAAAGGCAAGAGTAACATTTTTCTTTGTTCTCCTACAAAAATGTCTTCAGACGACGACGTCGCAAACTGGAATAAGGCCGAATATTTAAAATGACAAGTGATTTGACAATTTCGAAAAATTGTGTAGTTACGTCCGTTTGTATTTAATATGACGATATATAATTCTCGTTTTAATATTGCAAACAGTCCCGTTTTTATAGTTTTTTTTTTTCACTCTCCTGTAAACTTTTAAAAGCTGCTGATAGGTCGTTTGGTCTTTAAAAAAATAAATTCCAATAGTATCAGTAGGGGCTTACCCCTGAGTAAATAAATAAATCGACTCATACAACTAACGTTTCATTAAGGTGAAAGTTTATTTCAAAAGTGTCACCGAAGTATAAGGTTACAAACTAAAAAAAAAAGATATTTATTTATTTATTTCAATTCAAATATAATACATGTGACCTACTGGTCATTATAAGAATATTACAAAGAAAGGAAAGGACTTATCGTTCATATCCCATAAAAAAGAATTTAAATGATATATTTTAATTAATTTTTTTTTTTTAGTTTTTTAATATTTAATTCTGCCTTTATTTCCACTATTTTATTACTAGTGGATACGTATTATGGACACAATTATAGACAAATCATAAATTCAATGTAAACGCTCCTGATTTAGCGAATTCCCCAATGGAACCCACTCTTACATTTCGGAGATGGTTGGCAATATTCTTGGCTATTGCTAACATAGGTGGAGAAAGATTCCAATTGTACCTCTTCAAATATGAGATCCAGTCGGCAGGGTCAGTAGAGTTGGGGGAGGTTATCTGCTCCGAGTCTTTACAATTACGTTTTATCTCAGAGAAATTGACGGCATTCTCTGCTTTTAAGGCTAACAACTCTGCTAGTCCAGACCCAGGATCTGGTCCTTTTTTTCTTCTTAAGAAGGCGTATCCAACAAAGTGGGCGTTGAAAATGATCCGGAATATGTCCCTTTCAAGTACCCACCTTGCATTTGCGGACTGGTCGATGCCATAATATAGGCCGATAATGTGGCAGAATGTGTAAAGTCCTGGATTTTGTCTTTTGGAAAATGCACTTCGGGGAGTGAGTGCAAAATCCATTTGATAAGGAAAGTATGAATTCAGACTACAATACTCTTCGTTATTCATTAACACGGTCGAAAATTCATCACTGAGTGTCTTATTAGTGACCCATGCCCACAGTTCACCTTGGTTCTTGAGTCCAAGTAGATCCGCAGCAAAGAACAAAGAAGATAGTGCCTCACAGTCACGGTATCGGGAATCTTTGGTTGCCATACGAATGTTCGCCCATGGGTGATATTGAAATCGACGGAAAAACATATCCACCGCTGCGACGATAGCTCTGAAACCGGGATGATGAGCCCAGGTCTGAGATCTTTTAAATCCAGAGGTTAAATTCAAATTCTCGTTTGCTCCTTCATCTCTCATGATTGACTCAAAGTCAGTTATCAATTTAGAACGGTCATTTGGATCAGAAGCCCTTTCAAGGCTATATATACTGAGTGTGTATATACAAAGCCACTTATCGTCTGCAGCTGTATAAGATGTTGAAGTACCTGACCATGTGTATTCCCCTTGTTTTTGGATGTTTAGCAATGACATTGGGGATATTTGTTCTCCGGCAGACCCTATTTTTTGGCCATATGATGTCCAGTTCTCAACTAACGGAGATAGCTGCTTCTTGAGGACTAGATATAAGTATACTAGAGCAGATTCGACCCCTATCGGTTCACCCGCTATCATGCTGCCTATGGCCTTACGAGCTGTGTCCAAATCTCCGTCATCAACATTGGGTAAGATTAATTTGGGTTTACTTTTGTTCACATTGAACCACACAGATGGGTACTGATAATCTTTCTGTAAGTCATCAATCATCATTAATGGAACAGTAAAATTTTTTCCGGTCTTGAGATCTAATAATCTCATAATATTGGCCATGATGGATTCTAGATCTCAGTTATAACAATAATGACAGCAATTTCCAAATAATCAATATTAGAATGTCAAAAAATTTCTTTTATAGTAATATCGTGTTTAATAAATTTTTACAATAAGCTTTTCTTTCTTTATACGTGTGTTATCCACAGCTAATTGGAAAAAAGAACGAAAAGGAAACTCATCCTGTCATACGTCAAAGCCGAAGTTGGTTGGTAGTGCTTTGCAAAATCCGCCATTACCATGGCGTATTGATTATAAGGTGCATTTGACATGGCAGCTGAGCTACTTTTTTTTCAGCCAATTTGTGAATATAGTTGTCAATTTTTGCTTTGTTTTATGTACATTGTTTTTGTTTTCATACTTTTTGTTTTGTTTTTTTTTGACAGTTAACTAGCCTAACAAGCATCAAAATGCTGTGTTGTTTTTGTTACTGTTTTACTTGTTGTAATCTCAAAGGCACCTTATGATAATTGCGCCATGGCCATTACATTGTCACTTCAGAGTTGCCATACAACAGATTACTACACTTTTACTTGGGGGGTTAAGGTGGCCACACACTAGTGATTTGTGCCTATGATTTAGTCCTGATTCACACTTGTCAATTTCGACTCGTCAATTATCGTCAATTCTTGAGTTTTTGGGTGAAGGGGAAGAAGAGAATGTAAAGGGGTACAGACTTAACCGTACTCGTCAATTTTGCTTTTTCTTTGTCAAAACATCAAAAAGAGAGAAAGTTGTATGCAAATAAAATAGAAAATTGACGAGTCAATCAATTCGTGTGTGAACGCGAATGCAAATTCAAAAGAAAATCCAATAAAAATTGACGAATCGAAATTGACAAGTGTGAATCTCGACTTGTTGTGTTCGACGTCTTTTTACATGTTAATGGGTCTGTATGAAAACAAATCACAATAATTTGAAAATTTTAAATTTTTTGTGATTTTTAACAAAGTGTATGGGATTGTGCGCGAACATTTGAAAAATTTTTTAAATTAGTTCACAATAAAACGCCAAAATATTCATTTCGGTAGAATTAAAATAAAAATACGAAAAGTGAAAATATTTTTTGTGGTTGCGGAAATGGCTAGCAAACAATTTTTGTTAGAATTCATTGAAATTTTACAAAATGAAAATGCCATTTGGAAAAGTAAAAGTGATGTCTTGTTGTTGACATTTAAACTTATTGTGATCTTTTAGTGTGGAGAATTGACAACCGAACAAATCACAGTCACAAATCACAAATGTATGGGTAGCTTTACACTTTCAATTTCTGGCTTTCAATTTTCAATATATTCAAACTTTTTTATTAATACACTGACACTTTTAGAAATTGAAACGAACTGGATATCAAATTTGTTTTCCATGCGAGTGCTTCAATTTACTATCAATTCGCCATATAATTTTTTTTCTTCTTTTTTTTCTTTTTATACGACTGCCATAGTTATTTTGAATAATAAAATTGCTACCAAATTGAATGCAGCCTACGTCACAGCTTTCAATTTCTACAAATTTTGACAAGAAGTATGTATGTGTGAAAAAATCGAAAGAAAACATTGAACGTGTGTCATCAACGTTAAGAAAAAATCATTGAAAGCTTAGTTGAAAGTAACAAAAATTTGAATGTGTTGCAATTTTCATGAAATACTTTCATGTGTAAGGGTCGTACCTGAATAGAAGCGTACAACGTTCGACGTATAAAAAGTTTCATTTATATACGTCCGTATTACCGAAATACGCAATAAATGAAAAAAAAAAAAAATTAAAAACAAAAATATTCGGCCTTATTCCAGTTGGCGACTTCGTTGTCGTCAAACGACACTTTTGTAATAGAATAAAGAAAAAATTTTTCTCTTGCCTTTAATCTATAACAAAAATCTCTTTAGACGACGATGACATCGCCAAGTGGAATACGGCCCATTATTTTGTAAATAATGTTTTCAAACCAACATTTTTATTATTATTTTTTTGGTGTTTGTTTTGATTTTTCATTTGTACGCACTGTCAAACTTGGATTTATAAAATCCATAATGTACGTAGGCGACGTATTCCGGTAGCTCTCAGAGAAAATGTATAGGCGTAAAACAATTTTGATAAAAAATATGCGCCGTACGCTTTTATTCAGGTACGACCCTAACTGCTAGGTAATGCAACATCGCAAAGAAATTCGTTTATAAGGCGAATCATTTTATGGCACCAGTAATGGCATATCAGAACATTTATGAACACACAAACGTTTTGCTTACTGAGACAATTTTTGAAAATTTCGAAAACTGCCAACTTTTGTAAAATTGTGATAAATATGCAATAAAATAAGCCATTCTACAAAATTAAAAAAAAACTTGTCTGTCAAAACTATAATGAACACAACTTATAAAAAAACAAAATAACTTATATGTATATTGAAAATCCAAAGTTGAATTTTTAGTGCCAGCCTAATGTGCATATATAAAAATTTCATGAAAGTACTTTCATGTGTAATGGCAGAGTTCAAACTGCATTTATGGAGTCTTTACTTTACTTCGCTTTTGTACAGGCAAGTTTATGCTTGCTAGTAGCAAATACGTATTATTGTCGAAAATGAAAAAAAATATTCGAATGTGAAATATTTTGATTAATCGTTTTCACCATCAAGTGCAAGTTTATTTGAAAAATGTAGTGGAAGGACAAACAACTGAGAAAATTAGCTTTGGTAGCAGTTCATATACCAAAAAATGGGATTAGATCTGTAGACATTTATCAATTTTATAATTTTGATCTAATTTTGCCTCCATTACTGTGTGCAACAAACACAGGTTTGCCAAGAACTAAACTAGATTATATTAAAAAGAAAATACATACTTAGTGATAAATATCCAGGATACCATAACCAATAGAAAAGTCGATTTTGATTTTTTTTGTAACGTCGGGCTTTTTGGATTTCATATGTCAAATACAGTGTTGACAAATTTCAAATATATATACAAAGATTAACATTTTCATAATATGTAACAAATTAGAGAAAAGTATAATTTATCATTAGTGGTTATTAAAGTTTTTAATAATAGCAATGCCTTTCAAATCATATATTATCATTTTCAAAATTATTATCTGTGATTATTGATAGAATTCTCAAACACTTAATAGAAATACATAGAGTGGTGGTCTTATAATTAGAAACGATGTTTATTCAAAATGAAATCAAAGTGTAACTTCTTTTAAAACCATTACTAAAATTGAAAAGCAACGCTATTCGAAAAGCACACAATCTACATTATTATCGCTGCAAAAAAAGAAAACTTTGAATTTAAAGCTTGCACTTTAAAAAAATGTTGATTAATTTAGTAATTACATTACATACTTGGTTTTTAGCTGGCCACGTAATTAGAAACGGTCAGGTTTTTTTTAATTAATTAACTTTTTTATTATGATCCATAAATTTAAAATTCAGTAGATCGTATAATAGGTTTTAGTTTTCAAAACTGGAAAAAACAAGTAACGCACTCCATAAATAAGGGAGGGCATCTACAAGGTGTATCCAATGGAAAAAATGGCAATGTGGGCTGGGCTATCGCACGAATGTGTTCATAATCCAAAAAAGTGAAATTTGATGCAGTTTACTTTTAAAATTAAACAAAAGATCAGAGTAGGAAAATAAACAAAACTGAACGTTTGATCTCATTTTGTTGTATTCTTTACAACGAGTAAAACAAAAATAAAACGGAAACAGTGAGAAAGATTGTCCCATTTAATTTTGTATATTGTTTTTGTTTTGAGTACTACAAATACACTAACTCAAATGTACGTAGGTACAACAAAAAATGAATGAGAAGAAAAAGGACAGAAGAAGAGAAAAACACAACAAAAAACAAAGCAAGCACAAGAGCGAAAAGCTAATTGTTTCCTTTGCGCTCTTTCTCATTTAGAAAGTATTTGTTTTGGTTTTGCTCATGTACATACCATTAAAAAAATTTTGAAAAGTGTATTGCCAGTATTCATAAAAAATAAAACAGTTTTATTAATTGCTTATTTGACACTTACTCCATAGAAATATGTCAAATAAGTACTCTATAAACCAGTTTTATTTTTTATGAATACGGGCATATGACTTTGTTGTAACTTTTGCGAAATGTTTTGTTTGTTTGCCCACTCTGCAAAAGATGTTTGCAACCCCAGCCAGGAAGTCCAGTGCTAGAAAAACTCATCAAGTAGAAGATAAGATTATTTGCGGCACCAGTAAAGGTAACCAATTTCTGAATTAACACAAAATTGGGATGAAACTGGGCAACAAATGAGAGAACTTTTTGCACGCACAATAACAATGCGTTTATAAGAATTTTGGCTTTCGTAGAAGCATTGTATAAAAGAATCCGCATGTCTCAAAAAAAAATATTAAGAAATACTGACGCTTTGCAAGAAAAATGCTCAACAAAGATGCATGTTATCTGAAATAGAATTCTCACAAACAACGAATTTAAGAATATATTGTTTTAACCTGACTAAATATCTTACGTAAGATGCTCCTCAGTAAAATCCTTAAGACTTTAGGTATTTGTTAAAAGAGTGGTGATGTATTGTAACTTGGGATGATATTTCGTGGTGTGTTGTGAATCCATTCTTAGAATAAAGGGAAAAGTTGATTAACATCAGTATAAAAACAATTTAAAAAATTTAATAGAACAATATTTCTTTTGAGAATATGCCCGTTCTCAACATGATAACAACTCAAATCAAAATTCTAAGTTAATGAAATACTGGATTTCGTATACAAATATTGACTGTTTGTACTTATCATCATAAAATTTTTCTCTAAACCCAATTGAAAACTTATAGGCTATTGTAAAAAGGAATCACACGAACAACAGTCCAAAAAACAAAAAGTCTAATAGTTCCAAATGATGCAGCAAACCTATGGAAACATGTCTCTGTAAACATGCCAGCATTTAATACAAAAATTACAGAGAAGACAAATATTAGCCAATATTGTCAAAAATAAAATATGTCAGAGGATATCCTATTAGAGGATATGTCAATTATTGTTTACTTTTGTGGAAAAAAGTTTTGTGAAAACATATGTGTCGTTTCTAATTATAAGACCAACATAAAAGTGCTATATTTTGTTTATTTTTTTTTTTAATGTTATCTCAGCTGTAAATATTTTTATTATAAATTCAATAATGATTTAATACTTTACAATTCATAGTATTTAGTTTTGGTATTGTGAACTTAATTTTTAAAATATATTAAGAAAAATGTGTGCTGCTAAGTCGTTTCTAATTATATGGCCACCACTGTATGTATTTTCGATAAAAGTATAATAAAATATTAACAATTATTTGTCAACAAATTATAGCATAATCTTAGGATTTTTATTCGATTTAAACTTAAAATTACTTGGCCTGACGTTTTAAGGCATATATTTTTCTAGGGGTATAAAAGGGGACAAATTCAAAAGAATCTATTTCTTCCGAAGGTGTAGATGTTGATTTTTTGGATTTTTCAATTTCTTTAGTAATAGAAGCATACGTTTTTGGTTCGCAAGATATTTTTTTAACGGATGCAGTTGAAGAGGATTTACCAGATGCAGTAGACTTTTTAGAATTTTCTGGTTCATAAAACCGTTCTAAAAAATTAATTCTATTATTACCACTACCACTACTACTGCTAGTTGTATTAATATCAGTAGTAAAAATGTTATTGGAATCACTGAGAGATTTACTATGTGAGCAGTCACTACATGTACTTAAATTACAAGCATTAGACTTCTTTTTTAGCAAGTCTGGCCATTCTTCACAATTACTTAAAATATTGTCAACATCATAATCATCTGGTAAAGGCTTCCAAGAATTTTTAGATTTTTTAGTGCTTTTAAAGCTATCGGAAGAGCCTGAGGTTTTGGTGCTGTTAGAGTTTAAAGTTAGGGAAGCAGTGTCCTCTAATAACTTTTCATATTGACGCAATCGTTGAACATTTAAATTTATTGAGTTTTGATCTGTAGCAATTTGATTGCTTGTCAATGCAGATGTAAAGGAATTTGTTAAATCACTACTATCACATGTACTAAAGGAATGCGATGAGAAAGCATTGGAGGTGTTAAAACTCGTATTTGATGAACTTTCATTGTCTCTAGTGCAGGAACCTAAAGAATCATTAGCATTGCTACTTTCAATACCCGAAGAAGAATCAGATACTTTTTGCTTTAATTGGAAGACATTATCGTCAAAGAAATATGCTACTTTTTTGTGACCATTTTTGACCACTTTTATTTCGTTTTCTACCGGAAATGATGAAATTGTAAGTTTTTCGTTAAGTGGTTGTTCTACACTTGACGGCAAACCGTGATAACGCATCATACCAACTATTTCCTGCTCAATTTTATCATTATTGTCCCAGTCATCTATACTTGGTAGTTCTCCCAATGGCTTAGTGCGCGCCATACGCTGTACTTCCGTGATGGCTTTTAATTTTGCATTAATTTTATTTACAGTGCCATTATTGTCTGGCTCATTTTTCTTTATCTTTTTATTTTCAGCATATTCAACATGTGATTGTGGTCGTGGATAAGTGTACTGAGGCTCCGATAGGGTTCCATATATAAAATCATGATCAGGCTGTAAATTAACAACTTCTTCTTCAAAATCAGTCTTAGGAACCCAAGACATTTTTAGAGAATTCATCAAAGTATTTTCTAGTGTCCTGTAAGAAAGTGAGCAATTACCCTATGTTCTATTTTTATATGTTTTAGAAAAGCAAAAAGGAAATAATTTTTAAGATATACATATTTCGTTATACAACAAAGAAAAAATTGAAACTTGCAAACAACCCTATCACCCAAAATAATGAAAAAAAATAGCATTTATTTCTAAAAAATAACCTTGATTGTTGTCATAAGCTACCTACATAAGTTACTAAAATGAAATTTTAGTTCTAATTTAAATTTTGGTTCTAATTTAAATGGATGGACCCGGCCCACCCGATTATATGAACAACATGGTATACAAATATCCGTTTTGGAGCTTCTCTAATGAGAAAAAATGGATGTTCATATTATTTGTTAGTATTAGTTTATCTAAAGTATTTATTAAATAGATATTAGCCAAATTTATTCAAGTGGCGATAACCAAACTTGTTCTATTTATAGTATTGCAAACAGTATTAAGACAAAAATGTACTTAGTAGGGTCATAAATATTGTTACTACTTTGAACATACATATTAGTATAGTAAAATGGAACATACCCTTTTATAATCACATGTTTTTTGAAAGATATCCTCTATAGCGTTAGTCAGTTACGGGAATTTGAAATTGTGTTAACTTTAACCATGGAATGGTCAGAAAAAGAAACCTGTATTGCAGTTACAGCACTTTTTAAATGTGGAAAGAATAGAAAATTATATTTTCAAAACACTTCGCCCGCTCGGCATTAGTCGCATGTTCGACCACAGGTACATACAATTGTTCGAGGAGATATAAAAAAAACCCCGGTCGGGCAGCCCACGTTACGTTCGGACACCACAAGTAATCAAAGCCATCAAAGCAAAAATTCAACGAAATCCTCTCCGGAAACAGAAAATCATGACCCGTAAGATGAAAATCACACAAAAGTCCATAAGAATAGAAAAACAATAAGATAGGGTTAATGCTCGGTCATGTAAAGAAGCATCCGAATTTATTCTACAGGTCGAAAAGAGTCATCATTCAGCTGCAGTCATGGTTTGGTGGGGTATTTTTTACGAAGCTGCAACTGACTTGCATTCCTGTGAACAAGTGGTCAAAACATCAGGCAAAGTTCATCAAAGAACCGTTTTGGAAACAGTTGTGAAGCCGCTTAGCAATCTCCTGTTCCAAAATCACCCTTGGACTTTCCAACAAGATTCTGCACTAGCTCATAAGGCTAAAATGACATAAACCTGGCTTTGAAACAATTTGCCAGTTTTTATAATGCTCTGAGGATTCGCTATCTCTCAGCCCTGACTTGAATCCTATGGATTACAAATTCTGGACGGTTTTAGAGAATATGGTCTCCCACAAAAGATACCATAACATTGAATATCTTAATACAGGTCTGGTTCATGCTGTAGCCAATTTTCCAATGTATAAGGTGCGTGCAGCTATTGATGACTGTCCAATACAACTTAAAGCGTGTGTGAAGTTCAAGAGCCGACATTTTGAATAAAACTAAGACTTGGATACAATACATATCAATAAATATATAAAAAAATGTGTTCCAAAACCATTCATTAGTTTTTGTTTTATAGCCCAACATATCAGTAACAGTATTTATGTCCCTACTAAATATTCCAATGAGAGACTTTAGTAATATTTTAAGAATATTTAGTTTATTCTTTTTAACAAACTGCTATAATTTTTGTGTATTACAGGTACTTTAGTGAGAAACCATTGGCCAAGAAATTTTTTAAACTTAACTGTAATGCTTTATTTGCAAATTACAGTTACAAAAATGTTGTATTTATCTCCTATACATGTACCCACATTTGGCATTGAGAGTTTTAAACACCTAGTCAATTTTTAGAATTTCAATTTTGGAAGTTCAAATTGCTTTTTTTCTTAACTGTACACTATCAATCCTATACTAATCATAACCCAATTTCTTCATTCCTACAATATTTATATTATACACATTTAGTTCACAGATGCCATAAATACATAGTTTTACAACTTTTCGATAAGATGTGCGATAGTAAAGTTAACTTTAGTTTAACTCTCATGTTAAAACTTAGATCAAAGCCTATTCTTAACGTTACTTTTATGTTAAAGTATGTTTATCTGCAAAATTTATCGATAAAATCATACCTCTTACTACCGGTAACTTGTAATAATGGAACCGAAAGGTAAATCATAAAAATTATTTCCATTTAAAAAAAAAAATCAAACGTGTAACTGTAATACTTACGGTGCTTGTTTGATTTTATTCGAAATTATTTAACTTTTCCAATTGCCCAAACACTCCTTTCGTTGTTTCTTCTTTGCCAACTGGTATACAAATGTTTTTTAAAAGTATTTCTTTGTTATAAAATTGCTTATGCTTGCACTTATTTTTGTTTTAGAGGCCCAACTTATTGAACTTTATTAAAAAAGAAAATATTTTATGCAAAATGCAAGTCTACTTTAAAATAATAAAGACACAAAAGCAAAATGCTAATTGTTGCTTTTTTTAATACGAAGTTTCTGTAAATCCATTTCATCTTTGTTTTTCACCTTTTGCATGCAGGGTTGTATTTGTGTTTCAATGTAGGGTTGCCAAAATTTCATTTTTTAGTATTATTTACATACTACAACTACAATTAGTCGGTGAAATTAATTTTAATTAATTATTAAAGTTAATAAAAATGTTTAATGTATGTGGTTTCCACATGCATTTTTAGATTAACTTTTAAAATACCTTTTAGCTTACAAAAACAAAACAATAATGAAAATGCAATCCGGTATATGATAAAAACGATTTCGATCGAAATAGAAATCGTCTGTTTTTCAAAATTATATAAAACTTATCTGTTTTAATTATTTTAAACATTTAATAATCAAGGGTGTAGTGGCAATAGTTAGTAAGGTAATGGGTTAAAAAGGAATACCAAATATGAAAGGATTTGGAAGTTATAGGAACTCGAAATTTTATTCGATTTCAAATACGATCGAAATAAATTTCCTCCACATACCAAAATATATGAAAATATTTTGGTAAGTGGAGGAAATTAATTTATTTTGTTTTATTCTCTTTTTATATTGAATTTTTTTAAATTCTTATTTTTTCAAATATCACTTTCTAAATGAAATAACATAGCAGCAGAATCTCACAAACGCGAACCGTCTAGAAATTACAAACTGCCATTTCAATGTATTTGATACTCTAATATTAGAACTACAGCTTCTAATTTCTAGATGTTTTGCATTTTATTTTTTTTTTTTTTGCATTTTCACTACAAATTATTTTTCTCGCTCATTAAAATAATAAAAAAATGGGGAATCACCGAGTTATTCGTGGTGTGTGCACGTCAGTCATGGGTGTGTAATTTTATTTGTTCGTACAAATTTGGGTCCATTGATAACTGAAGTACAAGGTGATGTGTTAATAAAAAAATACTCTTCTTTTATAGTTCAAGAGAATACATACAAAATAAATCGATTAACAATTAAATTAAGGTACAATTATTGTAGACAAAGTGTCATATTTTGATCCCTAGAATACGATTTTCCTTGTCATGTAGTGGAAAAAACGTATTTGGAAATCGACCCGCCCTAATATATGTATATTAGAAATGGTTATATACGATTTCTTGCTTAAAATCAATGCCCAATCTCACACAAAAATGCCTTTGTAATTCATCTATCGGTAAAATTTTTTTTTTTTCAGATTTTTCGTATTTAGAAACTTTGAACATATATAACTCTTTACTGTTTTCGTAATCGAAATTTGACTGGCATGAAACGCAATGCCGTTTCTTGGAAGATGATGTTGAAAAATATTAAGGATAAAATTAAGACAAAAAATATCAAAAGCAACACCTGAAATA
This sequence comes from Metopia argyrocephala, assembly GCA_963576795.1. Taxonomy (NCBI): domain Eukaryota; kingdom Metazoa; phylum Arthropoda; class Insecta; order Diptera; family Sarcophagidae; genus Metopia; species Metopia argyrocephala. Next base: position 32,847,807 of record OY756209.1, read on the forward strand.
ATCCTATTACTTTTTGAAGTACACTTGATTTTTTTCAAGTAATTTAAATTATTTCTGATTTTTTCTAATTGTAATAAAGTAGTAATCAAATGAAACTCATAGTGGTTATTAGTAATACATATATGAAATGTATTGATTTGGGGATAAGCATGTCTCTATTGTCATTTCGTCTTTTGTTAAGACTCGTCAGGAGACTTTTCCCCAAAGGTGTTAATCAAAACTACAAATACTTATGTTTAAATAGTTATAAAACAAATTTAAAGCACATCCCATTTAGTATATTAAAACCAGCCACAAGCATTTACACAGCAATAATAAATTCTGCGAGAAGCTAGTCCGTAATCCTGACACAGGGTTGTAAAGGCCAGTTATGTATGTATGTAATAATATATTCTATTTTTCCTGTTTTCTATTTTTATGATTAATAGTAATATTCGGTTTTCAATTGAAGTGCATTTGTTTAGGTTTCATTAAAAAAAGGACTAGATGATATTATTATACATGCCATCCACTACATGAATAAATATTAAGTTATTTTAAATTAACATTATTTAAAAGATAACATTGGAAATTACCCTCGGCAAAAAACGCAGCCTTTCGAATTAGGTCAAACGTCAAACCCGGCTTTTTTATAGAAATAAATAAACAATTAACGTTTCTTCCGGTTGAAATATAAAATGTTTAATAAATTTACTTAATTAAACCTTTTTATAATTTTGAACATCAAAAACGCATTATTACGCGACCATTCACATTTACACAAGTAATCATTTTCGGTGACTCTGGCATCCCTTTCCACATAACCAAATTATTAAGAATTTCACAATTCTATAAGAGAAATATTTTCCACAGATGTTCTATTAGTTATTAATAATATCATCAGATAAAAACGACAATAATAGTTTCACATTTTTTATTTTTTTACAACATTTTTACAACAAACTTATAGATACCGGCGAAAAACCAAAGAAAGCAAAACTCTTAATAAAGGTATACAATAAGAAGAAACCGAGGTAAAAATTGTTGCATATACAGAATTTTGCACAGCATAAACGCATGTACATATGTAAACAAAGAGATATAGCTGTTTCATTTTCGTAAACCGATACACACCCTACGTATAAAACTTCTCTTTCTAACACACATAAAAACAAAGTAAATTGCGCCAAAATCAAATTAAAAATAAAATTGAGATAAAATAGAAAAAAACCTTTTTTGTTCATAATAAATTTTAGAACCTTTTTCTAAAAAGTTAGATAAAATAAATCAAACAACAAGTAATTATTTATGTAGTTTAAAAAATTAGGTCTATATTATTCTAGATAGCTGAATAAACAGGAGGTACATACCTTGTGGCCTAGCCTTTTTTAAGATTTCCGTGTTTCACATCAAATATACTTTATTTTATACTCCACTTTTTCTAAGGCATGTATATTACCACTGTTACTTGAACTTAATTGTTTTTTCTTAATTTCATATATTTTACACTTTTTAAATACAATATATTTAAACAATAATTGACAGCGCAGCAACAAGCCGCTTCTTATTTGTGCACCTTTTTCTTGTTCACATAAAATAAAATGTATCTTGTGTTTTTCTCACTTCTCTTATAACTCTATATTTATTTAAGAAGAAGCAACTAAAAATGAATAACAAAAAAGAGAGGAAAAGAAAATACACAAGTAAAATTTTCCTAGCAGAGTTGTATTTTTTGGGTCAAAATTACAAATTTTAACAGTAAATAGTATTGATAGTGGTTGTACTCAAACTTTTATATAATAGGTTTTTTAACGAAATAAAAATTCGCTTGTTTTTACGCATTTACATTAAGTTAGTATTGCTTCTTAATTGTTACCATTAAATAACAAACGCTAGAATGAGTCAATACTTTTAATTAAATTTTCTTTCCATTTATTAAAAAAAAATTTTCGTTAATACAAAAAACTATAAATTCGCCTCGTATAACTATTGTACTACTACCTCTTTTTAAAAAATATACTTTACTGTTTTACCACACCATCGTGGTACTACGCTTAATTCAATATATTGAAATATAAAAAAGTATGTAAATTTAAATTTTTTAACTCTCTATACTTTTTATCGATAATTCTTTGAGCCTGGTATATAATCTCCTATTTCCAGTATTACTTTCAATTGTATACCAATTAATTCATTTTAATGAATTGTTTACTAATTAATGCATTTAAATGAAAAAAAAATATATTTTAAATAAATTTCATCATTTTTTAATTTTTCATATAAAGATTCTCATTCTATGAATGTGCATATTACTTAAGGCTCATATGATACTACTTGTAATAAACTTTATTGGCCATTAGCCTACATATTTTACATTTTTAAATAAATAAAAAATAACATAATTGAAGAAAATTTCCAAGTCCTATGATCCCCTAGTATGTATTATACAGGAGATTGGCAACCATTGCAACAGCTGTTAATCATCGTTATTGATATCGGCGAAACTATCATCTCAATAAAAGTCAAAGAGGTATAACGTTTGACACACTGGCTTTTAGAAAAAATATAACAAGAATTTCAGAAAACATAATTTTTATGTAAAAAATAGTTTTTAAGGAAAGTGGATATAAAAACAATAAATACTTAACAATATGGGGCGCAGATCAATAAATACCACTAAAAGTGGCAAATATATGAATCCCACAGATCAAGCAAGTAAGTGTTCTCAAAGCCAAAATAATTTGGACTTCGAGTGGGAGGCCCATTTAAAAATGTTTTATATTACAGGGAAAGAAGCTCGTAAAAAGGAACTGAAAAAGAATAAAAAGCAAAGACAAATGGTACGTGCTGCTGTCCTTAAAAATAAGGATCCCAGTCAAATATTAGAGGAAATGGAAAAAATCGACGAAATGGGTAAAATGAACAGTTTTTAGGAGCAATACTTCCTTAAGTATTGAATTTTCTTTTAAAATTTTTTTCAGAATACAATGTTTTACAACCATCACCTTTGAATGAAAAAGTTTTGAGGGACAAACGCAAAAAACTTAAAGAAACTTTTGATCGGGTTATGCGTCTCTATGTAAATAAGCCTTTTCTATATAGATTTTTTTTTAAAAATATTCAATTTATACTTTTCAGCACACTGATGATCCGGAACATTGGTCTGAGCTGAAACGCAAGGAAGTGGAATACGAAAAGAAACGTTTGAAAAAGCAGCAGTACTATGAAAGTGTTAAACATGCTCAAAGCGTGCAAATTGATGAGATTCCATTGCCCTCTAGTACTCAAACACCAGCTACAACAACGCCATCGTCATCAGCTCCAACGTTTCAAGCACCAAAACGTTTACCGCCTCCTCCAACAGCTCTATCTTTGCCACCATTTGCTCCGGGTGCACCGCCGGGCACATTAAAAAAATCTAATGATAATGTAAATTGAGTTGTTTTTTTTTCGCTTAAAATTTAGAATTCTTTAAAATTCTTGTGATCTTTCCGTACTAGTATTAGTTTTCTACAAGCTAAATGCAATTTTTCTAACAGAAACTTATTAATTTTTACATATTAGGTCTCAAAGTTTGCAGACAAATCTGAAGAGCCAAAAAAGAAAGAAATTTTAGGAGTACCTGTTGGACCACCACCAGATCTTACAGATTTCCCAGATCTTGATACAGATGCAGAAGATGATGAAGTTATACTTAAAAAATATGTGCCGAAATCCAAACAAGGTAAAGTGGTGCCCAAACCAAACTCGCTACAACAACGTATGTTAGCCATATCAGGACAAAATATAGACGATTTTATGAAAGAAATGGAGAATGTACATAAAAAGAAAGTGGCAGCCGGTAGATTAGGAGAAAACTCAGCAAATACAGAAGATGGTGAAAAGAAATTAGGCAGTGATGAAGAGGATGATGACAAATCCGACGAGTCACAGAGTTCAGATAATTCTGATGAAGATAGCAGTGATACAGTGCAACGTAAGAAAACAGATTCAGAAATTTTAGAGAAGACAGCTGTTGCGCCTGTACATAATGTAACTGTGGCAACACCTGCAGCACCTCTGCCTATGCCAATAGCATTACCTAGTATGCCGGCTCAACCACCCCCTATGCATGTGACAGGTCCACCAGTACCACCATTGGGTGGCATGGCTCCACCACCCATGATGTTTCGACCACCACCAAGACCGCCAGGTATGCATGCGTTTGGCATACGCATGCCTCCAGGACCACCACCTGGCCCTAGGCCAGGTATGCCACGCATGGGTATACGCATACCAGGACCACCACCCGGCATGCCGCCGCGTATGGCTCACCACAAAAATCAACAGCAACAAAAACAGGACAGTAAAGGTGTAACAACAATTACGGCTAAACCGCAAATCAGGTATATTTTCAACATAACACAGGAACAGAAAGTTATGTATTTCTAATGGTATTGATGTTTTTCTTTTCTTTAGAAATTTAAGTGCCGATGTTACACGTTTTGTACCCTCAACGTTACGTGTTAAACGAGACGATGCTCGCAAACCAAATCGTTCAAAACCCTATGCTCAAGAGACGATAAGTCATCCCAAAGAATCTAACAATGCCGCCTCTAAGGACGATGCCTATACACAGTTCATGAACGAAATGCAAGGCTTACTTTAGTTAATAATTTAAATATCAACAATCATAAAGTCAAGAATTAAACAGAATTTATAAGAAATAAAAGTAAAAAAAATTATTTAATCGAAAGTAATAACAAAATTTTAACGGGTTGATTAAGCAGTTTCACACTTAATTCTGCCATATTTCGAGTATCGATTCGAATTGAAGATTTCTGCATTTGGGAACTTTGGTATTCTGCCTTTCGATTTCGTTCAGATTCTTTCTGCTCTGGGTATACTGCATTACTATGGTAGTCTTATTTTTCTACGTTGTTATTTAGCAGCGTAATTTTTTTTTGACTTTTGTTTGTGACAATTAGAAAAAAAATGTACATAATTTATAAAATGTAAAAATGTTTAATAAATGTATTGAATTATCACCCATAGATGATAAAGATCATACTTCTGTATAAGTTTTCAAACAAAAGAGAGCAGAGTCCCCCGAATACATATGCAACAGACCTCTAGTGTTGCTTATTTTAGCTATGATCGAGCATAGGTCCTGGTAGGATAAGCGTCCTCCAGTTCGAACAATTCTTATAGTGGATGATAGACAAGATTTTCCAAAGGATCAAAACCCTATCACGTTACAGGTGGTCACCACTGGAAGTCTCTTTGTGCGGTTGTCTATAAGGATCGTCTACTGACGATCTACTTTTATACCCAAAGAAAGGAAAGGTTTTTAACTTTACTTACTTTCTATCCATTTTAATTACCATTAGCAAACAATTAGCCAAGAACTGATTGATATTATGCGGTGTTGCCATATGAGAAAAGGTTAATGCAGTTCGCCTTTCTGCATTCATTTCACAGTTAATGCGGATTAATTAAGGATAAGGATAATTCACAAGTTCATTTGAATTATGACACCTAATTCACATTAACGCTGTCCTCTGTGTACGGCATTAATTTGTATTATCAGGCTTAATTGAAATTAACCCCTTGTTATTGCGCATTATTTGCAATATAAATAGAGAAAACCAGACTGTATTAAGCTGTTTTAATACGGCAATACCATATAAAATCAGTCATTTACTCGCTAATGGTTTATCATTGATAATTAATTAATATGGATACAAATTAAGCAAAGTTACAAATCTCTCCTTTCTTTGGTGTTTTATACCAAAATAAACATTGTTCATAAACAAACTACTTAAAGAAAATCTATTATTTTTTTGTTTCACTTCAGGGTATAATCATCAAAAGGCAGAGTTGTAAACGAATCATTCATTTTTTAATTAACTCGCGAATCATTCATGCAATGAATTGGTAAAATTTTGAATTAATTCTTTTCTCCAAAAAACGAATTGAATTAAATCAATTCATTTGAATTTAACGAATATTAATTGCAATTCATTTTCAATTCAAATGAATTGGTAATATGAATTGCAATTTATTTCTAATTCATTTGAATTGAATTGATTTTGAATTAATATAAATGAGTTAGAAAAAATGAATTGCAATTCATTCCCAATCCATTTGAATTGATTTTGATTCAAATTTAATTCAATTCTTTTTTTGTTGAAAAGAATTAATTCAAAATTTAGCTAATTCGTAATGAATTGAAATCAAAAAAGAATGATTCATTTACAACTCTGTTAAAAGGTAGTTCATACTGTGGTTTTGCAACCTAACTGCTCTGCGGACTGTGGTTGGCTATTGTACACAAATAAATATATGATTCTAATAAATCTTCCTCTTTTTTTTTAAATGTTAAAAAAAACCTGTTAATACACGTTTTGCAATTTATATATGGGATATTCCAAGTCAAATCAACCAATGGTTTTAACCTACCCCCCCCCTCCGAATTTGCTATACATATTTTGGTATAAATAAAGTATATCATAACATACATAAGTACATACATAACTGGCCTTTACAACCATGTGTCAGGATTACGGCCTAGCTTCTCGCAGCACTCATGTTGTGTGTGTCAATTTTTATCCATGAGTACCGGGACCTACAGTTTAATGTCGACTCCGAACGACAGACTTGAGAAGCTTGTTCATGGCAATTAGTTACTCTCAGAGCTTTTGCCAGAAGACTGCTGAGAGGTAGTCGCCGAAAGAAATATTTTTTTTTTTCATATTTCTATTTTTTGAAGATGTCAGAGCCTGGAGTCGAACCCAGGGCCTATGTCTTAGTAAGCCAACACACTAACCACTAGACCACGGCGACTACTCACAAAATAAGCGCTTCTAGTTATTCGAAATCGAAAAATCGTATACTATTCCACCCCTATCAGAATAGTTTTAATCTCATTCTTTTGCGATTTGATTTTTATTTCTTGATCCAAAAATACCTCCACTCTGAAATTTTTCACAACTGTAGAGAACGAAACTATCTTTGGCATAATTTTTTTTTAAATTTTTAAAAAGGTCGCTTTCGGAGATATAGGCTTCCGACTTATAGATAAAGAAAATTGACCTTTGACTTTTTCAAAGAAAAAATCATGTTGCATATTAAATCAAAGGTAATTTAATACCCTTTCAAATGCGACTTTTACGAGATGCGTAGCTATAATACTTTTCCAGAAAATTACAATTAAGTAAGTGTAACTTTGTGCATTTTTATACTGTTTTCCGATTTTCAAGACCTCATATTTCCGGATCCAGAAGTGTCAGTGCCCTTAAATTTTATATTTGTCTTAGTGTTATGATATACTTTATTCATACCAAAAATTAGCGAATTCGGACACTGTCATTTCAAAAACGGCATATTTTAAGTTGAGTTGATATGGTTTAACCCAGGGATGAGCAACACGCGGCCCGCGGGCCGCTTGCGGCTCTTTCAACCTATTTATGCGGCCCGCCAAACAAATGTTGCTGCTTTTCAAAAATACACATAATATATAGACACATTAATCAACGAATTTCAATTACGAAGAAACTGAGAAGAGAGCAGTTTCCATGAAAATGTTTTCCTAACCATTAATTATCGATGTGGATACAGTTCCCGAAGACTTTCAAAGGAAAGTGATGGACATGCAGAATAATACTGATGTAAAAAATGTATTTCTCTCAGTAAACATCGAGAATGTTTATAAATCCGACCACCGACCAATTACCACCGATCAAGACTGAGTAATGCACGATTAGAAACTTGTGTATGTGTACCTACTTCATCAATTCCGGCTGATATTGATCAGGTTGTATCGAAAAAACAGTGCAAAATTTCTCATTAAAAATTTCAAGCAAATACTTTTTTTTTTTTTGACATTAAATTTTATATTTTTTTATTCTAATTTTTATTATAAATAGAGTTTTGTAAATTATTAGTATTTATGTGCGGCCCGCCAAAAAATTTTAAAATTTATAAGTGGCCCGTTGATTAAAAAGGTTGCTCACCCCTGGTTTAACCCATATTAAAAACAAAAATAAAAAATAAAATTTGTTTTTGTTTTAAACAGAGTAAGAATTTGCTCGCTCTTTTGCTCATTGCGCACTCTTTTTGTGCGCTTCGAAAAATTGCGCATGCGCAAAGAGCGGAGCAGATAAAAAAGAACAATTGTTTGCTCTTTTGGCTCTTTCTCTTTTTTGTAAGCGCTGCTCTTCGCGCTATGCGCATTTACATTTTTTATTTGGCGCTTTGCTCTGCACATTGAGCAAAATGAGTAGCGCATTGCGCATGCGCTTTTTATATCTACAGTGTCATGTCAGCAACAAATTTTTTTAACTTGCCATTCGAAAAAATTTTTATGTGCAGTCAATCATTGCGTTTCAGAAAATCACTTTATGCAGTATTACTGATGTAAATTTCCGTCATAAATATACTTAAAAAAGATGAATGGTGACATTCGTGTGCTTTAAAAAAAAATATGATACTCCTTTATTTGCATGAAGAAAATACATTTTAGTTTTCACTCATTCTTCACGTATGTACACTTAGAAAAAATTTGAATGCATATATTCGCGTGTGATTTTCAGAAACAATTTTGTTGTACTAATTTATGTGCGTAAAGAAAAAAATAAACAGAGGCCTTATTCTGTAACTCTCCTAAGCTAAAACTCTATCGCTAAAAATATATAAACTAGATTTAGGACTTCTTGGCTACGAATATAACTCTTGAATGCTTATTGTAATTTAAAAACTTCGTGCCTATTACCTCTACACTTTTTAATTTTATATATTCTAACGCCCAGCCTGTTTCAAAAACCCAAAATTTTATGCGTTTTAGAGAATTACAGAATAAGGCCCCAGTTTAATATAAAAAAGAAAAAAATTGTTTTATTATTTTACTCTGAAGTATATGAAAATACTAATATAAATTCTATTTACATTTAATTATTTCTCCTTTTTTCATATTAAAATTACTAACTTCAAAGTTATTTTACACCACAGTAAATGATCAAGGCGCAATTGCGCACTCTTTTGACTCTTTTGCGCATTGAGCAAAAAAAGAGTGGCGCAAGAAAGCTCAAAATTCAAATGCGCCTTCTATACGCAACGCTTGTAATGCGCAGAGCAAAAAAAATGGCGCAGAGCAAGAGCAACAAAACATTTGCTCTGCTCTTTGCGCAAAGAGCAAAAAGGAGTCAAAAGAGCGGCGCTGCGCTGCTTTTTTACTTACTCTGGTTTTAAATAAAACTTGCCAAGCGTTCTGAAGAGTTATTTTTACACAAAAAGGCTATTAGTCTTCAGAACAATAGAATAATATCCACAAGGGTGTATTTTAGAGGTCAATTTCAATGATGTGGAGAAGTTTAATAAGAATTTCGAAACTACTATTACAGAGGAACACTATAAATAAAGATATAGAGAATCGGAAGTAAACAGCTGTCACTGTTTTCGTAAATAGAGACTACCTTATGATGATTTTACTCGTACCATGGTTTTGTCTTAGTTTTTTATATTATAATTCAAATAACAAAGAATTTCGCTTTCAAGCGTGTAAAATACAAGGTTATATTGTAAAATTGTATAATTTTTCATGAAATTCGTCAATCGCTGAAGAGAATAATTTTGCTTACATGTACTCATTTGCAGCGTTACCGCTGGGATTTTTCAAATGGTGGCACAAAAAGGGGATTTTTTTAAAAAAAAGTGGCACAAAAAGCGAATTGTTTAAAATAAAAGTCGCCCAATTTTTTTAACGTTTTTATTTTAATACAAAAATAAATTGTAAAAATGGATACACAAGCAAGACGACTCAGGACTTGGCAAATGGTCAAGTGGTCCGGCATTAATGGGTTAAACCGGATGAAGGGACAAAGCGGCCCTACAGCCTTTAGCATTTCAAATTGAAGTCCTAGTAATGACCTTGTGGAAAATTAAAGAAGAGAAGTTTCTAAAAAGTAGAATTTTAATAAAATGCATCTGCTTTTACTTTAATGAATTCTATATGTAAATGTTATAATTATATTATAAGAGTAAGGCCCATTATTACAACTTGCCGTTAGTTAAAGTTAGGATTTTATCGGACAGATAACTTGCTTTTTGTTATTACTAGTGAACTTTAACCTAAAGGTTGTTGCGGGATGCCTGGATTAGTTAGGGAACACATGAAAATTTGACATTGCACACCTGATCAATATTTTTTTTTGTGGCCAAATTCATGAAAGATGTCAGTTCGTGACAATTCGATTGATTTTGATTTTCATCAAAATCAATTGCCATCACATACCGGTATGGGTTTGTGCAATAGAGTTTTTGTTGTTGTTGATGATGTTGGCCTGTGAAAGAAAGAAAAATTATTAATAATTATTATAGCAGTGTATTGGAACGATACATACTTACCCACCATATTTATTCGTCCTGTTGTCTAGAAAAAAGGAAAGATAATTTAAAATTTATTAAAAGAAAACCTAAAAGAAGAAAAATAGAATTAAATAAATTTTTACTTACCGCTTGCTGCCCAGCTGTTTAGGAAATGATTATCATATGAAAACTTAAGCAAATACCAAAAATATTAAGTAGGACAGAGACAGGCATATATCTTTTTTAGTACTGTGAGGGTTGCAATAGAAAATTAAATATAAGGTAGTGTGTTTTTCATTCATAGATTAAATACAGTAAAGTAGCGTTTTTGTTTACGCTAAAATTACGCAAATTTATTTTATGCTCTTCTTTTGCATTTTTTAATTTTTTGTTGGGCATTGTGAAGGGAAAAAGATACTTGCTGAAAATATGAAAGCCTGGTAGTATGGGAATGCGAATTCTTAGAGATATAGAATTTAAAGTCTGGGAAAGATAAGGGCGAGGTGAAGAGTGATGTTTTAGGATAAATTGAGGATCGCGCCAAATTTATATATATAGGAAAAAAAAAATGGAGGAATATATATTTATTTTATATATATATTATAAATTGCGGAAAGATCTGGGATTGAACTACAGTATATAGGTACCGCAAGTTCGATACCGATAATGAGAAAAATTTTTTTTGTAGCTTGAAAAATTTAAAACAGTTGCGTTGAGCGTTTTGAAGTGGAAAAACAGATAGTTGTGTTTTAGAGTTAAGAAAAAGATTATAGGAAGAATATAATAAGTGGTAGAAAAAGTGAATCATTAACAAGACGCAGTGTATTATTGGCATATTATTAAAGAGATAGATAGAAGGTAATTATAGTGTAATGATAGTGAAGATTGGTTTTAAATTTGAAATTCTATAAAGCAGGAAGGGTGAACAATTGGAGAACGTGTTTGTGTTCCGGGAGCATATAATTATTAGGCCTACGTAAGTAGTTGTGGCTAATTCTGCCAGAAAGTGTGAAATTAACAGAAAACATTTTTATTTAGCTGGTATTATCCTCGAAGGGAAAAGGAAAAGGCTTGAGAGCCCGGGGACTTTATTACCAGGTAGGAAATAAAATTTCCCTTATATTCCTATTGCCATTTATGAAATATCAGTAATTACCAATATAAATGTTATAAAATAAGCCAATAATCTCAACGCAAATTACTAATATAAAAGCAGAGCAAAAAAAAAAAAAAAAAAAAAAAAAGAAAAAAAAACCGGGAAGAATATAAATATATAAAAACAAGAGAAAAATTCTTATTAGATATCAACATTAGATTAAGTTTTTTTTATTAAAATATGTATTAATACCAGATTTATGTTTATTGTATTTATGTTAAGTATACAAAATAATTTATTTTTTTGTTGTTAAGATTTTTTAAATTGCGCGATTTAACGGTTATTTATTTAGAGAGAAATTTATTTGAAGGCAAACTTCAAACAAAAATAAAGGAAACATCTTTTTTTGGTAATTAAATAATTTGAGGATTACTGCCTAGTGCTGTAATTTTTTTTTGTGGCCAATAACACCATCTAAGGGAGCTCCTTCAGAGTAGGTCGTCAAAAATATTTTAGCCAGGGCAGCATTAGTCAGGAAATTCTGAAAAATATTTGAAGAAAAAGAAGGGAGATTATTTAAAAAAATAAGTAGAAATATTTGTTTGAAAATTTTTGTTTTTAGTTTCCGTTTGGTTTTATCTTGTTAAAAATTTTCTTTGCTAATTTAGGTGTTACCATTGTTTAAATTTAAAATTTTTTTTAAAATTTTGTTTTATTAAAGAAATTATGGTTATTTTTTTTATCAAATTTGTTTTATATACTATAATTTAATTTAAAGCCTTTTATTCGGATTTAGGTATAATAAAGAAATATGTTATATGTTTTAAATGAAATTTTTGTTTGAGCATTTAGTTAAAAACATGAAGAAGGAATAAATTAAGAAGGTAAGGCTATGATGATTGGTTAAATTGGTTGGAGATGTGGCGGAACATGGGTCATGGCGCGAATGTGAGTGGATGCAGCTATGACATGGTAGGGTGGGCAGTGGGACGAACATCAAATCCCCTGGTAAATTCATCAAGGGGTTGTTTTGTATTTTTTTTTGCAGTGTGTTTAATTTTGTTTTGTTGTTCAATTTTATTGTGTACGAATACGCGGTCGGTGAGAAGGGTTGGGACCTCCTGAGGATGCCAGCTAGCCGGAAACCTCACCCATCAACCGGTTCGTAACATAGTATGGCGCCCAAACAAATGGATAGAATGCATGTAGGAGAGCTAGGCATGCGGAAATAGCCCAATAGAGTTCGACAATAGCCCAAGGTACAACATTCGTGTTGTTGAATGTATTCACGTAGCCGCCCACGAATATAATGGAGTGAGTGTTGTACGCGGATATGTCCAGCAAAGCGATGGTTGGTCCGATAATGCCTCGGGAATGAAAGCGGTAACTTAGAACGACTTACAAGTCTCTATGGATCGCGTTTCATGTCCCTTGTTTTTGTTTTTTTTTATAGTAATCGTTTTTTTTTTTGTTCATTATCAATATCGTTTGTGGTGAGACTCGATAGCCTCTCGCGGTAGATGAAATCGCGAGGTATGTTGTATCGGGGTCACTATCCGTATTGGTATTGTTCACGCACAATCTTTTCTTCATTGGTTGGTACGGTTTACGTTGGTGTTAACGATAGCCTCTCGTGGTACATCATACTCCGAGGTTAGTTGTATCGTTGTACTGACGTAACCACTTAAAATGAAGAGATAACTTCAGTATAGTTAAATTTGAATTACGCCACTTGATGTGTTTTAGAATGAAGACCGCTTCATCCTTACTTCCGTCATCATAGCCTTAACCATAATGATATATCGAGATTTTGAAGTTATTATTGAAAATTTTTTTTTTATTGCAAGTTTCGTATTTCTTTTATAGAGTCTTGTAGTGATAATTTATTATATTTTTGCCTGCATAATACCATATACATACATATATTTTTTATACAGTACGTTAACTTGGTTTTAGCTATTTTAGGTATTCATATAGATATTTCTGTATTTGGTCTATATATTCATGTATTTTTTTTTGTATTTATTTAATTATTTATTTAGTATATTTATTTATATTTCTATTTATATACATATATATTTATTGCTTTTATTTATTGGTATTTTATTTCTATGTATGAATTTTTTTTTTATATTTGTGTATGTTTAGTCGCTTTGTTTTAATTTTTTTTTGGTAGGTAATTATACTATTTGATTATTTAGTTATATATCTAATTATACATTCTTTTTATTATATTTTCATTATAAATTTTTCTTGTTTTTTTTAAGTTAATAATTTTAGTCGCATTTACGTTAGTAGAGTTTATCATTCATTTACTGAGTCTATTCCTTTTGCTTTTGCATTTTTTGATTTTTTTTTTCGGTTATAAATTTTTTTAAATATTTGGTTTTAACGAGATATTTTTTGTGTGAGATTAAGTTTTTGAAAATTATTGAAAAGGTAAATCAGTGGGTTTTATATATTTTGAATTTCGTATCATTTTTGGATTATGAGCCATAATCCACCTGTTGGTCAATCCCGAAAGAGAATTAGACAGATACATTTCGATTTAAATAGGTCAACTCCTCACGTGGTCCGCAAACTACCCAAACCGAATACCCCTTTAATAGAGCCAATACCTTCTAATAGAAAAATGCCTCAGCAGGAAGAAGAGCAGATTAGGGATTTATCTAAGACGATTATTTCTAATATGCCCAGCAAACCACAAAGTAGTAGTCTATTATCAAATGAGTTGTTAGCCCAAGGTACGAGCAGACAAGCCATAGAGGAGAAAACGGAAAAGGCAATACAGCGAATAGTGGATCAGAGCGTCAACGCTCAGATGGCCGAAATGAGAAAAATTATAACAGATCTGACATCAACCGTTGGTAAACTATCCATGGTTGTTCACCAAACTCAACAAGATCAAAAAAAGATAATAGAAAATAACTTACCAAGCACATCAAAAGCCGCTAATATGTCTCAGGACGCCATGGAAACATCGCATATGCCCGAAAGATCCCAACAATCGTCCCGATGTTCATCTATAAGCAGCCGAGAACATTATATGGTTGAACATAGGCCCCGTGTAGACAAGTGGGGGCTCGAGTTTGATGGCGACCAAAATAAGCTGGCTATTGAAGACTTTGTCTTCCGAGTCGAACGGCTTCAAAACAGATACGGTATATCGTGGAATGAAGTTCTAGATAATTTTCATCTGCTGGTCAAAGGTGCTGCCGAGAGGTGGTATTGGTTATTCATTCAAACAAATTATGTCACAGAATGGTCAACATTGAAGCAAGCCCTTATAAAACAATACCAAACGACGAGGTCGAGCTTTGAATTAATGAGGGATATGGTGGAAAGGCGACAGCTACCTGGCGAGTCAATCGATGCCTTTTTCTTCGCAATGATGCAGCTAAGGTCACGGCTTACAATTTCAATGCCTGAAGCTGAAATGATAAAAATGATAAAAAAGAATTTGAGAGAAGGTATTGGACGAATAGTTTACCCTATGTCAGTGTCGTCGGTAGAAGAACTGAAAAGCTGTTGTCTAGATGCTGAAAAAACATTCCTGCGTAGGGATATAAAGACTCATACAATGCCAACCGGTCGGTTCAACAGACAAGTTAATGAGCTCTATGAGCACACTGAGGAAGACTACTGTGACGAAAAACCTGATAGGGCAGATGTAGCTGAAATAAGACCAAACCATGTTAATAACCAGCCTGTGAGCATCTTGAAATGCTGGAACTGTCACCAAAACGGTCATGTGTTTATGGACTGTCCTTCAGATCAGAGATCCATTTTCTGCTATCGATGTGGCAAACCAGACGTGACGTCCCCAAACTGCTCGAACTGTAGGAACAAGAATTTTCGAAAGAACGAGGGGAGAGCGGGGGACCATCGTTCAGCAGCAAACCCGCAATAGATCTGGAAGAAAAGAAAATAAATATTATCAAGACAGTCATAGAAAAAAATAAAATTTTAACCCAACAAAAGCATCTACCTACACTGAATGAGAGACAAGAAAACTATGAAAAAGTAAGAAATCGCATTTTTAATGAAGCTATAGCCACAAAACAACCAACAACAACACCTGGTCGAATCATAAAGTTAAGACAAAAATATGCTGAGGTAAAAAGAAAAAGAAGAGAGGCCATAGAAACAATAAGGGCAGCCGATAATAATAATTCTGATCCTAGGCCATACGCCGAATGTCTAATTGGCAATATAAAGGTAAAAGGTCTGCTGGATTCAGGAGCCTCAGTCAGCGTTTTAGGCAAGGGATGTAGAGAGCTGGTAGATGAGTTAGACGCAGAAATAAAGCCTTGGTATTCTATAGTTACAACTGCTAGTGGTCAGAGGCAACGGCTGTTAGGAAAAATAGAAGTAGACGTACAATATGATAATAAAACAGCTAAGCTGTCGTTTTATCTATGCCCTGATCTGGAGCAGCCTGCATATTTTGGCATAGACTTCTGGAGAGCTTTCCGTCTCGCGCCTGAGATAACTGAAGTGTCTGAGATAAATATGCAAAATATAATTCAGAAGTATAAGAACGAGAATGTAATGTCTGACCCTCATATTCTCAGTGAATCGGAGCAGATGCAACTTAATGAGGTCATAGATTTATTTCCTGCTTTTGAGAAACAAGGGTTAGGTTCTACTACTCTTGAGAAGCATCGTATAACCTTAGTAGAAGGAGCAGAACCGGTTAAAGATAAATACTACCCCATATCTCCGGCAGTACAAGAAATAGTATATAAGGAAATCGACAACATGCTGCAATTAAATGTTATAGAGGAGAGTGAAAGTCCCTGGAGCAACAGGACTACCGTAGTGCGAAAACCCGGCAAGAATAGATTCTGTTTAGATGCCAGAAAATTGAATATGTTGACTGTAAAGGATGCGTATCCTTTACAGAATATCGATGGCATACTCAGCCGAATTGACAACACCTTCTACATAAGCAGTGTGGATCTTAAGTATGCGTTCTGGCAGGTTGAGTTGGAGGATGAAAGTAAACCGTATACAGCTTTCACCGTTGCTGGCAGGCCATTATACCAATTTAGGGTTATGCCATTCGGCCTCTGCAATGCCGCACAAAGACTTTGTCGATTGATGGACAAGGTTATACCTCAGCGACTTAAGGAAAATGTATTTGTCTATCTCGACGATCTGTTGGTCATATCGGACTCATTTCAGAAACATTTAGAGCTTTTGAGAGACGTGGCGATGTGTTTGAAAGACGCCAATTTGACAATAGGTTTAAAAAAGTCCCAATTTTGTTTTAAAGAGCTTAAATATTTAGGATTTATAATTGGAGGGGGTATGTTGAGGACAGACCCGGAGAAAATCAGAGCAATTAAAGAAATCAGAATTCCGAAATCACCCAGAGAAGTCCGAAGCTTTCTAGGCACCGCTGGTTGGTATCGGCGTTTTATAAAGGATTTTTCTGCAATATCAGCACCATTAACAGATACCTTAAAGAAGAGTAGTAAATTTGTAATGACAGCAGAGGCGGTAAATGCATTTGAAGTTTTGAAAAAAGCCTTGACATCAGCACCAGTTTTGCGGCATGCAAATTTTTCAAGAAGATTTTATATACAGTGCGACGCGTGTGAATATGGAATTGGTGCGGTCTTGTATCAGTTATCAGATCAGGGTGAAGAACATCCGATCGCATTTTATTCGCAAAAGTTAAATTCATGCCAAAGAAATTATACCGTGACGGAAAAGGAGTGTTTGGCGGCCGTGATGGCGGTAAAAAGATTTCGTCCGTATGTAGAAATGATGCCATTTACTATCGTCACGGATCACGCGAGCCTGAAATGGTTGATGTCGCTGAAGGATTTAACAGGCAGATTAGCTCGCTGGTCTTTACAGTTACAGAGTTTCGATTTCGAAATAGTCCACCGAAAAGGCTCCGAAAATATAGTAGCTGACATGCTATCACGCCTACCAGAGGAGGATAAAAAAGTAGATGAAATCGATATGGAGGAGTTATTTGATTTCGAAACGACTGAGTTTCAAAGCGATGAATATTTAGACTTGATAAATCAAATTGAGAATAATAAAGATAAGTTGCCAGATTTAAAGGTTGACAACGGCATGATATTCAAGAAGACGAATTTTGAACGCGATGAAGAAAATGAAGATTGTAAATGGAAGCTTTGGATACCACCAAATGTTACACAGGCCTTAATAGAAAAAGCTCATTCATCACCAACAACAGCTCATGGAGGAGTGAACAAAACTCTTGAACGACTGAAAAGATATTTTTATTGGCCGAAAATGGCATTCGGAGTTAAAATGTTTGTAAAAAATTGTCAAACCTGCAAGGAAGTCAAGCCTACCAATCAGAATCTTAGACCTGAAATCGGGAATCAAGTGATTACTGACCGACCATTTCAAAAACTTTATATTGATTTTATGGGGAAGTACCCTAGGTCTAGAAATGGTAATTGCTATATATTCGTAGTAGTTGATCATTTTACGAAATATACATTCTTGAAATCGATGAGAGAAGCTTCAACTGGTAACGTAATAAAATTTTTAGTTCATGAAATTTTCCACAAGTTTGGTGTACCAGAGGTTATACATAGTGACAATGGGTCCCAATTCACTTCAAAACAATTCGAAAATTTAATGAAAACCTATAAGATACAGCATCTGAAAACAGCAGTGTACTCACCACAAAGTAACGCCAGCGAAAGGGTGAACCAGTCAGTGCTGGCGGCTATAAGGGCGTACCTAAAAGAGGATCACCGGGACTGGGACTTATACTTGTCAGAGATAGAATGCGCACTTAGGACTGCCGTACATTCTGCCACTGGATTTAGCCCCTTTTTCTCACTTTTCGGATACCATATGTATTCCAGTGGAGCTGAATATAAATTAGGACGAAAACTACACTCATTAACTGATCACCAAATTGTAAATTTAAATCGAGCCGATAAATTGGAGTTAATAAGGCAACAAATAAAAGATAATATCCAAAAGGCGTACGAGCAAAGCGCAGGCAGGTATAATAAAAGAGCAAGAAAAATTGTGTTTGTCCCAGGGCAGGAAGTTTATCGAAGAAATACTGTACTGAGTGATTTTTCGAAAAATAGAAACGCGAAATTTTGCCGGAAGTTTTTGAAATGTCGAGTAGTGAAACCTATAGGTAACAATCTTTATGAATTGGAAACCTTACAGGGAGGAAAGTTGGGAGTTTACCACGTAAAGGACATTAAAATCTAAATAGGCAACGATTTCATAATATGTATTGGTCTGTGATATAATTAGGTTACTTCATTTTTGCTGGTAGGGAACAAGTGCGATAACAGTATCGTGTGATTCGAGTAATTGACACCTTAACATCTGTGATATAATTTACACTGTGATATATATATAGGTAATTAGGACTTACCCTGATAATCCCCATGTGCAATATTAGTGTTACAATTTCATAATCGGGTCTGTGCAATTAATAGTTAAGTTGTGATGTCTTATTTTTTTTGTGTGTGATCTCGGATATGTGCAATAAAACCTTATTGTGCAATTCCTATTGAAATTGGGTTTATGATGAACCTGAAAATATGGATAAGATATCACAAAGTAACATATTCTATTGAGGATTTAGACAGAGGAATACTTCCCGTAAACGATACCATGATGGTCGCCGGTACCGTGTATTGCTGCACCTTTTTGTCTCAAAAAGTGTGTCAGTGTCGTGAGGGCGGACAATGGCAACGAAATTCCAATCGGTAAAATGGAACAAATAGAGGTTAATCCGTTCTTTTGTAGTTTTATATGATTGACGCGTTTTATAGACTAGAATTATTTTCTCTAATCTTTGATTTTATTTGCCTCAAAGTGCGACATTTTGTGGGCTATCGGATTGTTTTTAGCATCAAAGGATGCCATACTGAACATTCAGTAACACGATAATTACTTTTATGGATTGCCTCTACGTTCCTTTTTCCACCAGTTGAAAAAAGATTCGGCAGAGTGCCTATGCCAAATCGTCCTTACGGTACCGTACAACTTCATGATGACAGGGATCGCACCAAATGGCCTGCATGTATTACGAGATGGGGTGTAGAGTGCAAAATTGGTATTTTTTTTTATTACTTATACACAAATATATATCATTTGTGTTGTACCATTGCCCGGCTAGATCTGAGACTCTTTATCAGGGTGTGAGAATTCCCCACGTTGGGCATGTGCATAGTCATATTGTCCCGCACACCGTCCCCTCTGTCAACTGACAGCAGCACCGGAGTTTTGTTGCGGGATGCCTGGATTAGTTAGGGAACACATGAAAATTTGACATTGCACACCTGATCAATATTTTTTTTTGTGGCCAAATTCATGAAAGATGTCAGTTCGTGACAATTCGATTGATTTTGATTTTCATCAAAATCAATTGCCATCACATACCGGTATGGGTTTGTGCAATAGAGTTTTTGTTGTTGTTGATGATGTTGGCCTGTGAAAGAAAGAAAAATTATTAATAATTATTATAGCAGTGTATTGGAACGATACATACTTACCCACCATATTTATTCGTCCTGTTGTCTAGAAAAAAGGAAAGATAATTTAAAATTTATTAAAAGAAAACCTAAAAGAAGAAAAATAGAATTAAATAAATTTTTACTTACCGCTTGCTGCCCAGCTGTTTAGGAAATGATTATCATATGAAAACTTAAGCAAATACCAAAAATATTAAGTAGGACAGAGACAGGCATATATCTTTTTTAGTACTGTGAGGGTTGCAATAGAAAATTAAATATAAGGTAGTGTGTTTTTCATTCATAGATTAAATACAGTAAAGTAGCGTTTTTGTTTACGCTAAAATTACGCAAATTTATTTTATGCTCTTCTTTTGCATTTTTTAATTTTTTGTTGGGCATTGTGAAGGGAAAAAGATACTTGCTGAAAATATGAAAGCCTGGTAGTATGGGAATGCGAATTCTTAGAGATATAGAATTTAAAGTCTGGGAAAGATAAGGGCGAGGTGAAGAGTGATGTTTTAGGATAAATTGAGGATCGCGCCAAATTTATATATATAGGAAAAAAAAATGGAGGAATATATATTTATTTTATATATATATTATAAATTGCGGAAAGATCTGGGATTGAACTACAGTATATAGGTACCGCAAGTTCGATACCGATAATGAGAAAAATTTTTTTTGTAGCTTGAAAAATTTAAAACAGTTGCGTTGAGCGTTTTGAAGTGGAAAAACAGATAGTTGTGTTTTAGAGTTAAGAAAAAGATTATAGGAAGAATATAATAAGTGGTAGAAAAAGTGAATCATTAACAAGACGCAGTGTATTATTGGCATATTATTAAAGAGATAGATAGAAGGTAATTATAGTGTAATGATAGTGAAGATTGGTTTTAAATTTGAAATTCTATAAAGCAGGAAGGGTGAACAATTGGAGAACGTGTTTGTGTTCCGGGAGCATATAATTATTAGGCCTACGTAAGTAGTTGTGGCTAATTCTGCCAGAAAGTGTGAAATTAACAGAAAACATTTTTATTTAGCTGGTATTATCCTCGAAGGGAAAAGGAAAAGGCTTGAGAGCCCGGGGACTTTATTACCAGGTAGGAAATAAAATTTCCCTTATATTCCTATTGCCATTTATGAAATATCAGTAATTACCAATATAAATGTTATAAAATAAGCCAATAATCTCAACGCAAATTACTAATATAAAAGCAGAGCAAAAAAAAAAAAAAAAAAAAAAAAAGAAAAAAAAACCGGGAAGAATATAAATATATAAAAACAAGAGAAAAATTCTTATTAGATATCAACATTAGATTAAGTTTTTTTTATTAAAATATGTATTAATACCAGATTTATGTTTATTGTATTTATGTTAAGTATACAAAATAATTTATTTTTTTGTTGTTAAGATTTTTTAAATTGCGCGATTTAACGGTTATTTATTTAGAGAGAAATTTATTTGAAGGCAAACTTCAAACAAAAATAAAGGAAACATCTTTTTTTGGTAATTAAATAATTTGAGGATTACTGCCTAGTGCTGTAATTTTTTTTTGTGGCCAATAACACCATCTAAGGGAGCTCCTTCAGAGTAGGTCGTCAAAAATATTTTAGCCAGGGCAGCATTAGTCAGGAAATTCTGAAAAATATTTGAAGAAAAAGAAGGGAGATTATTTAAAAAAATAAGTAGAAATATTTGTTTGAAAATTTTTGTTTTTAGTTTCCGTTTGGTTTTATCTTGTTAAAAATTTTCTTTGCTAATTTAGGTGTTACCATTGTTTAAATTTAAAATTTTTTTTAAAATTTTGTTTTATTAAAGAAATTATGGTTATTTTTTTTATCAAATTTGTTTTATATACTATAATTTAATTTAAAGCCTTTTATTCGGATTTAGGTATAATAAAGAAATATGTTATATGTTTTAAATGAAATTTTTGTTTGAGCATTTAGTTAAAAACATGAAGAAGGAATAAATTAAGAAGGTAAGGCTATGATGATTGGTTAAATTGGTTGGAGATGTGGCGGAACATGGGTCATGGCGCGAATGTGAGTGGATGCAGCTATGACATGGTAGGGTGGGCAGTGGGACGAACATCAAATCCCCTGGTAAATTCATCAAGGGGTTGTTTTGTATTTTTTTTTGCAGTGTGTTTAATTTTGTTTTGTTGTTCAATTTTATTGTGTACGAATACGCGGTCGGTGAGAAGGGTTGGGACCTCCTGAGGATGCCAGCTAGCCGGAAACCTCACCCATCAACCGGTTCGTAACAAGGTAAGGCAACCTACCCAATAACTTTATCGATCACTTTAGGTTACAGTTTACTGTTAATAACAAAAAGCGAGTTATCTGGCTGATAAAATCCTAACTTTAACTAACGGCAAGTTGTAATAATGGGCCTAAATATTATAAAAAATTTTATTTTAAAATTGTAAGGTCAATTATTATAACTTGCCGTTAGTTAAAGCTAGGATTTTATCAGATAGATAAATAGCTTTCTGTTATTACAAGTACACTTTAACCTAAAGGTAAGACAATCTTCCCAATAACTCTATCGGCCACTTTAAATTAAAGTTTACTTGTAATATCAAAAAGGAATATATCTGTCTGATAAAATTCTACCTTTATTTATTTCTTAAAACAATTGCTTTAAATAGAAATATTAAAATATGAATATGTATCTGATCGATTAAACTCTGATGAGACCTTTCGTAACTGGGTCGAAAACTAGTTCAGTTCTGCTAATGTTTGTACATATTCCTTAACGGATGTGAATTCTCTTAAGAATACCAGTATTAGGATCTTAGGCTATTAAAATTCATACAATAACTATTGAATTATTTTTGTTTTTGTACTACGAATTTTTGTTAATAAGAAACCTGACAGAATTTACTATCTTCTCGATTAAAATCGAATCTAGCATTGATTTGGTTTAGTAATTCAATGTAATTACGATGGTTCGGAAACTTCTTAGCCTATCAATGAAAGAGAATAGTTAGTTTTTCAAAAATATTTTTATTTTTCAATATAATCTCCTGAAACTTCAATACACTAATGTGTTCATAACACATATGGAAGTTTCCAAAACACTTAACTTTTTTCTGTTTATACCGCGCTTTTTGTGCTAGGCTAAGAAGTTTCCGAACCGCCTATGTATGTGATTGTTAGTATTTTTAAAATCAGTTCCAGTGTTGTGTATTCCTTGAAATTCCTTATTTAGATTGTTTATAATGGGCAATACATAAGATAAAAATTAAAACTAACACTGTATGTGTCATACTTTCCGCCAGTTCTACTTCTACAGGGCCGTTCACCTTATATAAAATATAATTTTAAACTATCCCAGTGTTCTACAATTCTAGATACTACACCATCTTATATGCCTTATGCCTAACATTTTATGGGTTTCTACTGAACAGTATACATATTTAAAATTCTTGCAGCACAAAATTTCAATATTCTTTGGAAGTTTTTTACAATTTTACTTCATTGGTAAGCAAAGTTTTAAACCCGGTAATATTGCCTGCCATAACGTTGGCACCGTCTGTTGCCAATCCAATCAAATTTGTTAAAGGTATATTGTTTGTTGAAAAAATACTTTTATTAGCAAACAAATTGAATTTGCATCTGCCTTTGTAAGCTCCAATAACGCCAAAAATCTAACCTTCATATAACTTTCATCATCAAAATAACGTACAATCAAAACGAAAAATTTTTTTAAAGATAAATCCGTGGTCTCGTCCACAATTAAAGAAGACTTTTTTTTGTAATTTCTTTTGCCTGCTTTGCAATGCATTCCGTTATTTTAACAGATTTAGTTCTACCACATCTAATAAGCTTGGCAATATTTGAATCCGGACAACATTCTGTCAGTAAAGCTGGTACGAGTAAGTAGTCCTTAAGCAAAAAGGGTAAATTATGCTTTATGTAAAACATTATAAGCGTCAATTCGGCATGTCTAACCAGTTGACTTTGCTCACTTTTATAAAATGTTAATCTAAGTTTTAAAATCTACCAAAATCATATTCAGCCTACCATCCTAACAAACGAAAAATTTTGTACCAATATTGGTAGATTTCTACCAATATTCATTTTTATTGCTTTTTTTTTGTTTATATTCAATGTTCAGTCGAAACTCTCTATGACGAACTCCTGTATGACGAAGTTTTCTTTATTGCGAAGCAATTATAGGAACACTGTGTTTTGGGTCTACTTTGAGTGTATTACTTATAATCCCCATATAACGAATTTCTATATAGCGAATATTTCCTTATAACGAAGCATTTTTGCGACCGTAACTTCAAGATTGAAGCGTTTTTAATCTACATATAACGAATTAGGTAAAACCGAACGCATGCACACAAAAAAGAAATCGATGTCGCTTTGTGTTATTGGTGTTGTTATTGTTGCTCTGTGTGTACTTTGTTGCTTTCACAAGCACAAGCAGAGTCTGATGCTTTGCATCGTTTATTTACCATAAAATTAAAAGTGGGGAACCACCAAACTATGGAAGTGACAACTGGAATCATTACCATCTCTCACATTTCTTGCAGTCGCTATCCGTTTGCCTTTGTATTGAAGAAGAAATATGGAAAAATGTACTTCAAACCAAAATAACTGACTATTACAAATAAAAAATGCTAAAAGGAACAATATTGTTTTTCTTTTCCATATAGCGAATTTTCTTTATAACGAAGTAAATATCCAGTCCCTTGGAATTCGTTATAGAGAGTTTCGACTGTATTCACAATGCATGTAAATTTAGTGTGCACATGTATGAGCATTTTATGTTTTCATTTTACTTTGTTTTGGTATTTTACCAACCTTATAAACGCAAAAAATATCTGTCGTAAGATTTTTACCCTCATTTTTAAAATACGGATGGAATTTCATAATATTTTCCCTTTGATTTTACGTACGACTTGTATTACCGTCTAAACCTGCCTTTATTGTAACGCTATCTTGTCGCATCATACGGCGGCAAAACAAAATAATAGTTTCTGTCTGTCTAAAATTTTTATGACTTTAATATGTACTTCCTAAGAAATTTGCATAATTCTTGTCGAGGTCATATGCTAAAATTAAAGCGGGAAAATTCGAGGGTTTTTTGAAGTGAGTGTTAAAATAAAGAGAGATCAATGACATACATACATACTGTTAAGGATTGTCCTTTATAATAAGGTTACCATACGTACCCTTTTTTAGAGAACAGTTATCTATTGTATTTTCACTGGCTGTCATATATAAAATTTGTGTCCTCTTTCTGTCATAATTTTTTATAATCTCTCATCTTTGTCATCTATTTTCAAAAGAATGACTAATATTTTTCTTATTTCTATAAATTAAAGTAAATTTTATTGGATCTTTATTTTGTAAATCTACTTATTTATAATTATTATATCGGTCTTAAGATCTTAAAACTGGTATTTTCTATGAGAATTAACATCCGTTGAGGAATATGTATAAACACCAGTGGAACTGAAACAGTTTTCGAACTCCGGTACAAACAAACTCATCAGAGTTCTTTGTTTTGTACATATTAATTTTTACATTATCCATTTAATTCACCATCTGTTGGAATTAGAATTAGAAAATTCTCACCAGTTTTTTTATGTTGACTTACTATCAATCAAAAGACGTTATTTTAAGGCAGCTATGCCCAACGTCAATATATGCGATTTGTTCGAGTGTGTTGGGTATTCATAAAAGTTCTTTTATTATATCGGCAAACTGTGTCGTGCAAAAGTGAACTACTTCACCACAACTCACATTAAATATCTTTGCATATAAATTATTAAATTGTAATTTCGTTCAATAACACTAGTTTACAGCCAAAAAATTCCAAGAACGGCACATGCCTAGAAAAAAATGTGCGACGTGGCCTCTGGGTAACATTTAAGTGTCGCACGAAAATGTGCAACGTGGCAGCCAACGTATTAAAGAAAAGTCACAAATATACTAGATATTGCAATATGAAATAAGTTTGTGCAATGCATTTTAAGTTTCGTTATTTCTTAACAAATTTTAATTTTTATATGTTAATGACAATTGTGAATGTAAATTTGTCTGTAAAATACGAAAAAAAAAATGTTGAACTCAAATAAATATTTCACTTTTCTTCTTTACATCCTCTATTTGTATTTGCCAAATCTGGTCGCCTTATTTATAATTCGTTTTATATTATTCGTTTTATATTTATACTTATAGTTCTATAGCCTTATTTATAATAAAATATTAGCAGGTCGTTGTACACAGTGGCTAAGTTTGTCATTTCTATACGTGGAAATTCTTACTCAAACATAAAAGGTTTTTATTTTTTTGGATTCTCTAACTTATTATCAAATAGAAGGTATAGGAAATTTTAATAATATCAATCTATAACGGGTGATATATTTGCCTGTTTTTTGTCCCATATACATATACGAGTGGGTAACTTTTCATTATACATACATACGGCCGCTAATGTTTTTTCTAGTAATTCTATTGTTTTTGCAACAACAATTTCATTTATAATTTTATATAATTTTAAACATACTTGATTTCCATGCATGTCTTTTGTTTTTATAATCTAGTCTAGTCTAGTCAAGTATGTAAAATTTTCGTTTCGCCGTTTTTGTTGTTAAGCTCCTCTGAAATGGCTCTACCGATTTTCATGAAATTTTGTGTGCATATTGGGTAGGTCTGAGAATCGATCAATATCTATTTTTCATACTCCTAAATCTTAATGTGACTCGCCCCAAGGGAAAATTTATGCCTTACCTAAATAACGTACCGACTTCGATGAAATTTTAAATTAGAAAGATTGCGTAACGTAGAACATATATCGTTTACGTTTTTTTTTAAACGTACCCAGAGGGGGCGGTACAAGGGCTATTTCGTCCTATCATCAACTATCAAACTAATTTAGTAAAATTATTAGTAATGTCGACATTGATTGCTCATATCAATGTTGACTTTTGCAGTTCTGTGAAGACTATCAAATAATTTTTCAAATCTGTAATCCGTTGTAGTCGCCGTGGTCTAGTGGTTAGTGTGTTGGCTTACTAAGACATGGGCCCTGGGTTCGACTCCAGGCTCTGACATCTTCAAAAAAAAAAAAAAAGAAATATGAAAAAAATATTTCTTTCGGCGACTACCTCTCAGCAGTCTTCTGGCAAAAGCTCTGAGAGTAACTAATTGCCATGAACAAGCTTCTCAAGTCTGTCGTTCGGAGTCGACATTAAACTGTAGGTCCCGTTACTCATGGATAAAAATTGACACACACAACATGAGTGCTGCGAGAAGCTAGGCCGTAATCCTGACACAGGGTTGTAAAGGCCAATTATGTAATGTAATCCGTTTTAGGATATCTCGTCAAGTTTCGGAGATCAATAGCTGAAAACGGAATGCAGATTTTGAAAATTTTGGTGTCAAAAACCTAAATTTGCATCATTACCTCGAGATTTAAAAAATGGCGTATAGAGCACTTAAATTCCCGCACGACGATTTGTTGAGTTAAAAAAGCGATATGTTAATATAAAGGAAATTTTTATCTGCTTGGTGGCTAATTATTACTCTTCATGTTTTCAAATTTTTGAAAAAAAAAATATACGTAATTTTACGTCAACATATTTATGTATTATGAGTTTTAAAGAGCATATTTTTAACGCTTAAAACTGTTTTTTTAATGCATATTTTAGGCGCTTAAAACTAATTTTTTAGAGCATGTCTTTGGTTGCCCTACTAATAACTTTAATTCTTTAACAAATTCTTCACGAGAAGTAAAAAATTCAGCAATCTCTGAACCTATTTTGACATCATTTATGTCTTCATTAGTTTTTTTATAAAATAGATCTAAAAATTTCAATGTGCTTAATGTTTTACTACTTCAATTCTGAAAGCTCTCTTTACATTTCTTTTACTATTAATGCATTTTCTGTGGGAAAGGTATACATAATAAGCTACATGTTTTATAAACGTAAATTTATACCACAAGTACAGTAAATGTAAAGAGTCAAATAAGGTTAAAAATGCCAAAAAAAAAAAGAGTCAGAATTGGGTTATTTTAAGCAAGGGTTATCAAAATTAGCAAGACGCCTAAAAATAGTGCCACCAACGGTAACACTGGTTTTGATCACGTGTGTTATACATACAGCCAGACATACAAACATGCTCCTGAGAAAATTATTCTGAAAACGGGAATATGGCATCATCATATGTATATACATATTTACTATTTATTTCGCCGAACCGCGATGATTTTCGTTTATACAGCTGATTGAAAAAAAGAAAAACTATAAAATATTCTCTCATACTCTCACAATCAGCGATGCCAACTTCAGGGTTGTCAGATAGTTTTCAATTTTTATCCCCAATTTCGAAATTCATATCCCCAAAAATCCCCAAAACCTACAATAGTTCATCCTCAAAAATCCCCACATAAACTGCATCAATAATTTTGCATGTACATATGCTGTATTTGATATGTAAATATATATTTTATTTAATATTTATGTATTCATGTTCAATAGAGTAGAATAACTCTGATCTAACATCTTTGAAACCGAAAAAGCATTAGAAAAACATCATTAATATTTTTGATTGTTTTCATTTTATTTCAATTATAAACTAAATAATATAAAAAACACAAAACTTCTCAAGATCGAAATTAAAAAACATCATGTATTCAAATATATTGTTCAGAGTGGGCAAACAAACAAAACATTTCGCAAAAGTTTCAACAAAGTCATACACTTTTCAAAATTTTTTTAATGGTATTGTACATGAGCAAAACAAAAACAAATACTTTCTAAATGAGAAAGAGCGCAAATGAAACAATTAGCTTTTCGCTCTTGTGCTTGCTTTGTTTTTTGTTGTTTTTTTTCTCTTCTTCTTCTCTTTTACTCTTCTATCCTTTTTCTTCTCATTCATTTTTTGTTGTACCTACGCACATTGGAGTTAGTGTATTTGTAGTACTCAAAACAAAAAGAATATACAAAATTAAATGGGACAATCAATTTTAAATCAATTTTATTTTTGTTTTACTTATTGTAAAGAATACAACAAAATGAGATCAAACGTTCAGTTATGTTTATTTTCCTACTCTGATATTGTTAAGATGTTCAAAAAAATATAATTCACAAACATTTTGACTAATAGATAATTTTTTTATTAAGTATTTAAAACAAAATATTCCTTTCAATTACCATGTATGTATTTACTTCCGTACTTAGTGCAATTACCAATATTTTTTATAATATCCAAGCAACGTTTCTTATTAGAAGGGGTTTTTCCTCGAAGTGCCGCTTTGCCAATTTGCCATAAATATTCAATAGGGTTTAAATTGGAGGCTGTGCAGATCAACTTAAAATCTTGAGGCCATTATTTTTAAACCAACCTCTTGCTTGCATCGATGTGTGTTTCGGGTAGTTATTTTATGAGTTTTAAACAAGCAAGTCTTGAAAATTGAAATTCTTTCATCGTGTGATCCGAATGTGAGAAGTCTATAATATATAATTATACAAGCAAACAAATTTTAAAAATCGCCGAAAACTTGTCGATCATCCCCAATAAAATCCCCATCCCCAAATGAATTTTTTCATCCCCATTTCAAAAAAAAAATCCCCATTTTGGGGATAAATCCCCTAATCTGACAACACTGGCCAACTTAGCCCTTTTTAAGCCGTTTTTAGCTCTTTTTAAATGCCTGCTGCCCGTTTATTTTTTATTTAGCCCTTTTATAGAAAAAAGAGCTGCAATGGCACTTTTTGATTTATTTTTTAGCACTTTTAGCCCCCTTTTTCAAAAAATATAGATGAAAACTGCTATCTTTGTTATAGTTTTGAAAAAGTTTGTACAGAATCGAAAATATCTTACTGAGAAAAGAAATGAATTGAGGAAAAATTTTAAAATTTACAAAAAAATTTATTTATGAAATAAGAGCTTAATTACCCACAAACTTTAAAATATTCAAAACCATTTCTCCATTCAGTGTAACAAATATGGAGGATACTAAAGCTGTAATTATAGAATATGTAAAGAAATTGTGAAACTTAAACATTTTATAGACAATTTAAAAATAGTATATACATAAGTGGAAAAATCTGGATAGAAGTGATGCATTTTGGATCAAAGTCCATCATTTTAAAAATTCAGCCAACGAGAAACCACTTCATAGACTATCGCTATCAAATGCAAATGCAGTAGAATGCACATTCAGTGTCAAAATATTTTTTTAAATATGTTTTGTGGACTGAAGAAGAAGACAATAGTGCAATGTTACACAAATATAACGAATTACTTTTAAATATTAGTTTTGTTATTTTAGTTTTTACGTACTATTCACATAAAATTAATTTTACCTCGAAAGTACAAATTAAATTTATTTAAAAAACGTTAAATGTAAATTTAGCCCTTTTTAGCCCTTCTTTAATGTGCTCTTGGCTCTTTTTGCTTCTAAAAAGTTGGCATCGCTGCTCACAATAGCAACATGTTTTAATAATCTCTCAAATATCCAAAACAAACATATTCACATGTTGGTATGTATTATGGAAATAATTCAGGTAAAGTAACACTGATATCAACTACCAAAAAATTTCCTCCACCCACAAAAATATAGAAAACTACCTGAATTCTGCATATTTAATATGAGCGCAAAAACATTTAATATTTTTCAAAACGTGGTCAGTTTAAGTCTTTCAGCCAGACAAAATAGTTAATACTCAAGCGTTCCTAAAAATACGTTAAATTTTTAGTGTTTTCAAAATGCGTCTTCCAGAAGAATTTCTAAGAAAATTTTTAGGAGACGACATATACCAAACAGAATTTGAAAATACACCCAGCACAACGGAAAAACCTCCAAAATCAACAGTAGCTTATAGAATGTTTCTACATCGCAACGAATTGAATCGTTCAAAACGGCGTAATCTTATACTTTTCAAAACTAAAATTACTCTAACACAAGAACTCGTTCGTCACGCTGTGAGGCATAAAACCGAGTATTATAAAAGTGAAAAGTACCTTGCAAACCGAGAAATATTTTATTCGTACAAGATATCAAAGGACATCAAGAAAATCGATGATAAAATAAAAAAAAAGGAACCGCTGAGTGATTGCCCTCTATATGCAATTCAAAATAAATTACATGCATTAAAATTGGATGAGAAATTCGTCAAGTAATTTACAATATACATTGTATATAAGTAGGTGTTTGTTTACAAAATCATTAAATTAAGTTTAAATACTATTGAAAAAAAAAAAAAAAAAAATTATATTTATAAAGTGTTATAAGTACCTATACATACATGGTACAATTATTATAAGGTAGTCGCACATCTACAACACAAAAAACAACAGGGCATTTTTATTGTTGTTCGTTGTAGTTTCTGTCAAACAATAGTTGCTACTTTTCCAGTGAAGTAAAAAATTTACAGAAAATTATAAACAAATTACTCTCAAAAATAAAATATCTATGCTTTCACTTTTATTACACAAAAACATAAATATGTATAAACAAATATAAAAAATTATGTAAAATATTAGTAAAACACAAACAACATTTGACAGAACCTGTAGCCAAAATAAAGCAATCAGCTGACGATGAGAGAGTACCTAATACATGCATATTTATGCATACATAAATATGTATGTATGTATGTCATAATAAATACACTTGTCTGTAAGAGTTAAATTTTGTATTAAATTTGGTTATAAACACATGATTTGAGTATAAATTATAGACCTGGGGTCTAATCGTCGCTCATGTGATCGAACGAGTGAATGTATCGAACAAAATTTCGATACCATACGAATGATATTATCATGGTATTCGATTGCTATCGAATCGTAAATTATAAAGTTATACGAGATATGTTGTTACTTTTTATTGATGGATACTAATATTATGTATGTATTTATAAACAAAAAACAAAATTGTTGAACAAAAATTTTTTAACCTTCTATGGGCTTATTTGTATTTTGGGAAAAATGTATTATTTGACTATTTTTGCTGTACCTTTGGAGTGAAAAACGATAAATTTGTAATTAAATTGTAAATTAGAGAATATGTACTTTTAGAAAAAAATATTTTTTTTGTTTAAACGAATAAATTAATATATATTTATACTTATATATATAAGATCCGTCTTTTTTTTTTCTCAAAAATCCATAATTCCACCAATTTTTTTTATTTTATTTGAGACCAATACTCAGGGGTAAAGCCCTACTATATGCTATGCATTGTGTTGGAATTTTTGGAAAGGACTCTACAATTATATTTTTCTTATATTATTATTAAGCGCCTTGAGAATGAGACAAATTGCTGTGAATTGATCATTCAAAGGCCAGTGTTATACCTTCACCCTTGAATGATCAACAGCAATTGCCTCATCGTTGTATGTTGATTGTGTGGTGAGTTCCTTTGCTAAGTAGGTTCTGCTACTTCCCAATAGTTGGCGCTTTTCTTCTGATCATTCGTTTTTTGTTGGCATTATTTATATTATTAATTTTTTTTTCATAAGAAACGCTTTAATTAGATCAAAGTTAAACTCTATAAAGAACTTAAATTCTGGCAATGAATTTTTTGATAATTCAAAGCAAAATGATGTCTGTGAAGGATAAATACTGAAACATATGTTTTTGACTCCAGCTACGTTATTCTCCTCGGAGTTCTTTGTGTCTTGTGCATATTAATGACCAGACATCAACTATTTAACTTACACTTGTATGAGTTAGTCGAAGTAAAGTCACACAACAAATTCTATCATATTATCCTTTTCTCACCATCATTGCCGTTTTTGTAATTGTCATCTTATTTCTGTCTGCATATTGCAGATTAGTCGACATCGATGACATGTACGATATGCAGCCGTGGTGGCAAGAGGGCATCGCCAAAGCCAGCAAACACTGCAATGATGATTTAAATTTCCAAAACCTGTTTGGTCAACAATCAATCCAGTTTTATTTCTAAATTCCCTTTGAATATGTTCTTTTTTACATCAGCAATAATTTTGATAATAATTACATTTAGTTTGTCATTTTTTTATCAGGAGTTTATCAGCCTGTTTCCAGAAGTCGAATGGTTTAAAACGTTCGTCTTTTTATATGTGAAACAACAACAAACTACACAAATTTTTGAGTGTATTTTAATATAAAAAGACGAATGTCTTAAACCATTCGACTTCTGGAAACAGGCTATATATGATAGGTGAATAAGACATTCAAAAAATCTTATCCGGCCATGAAGGGCAGATAAACCAAACTCCATGTTATCTATATTAACTACGTCTTTTGAAATCATTTTATCAATTGTGTTGAACTCTTTATTTGTGGCGTCTTATATATAGCAATTTTGTGTGGACTTTGTGTCTGTAATAGCGTTACAAACTTTACTGGCAATCATCACTAAAATAAGTTTGTTATTAACTTTCACTAATCTTTCTCCAACTAATGCTACAATAACAACAAGAGATAATAAAAACATCTTTTGTTTTGTTTGTTTTTTTGTTGATATTGATTTTTAGCAACTGGAGTTGTCTCACAAAATCGTCGTAACAAAAAATCTCACAAATGCTTAAATAGCATTCTGCGATTTAATAGCTAAAATCTCATATTTTAAGAGACGTTTTCCTACACTCGCCGTGGTCTAGTGGTTAGTGTGTTGGCTTAATAAGACGAGAGCTTCGGTTCAAGCCTCGGCTCTGGCAAAAAATATTAAAAAAAAAATATTTCTTTCGGCGACTACATCTTAGCAGACTTCTAGCAAAAGCTCTAAGAGTAACTGATTGCCATGAACAAGCTTCTCAAGTCTGTCGCTCGGTACTCATGGTTCAGCAGAAGCACTACTTGTGGCAAAATAACAAACTCATGTAAATTTTCATATAAACATTTATTGAATATATTTTTACATCTTCTTATAGCATACCAAAAATTTTCGTCATCAGAAATCTTACTTGCAAGTTCGTAGTTTTTTTTCACTAATCTTAGATACTAATAATTTTAATTCTTCAACAAATTCTTTAGGACATGTAATAATTCCGGTAAACTCTGAAACTAGTTCGGCATAATTTATGTGTTCATTAGTTTTTATATAAAATGGTTGTAAAAATTTCAATGTGCTTATTTTTTGCTCTCAATTCTTGCAAAATTGTTTCTTATGAAAGCTTTCTTTACATTTTGTTTGCCATTAATAAAGATTCAGTCATTCATTCATAAAATGAGGTACTAGATTAATTCGACTCGTAGATATATTCTAAAGTTCTCAACTTGACCGGGATTCCTACAATACAGTCTCGTCACTCTGACGAACTTTAAAATGTCAGCCAGTGCCAACTCAGAGGTTGCCCTATCTGATAACATAGAACTTTACTCTATTAAAAGCTCTTCACAATAATAAACAACTTACACAGAGCGGAAAAAGGGGTTCTAAAATTATTAACCAAAGGTATCAAATTAATAACAGATTGTGAACAATATTTCCTTAACTTTCGGTACCAAATCAAGCTTAATGCGTTATTAAAATAAGAACAAATGGCACAAAATACCATAAGTTAATAAATCAAGAACAGCCGGTAGTAAAATCGTGAACAATTGAATAAAAATATCATAAGTTAATAAAAAAAAATCGATACCAACCGTTACGAAGTAAGCACAAACGGACTTAACTCAATTTTAATACCAAATGGTTTGAATTTCGGTAGTTTTCTACCACTTTTTTTTCTGGGTGTACATACCAAAATACAAAATACATTTTCCTCGTAATCTGTCTTCTTCTCAGACCACTGTATGTAATTTAATCTTTAAATTCGAGATATCTTACGATATGATACGTTTTTAAATGTTCTATAACTCCACAGATGTACCCAGTTTACGTTACGTTACATTACGGCTACAATGTTCTGCTAGCCAGGCCTTAATTCTACCTTAAGATAGCAGCTTAAGAAGGTGTTAAAGAGAGGGAAAAGTTTTTATAAATATCAGATTTAATACCAAGACATACAAAAATCGATTTTAAAAGCAAAATTTTATATATTTTTTTAATAAAAAAGTTTAAAGATTAATTTTTTGTTCCAAAAATGCTACCAACTGCACTACAGGCATCCATGAAAAGGCAGAGGTAATATCAGTGAAGTATTTTCCAGAAGAAATAATACAAAATGTTTAATAAATAAAAATTCTTTATATAGTATACAGCTGAATGAAAAAAATACTCAAGATATGTAACTTTGGCCATCCCCGAATTAGAATATTAAAATCTTTTAATAAAAACATTTTCGTTTTTGAATTTAACGGTTTATGTTAATAAAATATGTTCAAAAATACTATTACTCAGATGCATCTAATGCTCTCTTTTACAATATGCAATACTTGGAGGTCAAAGACCTCGTTGTCAGCTGACGAAAGAAAAACTCTCATAATATAGTTTTGAGTCCAAATGCAATTACTTAACGCACTCATAAAATACAAAAATAAAATAGGAAAAACATTTTACTATACACGATTTGTCTCAAATACAAACAGACAAAATATAAACAAAACTTATGAGAACATGAAAAACTAAAAAGTAGTAGGGTGGGTGAAGTCTTATATCTTATAAAGTAATAATCAAGAACAGCAACAACTACAGCCAGTAGAGGATAAATTCATTAATAAAATACACGTGATTCATAGAGAAAAATTATTACTTGTGTATGTATAACGTAAAATATAGAAAAAAACAATGGCAAGGAAATGGCTAGAGTTACCAGACGAAATAAAAGCTACATTGCATATCGTCGATGGAATTAAAGAACGCTGTAACTGACAAAACCTTAAATGTTCACCAGAGCCAAAAAACTTTCATAAATGTAGAACAAATACACTGGTATTTTTCATTTCGCAGACGGCGTAAGTGAATTTATTTTCATCGTAGAAATCTGGGACCTGGACCAATCGACGCGTATTTTTTTTCTGATAAAAATTATGCAAAAAACGTATTTTCGATTTTTTGTCAGTTACAACGTTCTTTAATTCCATCGACGATATGGAGTGGACATATCCGTTAACGTACAACTGGTTATGGAAAAGTATATTTTTATAATTACGATATACATACATACATTCGTTTAACTAAACTTATTATTATTACCGACTGCCATCCGTTAACAAAATTGAATGCGAGTCTAAAGAAAAACAATTAAATTTAATAAACGATATTATTTGGGTGTTATTTCTTATAGACCAATAGGAGCGTAAAGCACAAACTATTTGTCAAAAATTCTCATGTCCATAGAAAATATATGAGACCAAACCAAAAAACGCGGCGATAACGCTTTGCAATTGGAAGTTCAATTTTGACAGCCCATGACGAAGTGAAGTTAGTTGCAAAAGAATTGTTGTTGTTTTTTCTTTTACAATTTTTGATGAGATTTTGTTATGTAATGACATTTTAGCTACTTTCAAGTCGATTTTGTGATTTTATTTCTCCTTATTATGCTTATTTAGCGGTTTTTCTCAAACACGGTAAGTAAAATATTACTGCTCTTGACACAACGTTGACATTTTTATTTAAGTTACCCATTACAGCGATCATGACAAGCAAAATATTATGTTGCGCTTAGGGCTCTAATATAGGTTGGTTCCTCATTTTAAAATACTACAGATATACAGTCGAATTCGGATATAAGCATACTGTTTAAAAGAAAAAATTGGATATAAGCAAAATAAATGCATTTACTTTTGCTTTCTATTAAATTCAAAGGTGTTTAACTCCGTTTAAAAGAAAATCCGTTAAAAAAAACCCGCTGAAAATTTTTGACAAACGAGAGTAGGAAAATAAACAAAACGAAACGTTTGATTTAATTTTGTTTTGTTCTATACAATGAGTAAAACAAAAACAAAACAAAAACAGTAAGAGCGATTGTCCCATTTAGTTTTGTATATTGTTTTGAGCACTACAAATACACTAACTGAAATGTGCGTAAGTACAACAAAAAATGAATGAGAAGAAAAAGAAAAGAAGAAGAGAAAAAAGAGCAAATTATACGAATGTTACGGGGTAACAAAGTAAACGAAAGAGCGAAAAGCTAATTGTTTCATTTCATAATTTGTTTTGGTTTTGCTCATGTACAATGCCATTAAAAGAAATTTGAGAAGTTTATGACTTTGGGGTAGCGTTTGCGAAATGTTTTGTTTGTTTGCCCACTCCGGTTAAAACGCATATCATTGTATAAAAAGAACTCCGCTTAATTGCAAATAAGAATTTATCGACGACAAAAAAATTTCAGCACCTGCTCATTTCTTTTTTATTTTGTTCATTTATTGCTGAAATTGTAAATAAGTAGTTTGCCTGCTAACTTTGACAGAATTTGAATTTTTCTAAAACATCGATTTGTTTTTTTTTATTTTAATAATATTTTAATAGTTTGTTTAAACGAAATAATTTTGCGTATCTTCTAGTTTTTTTATATATTTTGGGCTAACTGAAAGAGTAGTAATGTTGCCGGTGAATTGCCCATATCTAAATATGCTTTACAATATGGTTGAAACTTGTTATTTCCTTGCCAACAATTAATGGGTATCTAGAGAGCAATATAAATCATGGCATTAATAAATAACACCAGAAGTTTACATATTGGCTAACAATTGTACTGAAATATGAATAAATTTGTATTATATACTAGCAGAGCCTTCTAACATACATACCATGTTATCTCTTTTTAAATTTATTTTTTGTGTTTTTATATTAAATTAAAGTTTAATTTTTGTATATACCGTAAAGTAAAAAAAAATATTAACATTTTGGTAACTTTTGGCGCTTTACATTTTGCCATTTGGGTTAGGAACTTTAACTAAGAAAAGGCAACTTTAAATGCATTTGTTTTGTACAGAAATAAAATACTCCATGTGGGAGAAAGGGGAAGTAAATAACGGTATATTTTGCTTAAATTTTCTCGTATTTGCCGATGGCTAGAAAGAATTGTTTGGAGCATTTTAATTCAGTTGCATTCTGACGGTTAAGTTAAACGCACATTATAAACGGATAAAAAAGCCTTTGAAGGCAATAATAAAATAAATGCAAGAAATTCAAAGAAATTAAAAAAAAAAAATTATTGAAACTAATCAAAGAAAAGAAAATGTATAGTCAAGGTTTTATTTTATAATAAAGTTTTATTTAATAAAGATTGCAAATCTTTAACTTTTAGGGTAAAAAAAATTATTTTCATAAAATTTATTTTAACTTAAATTAAAAAAATATATATTGAAAAGAACAAAAAATTACAAAATTTGTAAGTCTAGTGAAGTGGAATGCCCAAGTATACTTGAAACTTTTGCTGCAATTTGACCGCATTTTTCTTAAATTACATATTGTATGTATGTATGTATGCATGTTTTTGTGATATAGGAGTGTTTGGAGTGCTTGTGCAAATGTGAAAATTACCATAAAATGCAGTTATAGGTCAAACACCCCGAAATGGTCTAAAAAACAGAATAATAAAAAAAAAGAATCACCATGAAGTTAAAATGTTAAATTTGTGTAATAAAAACTGCTTTTTTGGAAGTGTTAAAACTTTGATTATTTTGAAATATTAATAAAAAAAATAGTTTTTTAAGCTATTGATTTAATTTTTATTTCTCCGCTCATAATTATTCAAATATAATAAAGACGTTTTGCCTCAGTCTTTAATTTTTGCGGCCAAATTTCAGTGAAAAAGTAATTAAAATAGAATAAAAGCAACCAAACTTTTAAATCACAATTCTGATGGTCACAATCAAGTAATTTTTTTTTTTTAATTATTAAAGCACGATTTGAACAACTTCTGATTTTTGCAATACGCAAATTTTTCAAAAATTAGATTTAATAACTGAAATATAATTTTTTTAAGAAATGTAGCTTTATTAAAGTGATAGATAAGTCAGGGTATTCCTGAGTCTTATTCTGGGCTTAGAGTCATATCCAAAAATATGGAATCACCAGAAAAATATCTAAATTTTTTAATTTTTCTTAAATATTTTTTTTTAAAATGAATAAATAAATACTTACAATTCGCAATCGTCGAAACTGTCATATTTTTCTTTAAATTTCTATATCTACGTAAAGCTATATGTACACTACCTAAGTTTCTCATCTGATTTGAA
This sequence comes from Metopia argyrocephala, assembly GCA_963576795.1. NCBI lineage: Eukaryota > Metazoa > Arthropoda > Insecta > Diptera > Sarcophagidae > Metopia > Metopia argyrocephala. The sequence continues at coordinate 32,886,795 of OY756209.1, forward strand.
CAGATTAAAACAGTTATAACTCAGACGGCAATAATTTTGAAAATAAAAAATGTTCTATTTTTAACTGAGCTCAGGCAAAAACAATAAAAATTAAATTAAATTTGAAAACGGTTCTAAAATAAAACTCAGATGAGAAACTTGGGTAGTGTAAAGAAAGGTTTAATTACAAACATAACAAAAAAAAAAAAAAAAGAACAAGAATAATTTCCGGCAACATTTTATTCAAATTTTGTTTTTTGTTTGTTTGTTTGAGGCCCCTTGTAGTACATTGTGCAGGTCTAGGAAATTATTTTATTTAAACTTACTAAAATCGTAATTGACAAGAAAAACTTTCGCATGATCGGTGCGGCTGAAGAATAAATTCTCTCTATAATGCAATGCACGATTCACAGAACAATCAACTACAAAAAGATGTGCCCTGAGAGAAGTACGAGCAGTCCGTAAGTCCTCTATGCCATCAGTGCACATCCGTTGGTAGTACCGATAGAAAAATGAAAAGCACCTCACATTTAGCCACTGAACCAACTTGTCGATAAGTAACAACGTTGATATACAACTTCACTTTTTCCTGTACATGGTCGAACATCCCCAAAATATAATTTGAAGCACCGACCTTAACAGGTTTTCGACTTAAAAAATATATTTGCGGCGATTTTTTTTTACTTTTTTATAATAAAATATAGTTTCTTCATTTGAATATTTCATTCTTTTTTAAATCGTTATATAAACAATATATCCAAGCTATTAGTTAAAGTAAAAATGTTACCAAAAGTTTCATATTTAAAACACGTGTGCTACTCGATTATATGGTCATCATTTGTTTTTTTTATAGGAGAATTTAATAAAAATAGTAAGAAAGAATATTATATTGTTATTAAGATATTTGCTTTTTGTTGATTAAATATTGTTGTTACAACTGTCCGAAGATCAATGGTACTGATCGTAGCAAATAAATATGAATTCTTTTTTTTTTAATTACTTGTTAACTAAATTTCATAATTGTAAAAAGAAAACGAAAAAGAAAATCACATAAAAACTCATAAACATTTTTAATTTATAATATAAATCGATTTTTAAATATGAAATGCCATTTAAAAATTTCGAATAATATATACATAAATGTGTACCTTCATAAATCAGACATAAATAAAAACTAAAACATACGAAGGTAGTTAAATAAATTTGTGACTTTTTTTAAATAAAATTAAAATTTTAAAGAGTCCTCAAATTACTTGTAATAGGAAGACCATGCATTCGTTTTCCAGCAAAGACCTAATCTACATATATCCCAATTCGTATATCCTTAGTTGGAATCAGAATTTGGCTTTAAACTTTTCAATCGTCTGCATTGTGCTCGCTTTAATTACTGAGAGATCAGCTTCATCTTAATTCTATTACAAAAGTGTTGGTCTTCATCATCTGTTGCTCTTTACTTGATGTACATTTTCACCTAAGCATTTTCATTCATACGATGGTATAAAGTTCATACAGCTCAAGACGAATTTAATGTACATATGTACTTACTGCTAACACAGAGGTACATATGTATGTCTACGTACAGCCTACAGAATAGTAGTTCTCTCAAAGACACATACTTGTACTTCTGCTCCATATGCGGCATAGGCACTATTAAAGGCCTCTTCGGAACAAAATAAACAAAAGAGGAAAAAATAATCACTTGATAAGATAAATTCTTTCGAAATGAAACAATTTCCCAAAATAAGTGATTTTTTTTTACTGATACCAATAATCAGTGGTGTAAACCCCCACTCGCCATAAGAAACGAAAGTCGACTCCGAACAAAAGATTTGAGAAGCTTTTTCATGGCAATCAATTACTCCCAGAGCTTTTGCCGGAATACTGCTGTGAGGTAGTCGCCGAAAGAAATATTTTTTTAATATTTCATTTTTTCAAGATGTCAGAGCTGAGGTTTGAATCCGAAGCTATCGTCTTAGTGAGCCCACACAATAACCACTAGACCATGGCAACTACTACTCATGCTATGCATTATATTGGAATTTTGATAGGAAAGAAAGGTTGTTTTTTTTTTTTTGTATTAAGCACCTTTCGATACAAGTTGCTGTCAATTTGAAAGGCCAGTGTTATACACTCACTCTTGAATGATCACCAGTAATTGCTTTGGTTGTTGATTATGAAGTGGTGAGCATCTTCGCTAAGTAGGTAGCTGTTATCTTTTCTCCTGATCTTTCGTGGAATGACAGGGGGCGATTCTTTTCATTAAGACTACATACTCTGTTTGACCCAAATTACTTAGCACTCATTTTTATCTTCAAATTAAAAAAAAAAACAAAACACAAGTGATTAAAATAGATTATTATACTGATTGGGGATAATATTGATTCTTTAAAAGCTCTGAATAATGTGATCAAAAGTAATCAAAAAATTTGATGTGCATCCAAATCAGAAAAAATTAAAATAATGGCCATGATCCGATTTGTTAATGCATGTTAATAATACAACCATTTTAACTTTCGTTGATGTAGGCACCAAGCCATGCTTTAGATTCCATCTTGGCCTCTCTTGTATACTTTTGCAATAGATTCACGTTTTGTTTGGAATTAATATACAAATGAATGTAATAACTTTTCCAGAATAAGATTTACCACATTTTGAAGTTTTTTTTGTCAAACATTGAAATAAAATGATATATTTAGTAAACAGATCGTTTTGTAATCTTTAAATTTTATCAACTAATTCCGGCTACATTTCTAATAAAATGATCACCATAAAATGCAGTTAAAGTTGTACTTGATCAAAGCAATTGCTAATTCGAAGTTACCTTTATACAATGCTAGTCCGATAATAGGTCACAGTTAATTAAATCAGTTTTGTTATGGCATTTACCAACTCACCTCGTACTAAAACGTGTATTTATCTTTTATTTCTATTTTTTCTTTTCTTTTGATTTGAAATAAAATAAATATTTGTTTATAAATACGCTATTTTTTTTGTTGCTATTTATTGCGCGTAATTTTCAAATAATTTGTTTAAAAAATACAAAAAAAAAAAAAAAACTAAAAAAAAAAAAACAAAAAAAACAGTAATCAAAATTCTCTACAGTTTTGTTAATATTAATACTTCAATTTAAAAAGATCGCTTTTAATAGATATATCGTACAAGTATTTTGCTACAAAGTAACAGTGCCGTGTTTAAAATTATTGAAAGTTTTACATTTATTTGAAGAATATAACAACAGAAAACGAAATCTGTTTAAAAAATCTGTGTGCAATACATTCTGGAGGTTTTAAGACAACAATCCCGTTCTATTGCTGCCCTTAAGAGGAAATCAAAACTCAAGGTAATTTTTTCATATTTTTGCTTTTTAAATATAAAACATCACTATTCGTTACAAACGTCCGGCTAAGAGGTAGACGCCGAAAGAAATCTTTTTTAATTTTAACAATAATCACACAAATTAGAAAAAAATTTATATAAAAACATTATTGCATTATAAACTCTGATCTAAAAAATGTTTAATTTAGGTGCAGTTTTATTTCATATTTTTAGAACATACATATGTACGGTGACCATAATTTTTAAACCAAAATACAGAACAAGCAAATATCTGACCAATAAAAACTATAAAATGCAAGCAAATAACCTTTCATAAGTTACAAAAGTATGCATGTACATATGTATGTATTACATTATTTAAATGCAAAATTAAAAAAATTAAAAAAAAAAAAAATAAAATAAAATAAATTAACCAAAACTTCATATATAACCAGCGATGTCATAATTTTTTTTAAAAATACTACAAAATTAGAAAAAAAAACTGGTTTTTAGAAAAAAAAAAAGACAAAAAATAAAATGTATTTTAATTTCTTTTTATTTACGTGCATACAAACGTAATTTTCCATTCAACCCTGTTTCAAGGTTACGGCTTAGCTTCTCGGAGCACCCATGTTGTTTGTGTTTTCGTCCATGAGTACCAGGATCTACATACATGTTCATGGCAACCAGAAGACTGCTAAGAGGTAGTCGCCAGAAAAAATATTTTTCATTACACTGTTAATGAGTAAAGTCAAACACAAGAGATTCTATCATACTCTCTTTTTCTCACCATCATTGCATTTTTTGTAATTATCATCTTATTTGGATGGCTTTACTTCGACAAACTGTATGTACATATAGAAAGAGAAAAATATAATTCCAGTATATGATTTCCACAAAAAGTGTGAGTTAAATAGTAAATATTTGGTCATGAATATGTACAGAACACGAAGAAATCTGATGATATTACCTTAGCCGGGCTCGAAAACATGTTCAGTTTGGCTTGCATACTATTCCTTTCCGGACATCATTTTCTTTTATTATCAAAATGAAAAAAATCATTGCCCAAAAATCGAAATTCTTAATAGAAATTAATTCTTGATCTAAATAAAACTTTTCTGACGAAACAAAATTTATTTAAAGAATGATCACTTTTACTGGGATTCGAATACGGATTGCCAGACAATATAACAGCTTTTTATTATTTTCCACAACAATAGCAGATGCTAAAATCTCAACAGATTCTAAAAAATCGTTATTAAACTCAATTTTTTTTAATACAGAATTACAAAGCTCAACATAAAATTGTAGGCAATGATATCTAAAGGTGAAGATCCACACCATGCGTTCATGCATAGATGCATATAATACTTTTTATGCATTCTATGCGTTTCTAAATTCAAGTTACATGCAATGCGACTTATTTTTTTTTTTTTTTTTTTTGGACCAACTGTTGTTTTAATATTTTTATAAAATAAAATTAATTTAGGCAAAATGGAAAGTAAAATTGAGATTTTAAAAGAATTTATAGAAATATAGAATTGATTTTACATTTATAATATTTTGTGCTACAAGGGCCACGAATTCGTGATTTTTCACTTCATCTCTTCCATAGCATTTGTTTGTTAAACAATAATAAACACAACAGAGATGGCACTCAGTACTTAAAAGTAGTCGATAAATAAATTACAAATCGATAAAAAGAATACAAAATATAAAAATTGTATTTAAAATTAATTTTTATGTACTTTTTTCTTAAAAGTAATTGCAACCTTTTTAATGAAAGCTTTTTCTTTTATTAAAAACTTTTTTTATACAAAAAAATGTTAAAAAGAATCCACCTCAAAACCAAATTTATCGATAAGATTTAAAATAGAAAAAAAATTTTTCACTCATGACTATCAAAAACAGCTGATATTTTTTCTCCACTCATGCAACGGCTACAAAAGTAGAAAGTAAACCTACTTTGCATTCAGTTTTCACAATTAATATTGACCTTTGTATATATATTTTATATATTCTGTATTTCTTATATTTAATAAAAAAAACTGGGCTTTTTAGGTCATCAATGCATTTGATTCGTCTATGCATTCATTCTATGCGTTTTGCTGTGTAACTTGTCACATACAATTACGCTGATTCTACTTTTTTGTCAGACGCATGAAAGGGAAAGACGTATAAACGCATGATGTGGACCTTCTGCTTTAAGTCCTTTTCACTTTCCTCAGATAATTTATGCTTTGTATATAGTTAGTGCTAAGAGAACTTTCACAACGAAATAAATATCTTTTGTATATTTGAAAAATGTGGAATTTTCAATTTTAATCTTTTTAAATTTGTACAACAAATACAGTCGAAACTCTCTATAACGAACTCCTGTATAACGAAGTTTTCTTTATTGCGAAGCAATTATAAGAACACTGTGTTTTGGGTCTACTTTGAGTGTATTATTATCTCCATATAACGAATTTCCATATAGCGAATGTTTCCTTATAACGAAGCATTTTTGCGACCGTAGCTTCAAGATTGAAGCGTTTTCAATCTCCATATAACGAATTAGGTAAAACCAAACGCACGCACACAAAAAAGAAATCGATGTCGCTTTGTGTTATTGGTGTTGTTATTGTTGCTCTGTGTGTACTTTGTTGCTTTCACAACGCACAAGCAGAGTCTGATGCTTTGAATCGTTTATTTACCATAAAATTAAACGTTGGGGAACCACCGAACTATGCAAGTGACAACTGCAATCATTACCATCTCTCACATTTCTTGCAGTCGCTATCCGTTTGCCTTTGCATTGAAGAAGAAAAGTGGAAAAATGTACTTCAAACCAAAATAACTGACTACTACAAATAAAAAATGTTAAAAGGAACAATATTGTTTTTCTATTCCATATAGCGAATTTTCTTTATAGCGAAGTAAATGTCCAGTCCCTTGGAATTCGTTATAGAGAGTTTCGACTGTATATGCCTCATTTACAATCTATTCAAAAATTTTTCCGTATAGCCAGTAAATGGCACTATAAAGTATATGTGTTTGTGGACTTTCGTTTTGGAATATACGGTTAGGTTTATTAATGTCATTTAATATAAATTTTAAAAACAGTAGACACAATTAAAATAAAAACGAAAAAACTGTAAAATCTACACAATTTAAAGAAAAACTGATTTTTTGAGTAAAAAACTGCAAAACTGCTCAATACCTAGAAAAACTGCAAAATCCAGATAAATCTGCACACTTGGCAACGCTGGATATAACTAAAATTTCGTTAGATATGAATGGGGTTTATCCCTGAGTATTAATGATTAAACAGAACTGGGGCATGACGTTTTTTTTTCATACAAATTGACAGATAAAAACACTGGAGAATGCAGTCGTGAAATAGAATCTATTTGAACATTTGAAAGTTTAAATAAATTAATAAATTTTGGAATTTGTTAAATAAAATGAATGATATTATAGAAAAAATAATTGAAAAAGCGCGTAAAGATGATTAAATTATAAAATATAAATTATTCAATTCTCCGCAATAACTCTCATAAACTTAATTTTTGGTAGCTTTACATACAAGAAATGTAAAAACAATAAATGACAGTTCGTGAAGTTACGGCCGTCGTTTTAATTTTGGGCCTGTTTTCTCTGAGAGTCCTTTTTGCCTTAAGTTGCGCTCGTATTCTGTTTAATCATTTAGTCTCAATAAAAAACAAAAAAAAAAAAAAGAAAATATCGACTTCAGCTATACTTCTACGTAGTAATTGAGAAATTAAGCTTCAATCACTATAAATTTGTATGTTAATGTTGTCAACATTAAAAAAATTTTATTTTTTTCTCCAAATAACAGTTGTTTATAACTGCGGGCATTGAATTGTTCATCTTTATAAAACAAAGAAATGAAACAAAAATCATAATTTACGTATGAAATAGCAAAGAAAGAAAAAAAAAGAAAAAATTAAATTATGGAGAATAAACAAATCGTAAGCGATTGTATATTATTTTCCACAAAAATTGTAAAATCACATTTTTCTTAAAAAGATACAAAAACAAAAAAAAAAAAAAAAAAAGAGAAGAAAAAAAAGGAATGTAGTATTTTAAAAATTACTTTCAATATTTTAACGAAAAAAAAAATTTATTTTTCTTTTTCGTGCTATTGAAGCTCATCTGTCTAGGTCAAGTTATCACAGAAAAACATCAATCAAAGCTTTTATAAATAAGAAAAAGAAAAACACACTCGTGTATAAACAATGAACAACAGGATATCAAGTATCAAAAAAAAAATATAGAAAAGAAAACAACACACATACAAACAAAGCAGAAAAAAAATATCATAATAAAACAGTTTAAATACCAACAATAATACGGCTACCAATATCGTTATTCTACTACTAATGCAATCACAATTAAATAATGGCGACGACGACAATGTCCTTGTAATTATGATGAGGGCACTGCACTTGCTGGTGGATGCATTTAAAAAATGTGTTTGTTTTTATTTTTTTTTGCGCTACTTAAATATTTTTGCCATTTTACTTCATAATTCACTATTGGGTAGTAATACTGTACATCATTATATTTCAGGAGGTAAATATTTATATGTTCATATACATATGTATGTTTTATATGGATTAAACATCACTTACTGACTCAATGAAATAACTCCGTCCAGTTTCAAGAATTTTTTCAAGATGTCTTTGAAGACCAAGTACAAGAGTTTCATTTAAAACCGTTCTATGATTTAAACATATTTAACAAGTTAAACATAGTCGAGCCCAGTATGATTATAAATCGGTTACAGTAAATGCAAATTTTACTTATACTCGTATGTAATATTCTATTTAACTTAAGCTGCTAGTGACTGTGTTACAATATAATTTATATTTTGCAAACTTCTTATACATCCCCTATTACCCTTTAACTAAATTTATGCATTTTCAAAATTACATTGTAGTGTACAGTACATATAATCGGGTTTGTTCTTAAAATGTTCAACTTTTTTTTTGTTTCTTTTTCTCATTTTTTAGGGTTTTTGTTATTGTTTGTCAGTTTGCCTTGTGATGGTTTTTATTTCTTGTAATCGTTTTAATGTTTTACTATTATTTTCGTTGTGAATTTAGAAACACGCATTGATCTTTGTGAGAAAATAAAATTACACAAAAACACATGTATCGTTAGCTAAAATTTAAAATATAATCATATATGGGCAATTTCAAAAATTTTCAACATTTGTTGAAACTGAGTTCAGATGCTTATTATTTCTCCAGTTTTTCAAGTTGACCAAAACGGTCAAAAGGGAATGGTAGGCCACACTAGAAAACTGGGATATTCAAAATTTCAGACCATCAGTTCTTAATCTCTAAAATCTCTCTCTAATCTCAAATATCGAAAAACTCAAAAAAAGGCTTGAAATTTACAAGAGTTTTTTCATATTTCATCACTTTTCTACTTTTAGTTTCAAACTTCCGATGCCCACTGATATAAAATAAAGTCACTAGACTTAGTAGATATTTACACTATAAAAGTTATGCCCATGCTACTATTTGGGAAAAAGTTGTACAGCGGTTTATTTTTGAAACCAAAATTTTCCGATTTTTCAATTTTCGCAGTTTTTTCTATAGCGTTTTTGCGCCGTTCAAGAAAATTGCATTTCGTCAACAGTATTTAAAAGATGGTATAATTTGCTAAAATTTGCGCCATATCACGTCGATGTCAGGCTGCTAGTTGCTGAGAACGATTACCTCAAACTTTTATAGAATTGGCGTAAATTTGTCAAAAATTACAGTTTTTCGCGCCTGACATTTGCAATCTTTTTTAAAACTGGTTTATGTATTTCGTGATCTAAACTTCTTAATAAATGGCACCTCAACGTCAAGAAGGCGTTAAAATATTTTAAAACGCAAACATTTTATAAAGAAAATAAAAATTTTGCGAAATTTCATGATTTTGTTTCGCGTTTTTTTTAATTAATCCGTGGTTTAAAATCAATGTAAAGTATTGGAAATGAAGTGCGGCGGTGAACTAAAGATCATATATAAATACAGTTGAATTCGGTCCATATTTATCGGGTGCAGCGGCATTTTTCTTCAAACACATTTTGCTTTGTGACATCTGCAGTTATGTATAGATTCCGCCGCGATTAACAGCAAATGAAAGGTTTTTTTAAGCTTGATAATAAAACCGAATAGGCATTAAAAAATTTTCATGATTTTAAATTTTACAGATCAAAAAAAAAAAAAAAATCCTAACCTCAAAAATAATTCTTATATAATATTTTTTATTTTTTAAATTTGCAAGTCAAAACATTGTTTTTCTGTAAATTAGTTATGCGTTATATAAACACATATTATAACAATCGGTGAAACATTCACATTTTTGCAAAAATTCGCGTTTTTTAATGTTAAGGAAATTTAATTATAATTGATATTTTTTTGTGTATTTTATCAGTGCATTGATGAATTTTGACTGCACTGATGAATTTGGAATGAGTTTCATGCATCCATACAACATTTATTAAAATTAACCAATAAATTTAACTTTAAATTTTTTTAAAGAGATTTTAACTTAAAACCTCCATAACTTTCGCTCCGTTTGCAATAAATGATTAACGCGAACTGTTTTGGTATGCTAAAATATCACCCTTCACGTGACCAAAGCGTCATTCGTGTCATCCAAAAAAAAAATTTCGAAAAAAAAAAATATCAAAATGTCGAAAATTTTTGAAATTGCCCATATACATACATACATAATTGCCCATTACAACGCTGTGTCAGTTTAAAGTCGACTCCGAACAACAGATTTGAGAAGCTTTTTCATTTCAATCAATTACTCCCAGAGCTTTTGCCAGAAGACTACTGAAAGCAACCAAAAAATCTTATACAAAGCCAAGTAGCGTTTTCAATAGGAACAATTTTCTTAATACGAAATATGTCTTATTTATAGTATAAATTTTATACAGGCCTGTCACAGAAATCCATTCCGATCGAAAGTGGAATGAATTCCGTATTTTGCTTCTCCAGAAAACGTAAAACGAAATTTTTTGCGGAATTAAACCACTTTTAGTTTCCTAAGTGGAATTGATATTTTCAGTGACTTAAATTTAAAAAAATGAATTAAAACAACTTTTAATGGGAAACAAATATTGTTTTTGATTTATTTTATTGAAAAATAATTTGTTTAACATTTATTTTCTTAAAAATATACACATTTTTGTAATTGTTTCTGATAGAAGCTATCTCTTAAACCACAAAATTTTTTTTCAACAAAAATTAAAAATTTTCAAAAAGTTTATATTCTGGCAATAGGAACATCAAAACCAAAATAAAAAGAAATATTTCTATTCCCGGCAATTTTCTTTTATTATTACTTAATTTATTTAATCTGTATAACCTTTTATGCAGTTTGTTAAAATTTTTCAATTTGTTTTGCTCTTATTAGCTTAAAACACATTATTTTTGTTTTGGTATACAAATTTTAAGAGAAAAATAGAAAAATCGGAATTTGCTAAATCGATCGGAATCTGAAGAAGCTAAAACAAAACCGATCGGAATTGAAAATACGATATGAAAACCATTTCGATCGGAATCTGTGACAGACCTGATAGTTGATGATTTAGGTATGTCTGTAAAAAAATGTTCCAAAAGTTAAGAGTAGGGTGCCTTAGCAGTAGACTTGTGCTTAATAGTTTATTTAAGTGAGCGCTCTTTTTAGTTCAAAAAGCAAATATGTATTAAAAACATCTTCTAGTTCAACGGCTCCTCTACTTTTATATGGAGCTATAACGAAAATCTAATAATATTTGAATTAAATTTTGCAATATAGTACTTTATTTGTAGTTTTATTATTTTTTATTTACTTATTTATTTATATTAATTTTAATTTTCACAATTTTTCCAAAAACTGTCTTTTTGCCGTTCTTTAATGAATCTTCGCTAACGTACTTTCATATAACATTACTATATGATTTTTTTTTTTTTTTTGAAAATATTACACTAAGCAGGGATCATCGACTACTATAAAACTTTCTGTTTATATATAAAGGGTGGGCAAATTTTGAGAGTAGGAACTAAACTAGCTGTCAAATGAGGAAATTCCAAGAATTGAGCTATTTTTTTTTAATATTTATATAGCAAAAAATAGGGAAATTTTAACCATGGAACTCTACACTACCATTGCATTGTTCGCGTCAAATGTTTGTGAATTGAACGAAAACAATGCATTCTTCAACAAAATCATCTTTAGTTCTGAGACCATGAAAACCGATTTCTTGTGGCTACAATTGGTGCATCCATTATTGCCTACAATTAATGTTAATGCTTACATCACTAACCTCTGGCTTCAGTAGACCGGAGTTACAGGCCACACAGTCGCCCAAACAACTCAGTTATTGCCTAAGATATTTCCAGGATGTAATTTGGTGATGTCAATTGGTCGCTTGGTTCTTGTTATTTAACGAGATTAGCGTAGCATTGTTAAAAAATGTGGTTTAAAATGTTGTAAAAAGTGCGGACGTCGACCAACGTGCGAGAGGTGGACATTTGCCATTTCCATTATTTATCAATAAAACTGAATTTGTCAAAACAAAATATGTGTTTTTAAGATACATACTTTACTTCCTAACCTAAAATTTACCCAGCCTTTATAAGATGAAAATTGCGTGAAACAGCTTCTACATATCGTTGATGGAATTAAAGAACGCTGTAACTGTAGTCGCCGTGGTCTAGTGGTTAGTGTGTTGGCTTACTAAGACGATAGTGCCGGGTTCAAATCTCAGCACCGACATGAAATATGAAAAAAATATTTCTTTCGGCGATATACTACGCAGACAAAGAAGAAAAAAAAATGTTTCTATACTGACTCAATAATATTAACGGATAGAAATACTTTATTGCGGATACCAAACTAAGGAACCGTATTTTAGAATGGCACTTACCAAAAAATAAAATAAATATGAATCGAAAAACACCCTATTCACAATGATAATAATATGAGGGATAAAATTCCATTTTCTATTTAACCCATTAATGAAAACCAAGAACAATTTTTAAAATTCAATATTTATTACTAAATTTAAACAACATTTTTTACAGTACAGTAAAAAAAAAAAACCAAAAAAAAAATATTCTGAGTTGTGTTTTTTCAGGTGTACTAAGCTTAGTACAGCATCACTAATATGCTATAGCTCAAAAAATTCTATACGAACTAAGTAAACTGTTTTATATTGCTTTTATTAGAATGTGATGTTATCAAGTAAATAAACTGCTATTTAACGTTCTTCAAAGTTAACTGATGTAAAATAAACTACATAACCATTCACAATCTCACAAGAAATAAATCACTAGCCAAAATGGAGATTCCCATAATTGATATTTTTCAACTATGATATGATAAGTTGATGTACAACAGCTACGTGGATGTTGCATGTACTCTTATTGACTGATAAAAAGCATTTCCCGAGTAAAAAACTGCATGTTATAATTTTTACTTGAACTTTAAGTTGTGTACTATATATAGTACAGCGGGCGGAAATGGGTTAATAAAATGTCAAAAATAATAACAGAGTTAACCTTAAGCAAAACAGCTTCTAAAAAAAAGAACCAATCCAAACTGGTTTCAAATTTCAACATTTTGCACTACAAATAAAAGATCTTCAAACACCGCTGTATGAAAGAATGCCCTGTCATGAGATGTCATATAAATTTTCTTGTCATCAGCAAAAAAAAAATATTTTTAATCTTAATGCATGTAAATGATCTACAAATTTTTAAAACGAAATCTGTCCAAGATGACTATCTTGGTAAACATCTGAGGTGACAGAAATGTCTCTGAAAAACTTCAACTCAATTTAATGGTAAAAAAAGTATGAAAAATAATAATAAAAAAAACTGGAGTAAATGCTTTACAATGGATAATTACCATGTTAAGAAGGTACATCAGTTGAAGACTCCTGAAAAAAAAAATCAGTAACACTTTATTCGGGAATGTTCTGTAAACCTAAACCTGAGTGAAAATATACAAACGAATGATTAAAGAACTGTCGTCATTAAAAATGTTAACTAAACATCTAAATTAGCGTAAATAAATATACAATTATTGACTAATTGACAAAATCTAATGGCAACAAATTGCTCATATGACTGCTATTATTATGATTGCAACTGTGTTTATGCATGCATATGAACGAACGTGCTTGTTTTGGTTTTTTATTATTTACTAATATTAAGCATGCGACGTCTCTACCGCTACTGTTAAGGACATTAACTGATAATCAACAATACATATATGTATCTAATACATATGTATGTATACACATTGGAAAACAATTAAAACAAATTTTCTTTAAAAACAGCAAAGTGAAGATTAAGAAAAAAAAACCAAGAAAAGAAATAAAAAGTAGGTTAAAACACTTTTTTCTTGTTTTCTGTTTAAGTTAAACTATGATTACTATTCTATTATTGCCTTAAACATAAATAAAGGCCTCTTTGACAACATTAGAAACAACAAAAGCAAATACAGACAAAAGAGAAAAAGACTAAAAATAAAAGAAAAAAAAAATAAAACTTGAGTTTATTAGAGTTTAAAAATATATTAAAGATTTTTAATGCATGTTCTTGCATTTGTTTTGCTTTTATTTCTTTAATGTTTCCCTCTCGCATACATGCACACACACTTGTTTTTAGTCTTTTGAACGTTTTTCTAAATATCACTTGCATTTTTGTTGTTCGTTTGTAAGTTTCTTTGTGCTTTCTGTGATAGATGTGTGTTAATGAAATTATTGCAGCAAAACAACAACATACAGCAATAATATTGTTTAAGCATATGGTATATGTTGGTAAAGAACATAACAAAGGCGTATGATTAATTACAAATGGAATCAAACGCAAGAAATAAATATTAATCATACGTTAAGTAGTACTGTATTTTTGTAAGATATTCGATTTGAATGCCTTTGTAAATGTAAAGAGTGTTTATATTAAAAATGCATACATACTGTACAGAAAAGATAATCATTGTTTATGCATGGAATGATTCAATTTTAATTAAAATTTATTAGTTTAGATTGCTTTTTTGAGTCATTTATCATTTATAATACGATAAATCATCAAATTCATCAAATTATACAAATTTACTTTGTGAGACAATCATTAATATGGAAACATTTTAAACGACTTTGTAAGGCCTATTGTAATTTTTATGGTGCATATAATCCATCCATTTTTATCTTAATAGATTTATTAACAAATAAAATTGCTACATATGAAGTTAAACCCGATTACAACAGAGCCTGCAGACTTCTGTCCAGTAAGATAATGCATTGATGAAAGTGGTTTACATGGGGGTGACACTTAAATTTTTTAATAAGGCCAGCGCTCAGGAGATGACCTCTACTCATGCAGTACATTATGCTGGTTTAGGAATATAGGAGGGGTAGAGGGAAATATTTTGTGAACCTTTCTTTTTTTATTAAGACCAATATTCGGGTGTAAACTCTTACTGATGCTGTGCATTACATTAGAATTTTTTTTTTGAAAGGACAGCGCCTTAGAAATGGGACACATTGCTGTGAATTGATCATTCAAAGGCCAGTGTTATACCTTCACCCTTGAATGATCAACAGCAATTGCCTCATCATTTTTTTTTTACATATTGATTGTGTGCTGAGTGCCTTGGTTAAGTAGGTTTAGCTGTTATTTGCTACTTCCCAATAAATGGCGATTTTCTCCTGATCATTCGTCTTTTTGTTGACATTGATTAGGTGGAATAGAGTAGAATGCTAGGGAGCGGTTGCTTTGTAGATGGACTCCTTGGAGGACGGGGGGCCTCTTATTTTAAGTTATAATTTTAAAAGAACCGCAAACTATCCTTTTCATTTTCCAACTTTGGTGGGATATGGACCTGGGCCGTTTGAGTTTTTGTGCGAGCGCTTTAACCACTATACCACGCACCTCCCCAAACTTACTAATACCCTGTGACTTAAACTTACAAAGGTCATACTTTAAAATTATACTCTTTTAAATTCTACTTTACCGAATATCTAAATAATTAATTCATTTTTAAACAGATTTTAAAAGCACTTTAATCTTTATAGAATATATCGGGTGGTTAAATTTTCACGGCCTATATTGAATGTGAACCTTAGGTGTGGTTATTATCATAATAAAAAGAAATAACAATAATTTCCTAAATAATTTGTGTTTTATTCAAAATCAACATCGACCCTTAAAATTTAACCACCCTTTACTTTTTCAATTGGTACCTAAATGAGACTCTTCCCATATAAAATTTTGCATAGAAAGATCTTTGAACTTAACAAAACACGATAAAAATCAAGAAAAATTAGAATGTTCGTTATAGAAATACATTCATATATACATATACTGTTCTATTTGACTTACATTGTACATTTATGGTTCGACGAACTTCACACTCCTCTTTATGACTATGTTCATTAGTTTAAAATCGTTCGATATTAGACTAATAGCCTGTTCATAAAACATGAATTACCTACAACACAGGTATAAGTATTAACGTCAAGCAAATAGTAAATTTGCGTTCATATAAAGCGAATGTAATTTGTTTGTGTAAATACGTAACAGCTGACAGATTGTTTTAGTTTTTGTAACGGGAATTTCCTGTGTGAAACACAAAGAAAGCAACGCCAGCAGAAATTTATATTCATCCACTAAAATTAAATAAAGTATAAATAATATTTCTGCTATGTACCTATACAGTGATATAATGTGTTTGTTTCTTGCCACCGATACATACATTTTTGTTTTTATTTTTTTTAAATTTTAATGGCCTCCACGATCGCCTAATTTGACTACTCCGGACTTCTTTTCGTGGGGATATCTGCACTGCAAGGTTTATGCAAAAAAAACTAGAAATGCTAGAGAAGCTCAAACAAAATATTCATGATGAAATTAATGAAATACCGCCTGGAATACATGAGAATGTAAAAAAAATGTGCTTAAAAGAACTCTAATTTGTGCTGACATTGTATCCCATTCATAATTGCCGACATTTAATAAAACATTCATCAATATAAGATCCATTTCCTTTCATTTAATAAAAAATTATAAACAAACAAAGTAGTATACCTTCCCGGTGGACACCCTGTATGTATATATCATGTATTTGCCTATATGGCGAAAAATATTTTTAATTTTTTAAACATCATTTTTCTTTTTGTAATAAACGAGTAAATTTTTGCTTGCTGATATTTGCCTTCGAATTGAAATAAAGCCATAGGAAATGTAATGTTGAAAAAAATGGAAGAGTATCTAAATATTTTAATGCAATACTATCCAGTGAATCTCTTCTTTGGTTAGATTTGTGTCATTCAATATAAAAAAAATATCCGAATAGGTGTGAAAATCGTACCTATAATTGATACTTTGAAACCCTAGCACAAGTTATTTAACTTTTCTAGAAATGGGAAAGTAAATTTTAACTTATTGTTAATCAATGATCAAATATCTGCTAAATTGTGATTTTCCTAGCGAAACATAAACTTTACATACATACATACATAACTGGCCTTTACAACTCTGTGTCAGGATTACAGCCTAGCTTCTCGCAGCACTCATGTTGTGTGTGTAAATTTCTATCCATGAGTACCGGGACCTACAGTTTAATGTCGACTCCGAACGACAGACTTGAGAAGCTTGTTCATGGCAATTAATTACTCTCAGAGCTTTTGCCAGAAGACTGCTGAGAGGTAGTCGCCGAAAGAAATATTTTTTTTCATATTTCTTTTTTCAAGATGTCGGTGCTGAGATTTGAACCCGGCACTATCGTCTTAGT